>NW_019091390.1:1759128-1790138 GCF_001949145.1 Acanthaster planci | reverse complement strand
AGGAATTCGGCTACGATCCGTCTGGAGTGAAAGAGAGAAAAAGGATACTGCAATAAATTTGTCGACATGTTCACAAAGGACTTTTCACACACAAAGGGGTAAATCACAAAATGTGGGGAGAGTACATCCTAAACAATTCTTGCATAACTTTTTTATGACGGAGAGGAAACCACGGTAAGTCACGAGTGTCAGTCAAACCTCTGGTTTTTTTCTCCATACACGTTCAATTGACAAGGGCGGGCCACTTTTTGTTATGGTAATCAACATACGTCAGTAGGACTACTTAAGATAGAGACTTTTTCAAATTGCTTGAAGTACCGAGACAAACAGCAGGATTTGACAGACTGTTACCTGGGCACTGTTTACCAAACTGAACTCTGTAGTGATGACGCCATACTCTGCGCGTAGACCTTGAGCCTCTCACTGGCTCTACAGGAAAGTGCACAAAACAAAGTGTGACTTACTAAAACCTGCATTCTTTATAGCACAGATTCCTGTCGATTGACCTGTGAAGCTTGCACGTGCACGTGATCCAAGTAGAGAACTTTAAATAAAACAAGTTGCAATACTTTCCATTTGTTGTGGCTTTTATTTTACTGCACCAAACCATCAGAAACAAGAAGTGTTCTGAAAGGAACGAGGACGAACTTCTACTGTGGCCAGTTTCCATGATGTCCAGCGGGGATAACTTCTTGCAAGGAACTTGTGTTGCAATGTATTCCTTTGCGGTCGTCTCCCCATTGTGTCACCTCTATGACTGGCATTTGGTGATCCCGCATCATTGAGGAAAATGGGTCCTTAATCTGGTGTTTCTACATAAAATCACTTCAGTGTCTCCTCTTTCTCGACCCAAGCTTCTTAATACAGATGTTGTGAAATCACAGCATTACATGTACCATTTACAAAAATTAATATCATTTAGTCCACGATGATACCGAAAGCTCTTTCATTACGGAATCCTGTTACAAACTTGATTATTAAAGAAATACACATTTATTAAAATGAAGGAAAGATAAAAGGGCAGAGTGTGAAGTATAGAGCTTTTCCTGATTCCCAATCAACAGTGATGTAGTTAGCATCACTTTGCTCGGGCCTAGAAGGTGTGAAGTGTAATACTAAGGAAATTGGGGGAAAAGCATGGGTCTTATCTGTTACATAATGTCATTGCTAAAATAACAGAGACCAAAATCTAGGCCACATAGAAACTTAAGCATTTCCACAAAGTGATGAGCACAGAAAAAGAACCTCTTGAATCTGATTTCAAGCTGCTTTCTGATGCTCTTCAATGCACTTGCCGTGATGTAATACACCTCCCCACGTGCCCTATGGTTCTGACAACGGCACTAAATTTTCCTGGTCGTACAGACAAACTTAATTGGGGTAAGTTGTTGGACAGTGCTCTACCACTATTCCACTCTGTGTCATTTAAGGTACAGGTCTTCAGTCTGAGAGAGAGAGAGAGACACTAATGCCTGAATATTCATTTTTCATGGATGCTGGAACAAGGAGGGGGGCGGGATTTTTCGTCTATGTACCACTGTGGCCTTGGTTTGAACTGTGTTTGGGTTGACAAGTGTGATCCATTCTCATTGTCTTCCTGTTGTTTGAATAAATTTAAATTTTCAAACTGTAGATGAATCCTCCTATTGTTCCCAGCATCACTTTGTTGCATGACCACGGCCGACACACGTGAATCCAAAATGCGTCGTTGCTCTCTGCTGCCACCACAGGGCGCTGTGGGTAGGCACAGTCCCCGCGTCACTGGCTGAGTACTGAACACGTCAGGATGACCTGTTTATTTTTTAGCCTGCTACACTGCTACTGACGACAAGCAGTCATTGGGTCATCTTCAGCCATCTTCATCGCTGCTCCAGGTGTCCTCGGTAGCAGTCATAGTCTGCCCATAGAATGTGCGTCCCTTCTGAAGATGAAAATTGAAAACAGAAAAAGTTTGATGTTGAAAGAAGAGACTGAAAAAGAACAATAAAATAAAGACAGTTGCGAACAAAAAATGCAGTGAATTTCAGCTATGAAAAATTCAAAAGGGGAAAAGTCTTTTGATGCTAAACCACTGTGCATATAGTTGTGTATATGGTGACATTTTATTTCTCTTCAAAATAACTCTTAACATTTTTAATGAAGTTGACTCTACAGTATGGCTATTATGCCCCTCCTTTGGAATAGTGGGCGGTTCAGATAATTTTACCCTAACAGAATGATTCGAATGATATCATTATTAAAGAAACATATTTGGAGTTGATCTTTTTTCTCCATCCTTTCACCTTCTGTTTTTCTTCTTTCTCCTCTCCGAGATCCACCACCCTTCCTTCGTCCGGCTCCCAAAGGAGAATATTACTATCGTTACCCCCACTGTAGAGTTCCTGCAAACCAGAATGGAACGCAAAGTTGAATAATGAACGTCTAAAAGTGGCCCGTTCATGGCAAAATTGCCTCCTGTTCAGCTGAGATATGTTGGACAAAAAGGTGCCCTGCATCTTTTTCCTTCCAAAGCCAATGTCAAGATGACCTTCACATCTTGTTTTGACTGCCAATTTTGCATCTTTGAAAGCACAAGAAGTGATGTGACAACAGGCAAAAGTTTGCGGGTTATGGCCAAAGTTTGAGTGTTATGGCCAAAGTTTGAGTGTTATGGCAAAAGTTTGAGTGTTATGGCTGCTGGAGTATGAGGAGTTGCCAGAATGTGCCACTGGGCTCCTACACTGTGGTGGGTTCTAGAGACTTAGAGAAAGTTTCTTGGCAAACGGTCGGATAGAGTTGAGGTGGACAGCTCAATCCACCCTGGGTTGCAGTGAATCCTTGCAGGTTAACAAGAGAGAGGCTCAGGGAAGTTTTCCAAGTGGGCTCGTTCATGCTTAGAATGCACATGTGAAGACCTTACTTTCAAATAGAAATTACTTATGTGTGCCAGCACTTCCCGCACCAAACTCTCATGAACCTGTGGGCCTACGTGATGCATTCCCGCCAATGAACAATCACTGCTCAGCAAAAATAAGCCCTCTGTTGTTCCCACTTGGAGTGGGTAAAAGCCACCAAGTTAGTTCATAGATGGCTTGAAAGCAAACCATGAATTTGATGCTGTGATGAAACACTTGTAGCAAAACTTGTCAAGGCTGAATGACCTGAATTTTACAGCCCAAATCTTAACTGAAATGTCACAAATTAATTTTCATGTTCATTTTTTGTAGACTGTGAAACAGGCTGTACCTGAAATAGCGGATGGAAAACACAGCAGTTAACGTTGCTATAGTGACCCTTCAGATCATACACAAGCTCCCCATTGTGAAGGTCAAACACAGCCACGTCGGCCGTGTTGGGTACAAAGGCTGCGTCGGGCACCGCTCCTGACGAGATGGCAATTTTCACATTTTTTCGTCCGTCGTTTGTGACTTTGCCAAAATTGACCTGCATTTGCAGAGAAAAAACGACAATAAAACATTGAAGAAATTCTTCTAAAGTATAGAGTATAAATGCTAGCTTTGAGAAGGGGTAAAACACGGCATTAAATGTGACCTTCTTCGTCAGTCAAGTAAGATTCTTTTAATACTGATGTACATGCACTTTTCAATTCCTTTTATAAAACTTTATCATAGTTTACAGTGTTCCTTGAATTTTGAAAAACCACATTTGAATGAGATCTCTCTGAAATACATAAACCAGGAATCATTCTTCTAGAAACAAATGCTTCAGAGCTCATTTTATACTGCCCAAAATGACTCCCCCCAACCCAACATCTCAATCAGTGAATAATGTTGATGACGGGTACCATTTCACATTCATTGGTAGGTGACATTTACCAACGTGTTCTTGCCAGTTGCGACGTCCCACAGGCGGAGCCGATCATCGGTACCAAAGCTTAGGATGCGTAAGCCATCATCGGTGAAGCTCAGACCATTGACGTGTCCGCTGTGAGCTGTACGCACTGAAAAAATATTGAACGGAAGACATTACAAACTTAAAATTTATGAACAAATTCAATGCTTGCAATGTCGAAGTTTCATCGAAGACTATGTGGGGCAGTTCTTACCAGCGGCAGACGAATGGCCCACTGCTTCCCCATTGTGTTGGTCTAGGGCCATCAAGCAGGATTTGGCTCTACGGACGTCCCACAACAACAGTTTGTTGTCCTGACTGAGTTTGAGAAGATAAAACTTTTATGCAAGTGGAAAGTTATAATGGATGCAAAGGAATTGACTCCAACAGAATAAGCGTTGGTAACTTTCGCAACTATTCAGGATCACTCTTGGTAGCAACTGGTGGACACAAAACTCTGAACGTGTACACTTTCGGGGTTTTTCGTTCTGATCACTTTAGTGACAGACATACCTCCCCGATGCCAGGAGAAACTCCTGCTTGGGAGACCACTTGAGGCACATGACGGCTGCCCGATGACCCTTCAGGATGTGGGTGGCTGACCCGGTCTTGAGGTCACAAAGGGTGATGTGGGAACTCTGCGAGGCCACTGAAGGAGTGTTTGAAAAGGAACATGCAAACCACTCCCGGGTTTAGAATCTGATGTTCACGAATAGAGATGCCGAACTAAACATGTGACCAGATCAGAAAGTGAGCTTTAAATAAAGTTTTTCTGATACATTCAGCAGAAACAAGACACTTTTTATTCCTAACCCAAAACTACCATTCAGCTTGTGTTTGATTTTCTGGCTACTCACCTCCAATGAGGCAATGCTTGGTAGCAATGGGTGACATATTGTGGCTATAGATGGGCTTGTCCATGGTGAATGTCTCTGCTGGGACCAGGGCATTGGTGTCCCAGACTTTGAGCAGGCAGTCAGTGGAGCTACTCGTAAACATCCCGGTGTCATGGGGGTACCACTGAACTGTCTCCACGCTCCGCTTGTGGACATGCTTGTTTGACCTATGTACATACAACAAAGAGGGTATAAAATATTTGCACATAACTTTTCTAATCATATGTACGGTGCTCTAGCCACAGTGGGTGGCGACGGGCAACACCACCCGGTTCTGTAAATGTCCACCCAGCTCTTGCGTTCAAATTGGCTGTGCTACCCAGCACGGATTTTCCAAAAACTTAATGAAAATATTGCTGAAAATGTACCAATTTGATCATATTTCAAGCTTACAAAGTCGAAGTTTTGCACTATTTTGCAATTTTAAACAAGTAAAGACCTGAGAAATATATTTTTCATTTTCTTCGTGTCAAACCAGCTGCTGATTGCGAAAGCATTATTGTAAGCATGCCTTTATGATGACGTGGGGGAAATTCCTTCTGGGATTCCCCGAAAAAACCCAGCTATGGGCTGCGAGAGCTCTGCTCACTGCACTCGCTACGTTTGGTAATCCAAAAATTCACCCAGCATTAAAAATGGTCCCAGCTAGAATACTGCATATGTACACATTTATGCAGTGGGTTGAGCTGTTCCCTTCAAATGCACCTTAAAAAATGGCACATTGATACACATGTACAAAGTTGTCTCTTCTTCTTCCTAATGTAATGCTGTGCTCTTATCTACATGTGTTACACTCAACTCTTCTAAAGGTTCCTGGAAAATCCATCAAGTGTTTTTGGAGACCTTTGCAATATTGACGGAGGTGGTGTTTTGGAGTGTGGTCAAGTCGGTCACAGTTCCTCCAGTCTTACCAATCACAAGCTATTCAAATGAGCCTGTGACCAAAATCATTCCAGTCATCATCCTTTGTTACCGTCCTGTTTTTTTGACTTCAGCCCATGAGATTCCCTGTAGAAGTTTCACCCAAGAATGCCCAAAGGGTTAGGGCTACAAACCTTAACAATGTTAAATCAATTTTTGTGCGTCATTCACCTTCCCACTGTGCACACTGCTTCACAAGTAACTTCCTTCACTGCTGGTACTGCCTCAATATCAAACACAGCTATGACGCCCATAGATCCTCCAGACAGCAGGCTGTACAGTGAGGGAATTAACAGTATAAAAAACAATGGACTTTTTTATTTGGTGCTAAATATAAAGCGTGGACAACTTTTATACATACGTTGGGTGCGATCGGTTGAGCTATCGGTCTATCTTGCATGAAATCTCTAACTTCACTTCCCTTCTCCCTTTAGTATTAGGATAGCAGCTAGAATTATCAGGGAAGTGTTCAAGACAACTGACGGACAGCACAAAGATCAAGTGACAGTGCAGATCGACCGACTGAACCCATAACTGATACTCTCTACATCATTCAGCTTGGGCTTATTAAGCCTATTGTTGTCTGTAGTTTATCAGGAATTCTTGTCAAGGAAAGAGTTACATATATGAATTCCTCTTGACACCCTGCGCACAAACTTGATGGGACCGGTCTGAACAATTTTAAGTGTTTTGTATTAGTAAACGACTTGTTTCTTTCCCTCCGAAATTGAACTTTTCTGGACACATATTTACTTTCTGACGGCTATTAAGTCACTGAAGCTTGGAAGAATTACTGGCATCCGTATACGGAACTTTTTCCAATTTTAGTTTTATGCAAGGGGATTGTATACTTGAAGACCCCCAGTTTTTGACATTTTAACCTAGCAAAACTGGTAAGTCCCCCCCCAAAAAAAACAAAGGAAACACTCTCTTTATTACACTGACCTCCTTTTCTTGAAAATTTCATATTGTAAATTATGAGAAAATGTGACTTTCTTACTGATAACTAACCATGCAAATTTGAATCCACTATGTGTCATGTGTTGTTCCTTCCTCCATGGTTATAAAACTCGCAGTTTCCCCTCAAAATTTCCCTCAAAACTCAAAACCCTGCCCTTTTTTTACATTAACCCTACAGTTATGGAGCAAGATGTCACAGTCATCTACCATGGTGGATTTTAAAAGTTAAAATGTAGCTCTCCCTTGGAAAAGGGTCCCCAAATTTACAAAATCCCTTTGAAATTTCATGGTGTATTTATTTTATTCATTGTTTGATTTGTGTCTCACTGATCATGCTGATATCCAATACATGTAGGCCTATATTGTGAAACAAACAGTAGAAAAACTATGCCCGTAAAATCAGTAAAATGTTTATTGGAAATTAAAAGTCATGCCCCTTCGTCCTTACTATCTTCCTTCAGTAGGGTCGATGTCAAGTGTATTTATACCACTCTGATGGATTCGTTGCACATCTCTTCCTTTACTTAACTCCAGACAAAACGTTCGGCGCGTCACTTCAGCGCGAACCATCGACTCCGGTTTCCTGGTCCCATTTCGCCGACTTTCAAGAAAGCTCAACATTCTTATCCTAAAAGGCCAAACTAAAAACGCGACGCTAAACGATTCACAACAAAGTTGCCTAAAAGCCAAACGCTCAAGTTCATGACTGACACGACCAATTATTGCAACATAACCATGATAAAGTTGCAACACGAGTTCCCCGCAACTGAAACGAAAATTTACTTTCCATGGGCGCCGCCATGATGTCCTTTTTCAAGATTAATTTGAACTACACTAATTCAGCAAGGTTTTTATTTTGAAAAGAACCAAACTTTAGAAGTCAAAAATGTGATTTTAAGAAGTTATTTTAAACTATATCTTTACTTTTGATTGAATATGGAATTATTTGTTTCAAACTGTAGAGAAAAATTAAACATTTTTAACCAATGAACGACATTACGGCTGCGGCTAGAAAAAGCACATGAAAGAAGAGAAGCCACTAGCCAACGGCTGCCTATCACTTCCCACACAAGAATCCTACTTCCAGCCGCAGCCAGTTGATTCGAGCACTTCTGTGTATGTTGTATGCGTTGCGTAACTAGCTGAAGTTGAACTCAACGTTTGGTCCACAGTTCGCATCATCGTGGCTACTGGTTCCAGAAATGAATGTATTTAGAGCTCTTTTGAGGTTAGGTAGGACTAAAGTGCATGTAGGTACTGATCATCTGGGAAATAAATACTATGAAATTCCTGAAAAAGCAGCGATAACTTCCAAAGGTAGGTTTAAATCTCCCTGCGCATAGCCTAGGCCCCATCCTATACATTTCTTTTGCACCATCCATGCCATCGTGACCATGATGTATGCACTTACTGTATTCATTTTCCCGGCTACATTTGACGTTTTTGGACGTGTTGTCACTTTTGATGGCCAGTAAGTAATAATTCTGTCAGTGTCACAATCACAAATTGACAAATAGGCCTAGGCCTACTTGAGGCACTGACACACTGTTGACATGGTTGACATATTGAAAGCACTGCAAAATTGCAGGCATGGCACGAAATTGGCAGAGTGACGATTTATATTGATAGGCCCTACTACTAGTTTACGCACAGTACTACTTTTTCTTCCATGCTTCAGCTTTGATGGGGAAATGTGAGGGGGGGATTTATAGGGCCTATATTGGCAGGGAAACTGGACTTGTAGGGATTGGCCCACATGCGCTCCTTAAAAAACACTGAATAATGTGAAAATAAAAGAGTTTCTAATTTAACTATCTCCACAAAACAATTGTGCATTTGTTTTCTCCAGGAGGATACTTGAAAGCCAGGAGAACAGTAGAATCACCATATTCCCATGCAGAGTATGAGGAAGGAATGATCCCTTTGGAATGGGAAGGCATGTATTAGTCGGCAGATCCTGTAAATATTGATATAATTCTCAGAATTTTACTTTCTCCAGTCTCAAAAGGACTATACCTTCTGACAGCCACAGGAGAGGATTCTGTTGTACAATGACATTAAAATGCCAGAGTGACTCTTGAATGTGTCACTCCGAAGAAATCTGATCTCGCAAATTGTTGCAACTTGATTAGAAACAATCGGAACTCATTTACCTTGGAAATATCAAACTGCTGTGATAAATTTTAGTAACTCAGTTGAATTGAAGTTGGAAAGAAAGTGTTTGTGTCAATACGAGGAAGGATTTTGTTTTCAATTCATGTGTAGCATGGGTGAGGGGAAAACGAAACAACCCACCAACTCAGGAGGAGATCGATAAGAGAGAGCAGAAGACGCAATTGGTCAAGAAGAGAGCTCAGGAACTGGAACAGAAAGATCAAGAGGTGACGATAGCAACAATAGATGCATTGCAGATGTTTATTTGATCTGTGTATGCACGATTTTGCCTACATTAAGGAGTGAAGGCCTCTTGTCCACGAGTGGGTCCTTTACAATGTATGTATTTGGCCCCAGGCCGCATTCGACTCTGTCGTCTGGAGCTAGGTGCACGTGTGGGTCTTTGCACATTGCAAATATGCAGTACATTGACACACGTACTTGTTCCGTAGTTGTGGGGACAAACACAAGTTATTTCACCTATTTTGCGGGCACCAGAAAATATGGGGACAGAGAACTGTCCCCACAACTCGGTCCTAATTAGCTGTACAAAGGAAATTGTCCCCTTAACATGGGGATGGCCTGCCCAGCAGATATAGCCGTAGCTCTGGAAGCACGTCTTTCAAGATCCACCTGGGCACAATATGGGCGATTCACAATAGTGCGCCACAAAGAGTTGACAACACGTTGGCCAATCATAAGGTGCAAAATTTGTCGACCCTTTCCTAACGCGCATTGGGTCAACAAATTTCGCATATTGTGATTGGCCAACGCGCTGCAAACTCTTGGTGGTGCACGATTGTGAAACGCCGGTATTCTTTATAGCAGTGTAGGAAATTTCTGCACGTAGTGAAACCCTGCCAACACTCCGTAAACTCAGTTAACCAGTCATGAGAAATTTACATTTAAGGTTTTCTGACCAGCAAATGTTAAGTGTGCTTAAACTCTTTGCTTCTGAAGATGCAGTGGTTTACACTGTCACAGCCCTCTGGAGGACTGCGGAGGATTGCAAAAACGTTTCAAAAATGAGGGAATATTGTGTGGAGTATCTTGGGACGTGATCCTGGGCAAACTGACTTCCAATATTTTTTTAAGTTTCTTGAAGATTATAACAGAAAGTTGCTACGTCTGTGGTTTCTTCTTTACAGAGGCAGACAAAAGACTACGAAGAAGGACTTGTGGCAAAACCTGCACAGACAAAACAAATTGGTAACTGCTCACTTTGTTTATGGCAGTCACTCATAGAACACAGCATTCTGCAGTGTTTTAAGAACTTTCATCAGGGGATTAAGGGAGGGTGAGATGGAGGATTGTAATTAATACATGCATGATCCAACTGGAAGCACCCCTTCCCTTGTAAAGAGACGAGCTGGTGAGAAATATTTCAAGTTGGCACACATCACGATGCCAAGACCATACACTTCAACAGAAAATTGTCTTGAGTGTGTATCCCCCATCAAATGTGCATTGACTTGTGGCGTTTTTCCTCTCAAGGGATGCGGGCCAGAAGATAAAATTGCTTGTTCTAACTTGGAGCAGATTGTGCAGGTACTGGTGCGGTAAAGTCCACTGTTCAAAATTGACTGTGTTCATGTCCTTTATCACAGGCCATGCCTCAGCGCCAGTTTACGACAAGGTCGACTCAGCCGAGTCTGTCAGCACCGGCAAGGACTTTGAGCCCTCCGCATGGCAGCCTGGTCAGTCGACATCCAAAGTCAAATGAGACAGTCACACTTTTACCTAAGACCACGGTACAGAGTGTAGGAGTTCTTGTGAAGAACTGAACTGCATGCACTGGCGCTGCGACTTGCAAAAGGGAGAAATGTGCAGCAATAAGGAATGTGTAAATAGGTGCAGTGGAAGTCATCATTCACCAATGAATGGTTGGTATGACATAAGATTTCTGATGGAGGATACCGAAGAGCGGCCAGCAACATGTGAAGTCTGTGATGTAAGAAGACTCAGATATGTCAGAGTTGGCGTCATTCAGAGACCTTCACCTACGCTGAAAGTTGTGTTGGGTCAAAAATAAGCTTCAAAAGTGCCACAGTTTTTTCCCAACTGTGGAAATGTATGAAAAAGGACAGTTTGTCTTCCACAAGGCTTTACTATAGACTCATTTGGTACAGAGGCCCCTTTGATTCATATAAATGTTTTCTGTTGACATATGACAATGCCAAATAAACCAAGTACATTGTAGCTGATCTGACTGCTTTTGGGTATATCTGTGAAAACCTCTAAAGTACAAAGGGGACTCTTTGCAACCTGAGCCTGTCTTCTGTCAACAAGCATTTTGTAAATAATAAATTTAAATTAAAATGCACGTTGTACATAATGTGCACAGGTCCAAATGCACAAACGTGTAATTTAACAATTCAGTGATGCCACCTGCGTTGTTTTTTTTTTTTTTTCTTAACACAACTTAGGACCTGTAATCACCGTAAGTACATTTTGACAATGCACAGTGAATTGTATTTCTGGACGAATGAGAAATTTATTGAGGTTTTTGCATGCAGGCATGTACTAGAGGCATCCCACCCAAAACTGAGATTAGCAGACCCAGTGTTAATTCAACAAGCCAAATGTTGTCGACTGATTAAAAAAAAAAAAATTGCTTCAGAGTTCACTGTGCATCTTCCTTGTTCTCGTGGCCCAGCGCAGCAGGAAAGGAAGATAAACGAGTCTTGTACAGTACTTAGCCTGATGAAAGAGATACAATTCAACCTTGAGTAAACACTGGTGTCCAATAAACATGTACTTGTATAAGGTGCCGTTCCTTGGGACTGCACTCCACACATTGACAACGTGGCAACGGTTAAATATTACTGTTCCATCAGCACAACAATCTGACAGGAAATCCCAGACAACTGTATCCATCCATACTGGTGTCTTGAAAAGTTTAATTCCATTATCACAAACATACCATGCACCAAACCGAGCCACCAAAGTCTCCAGTGAAAACAGCCTTGATAACGGGAGAAGGAGGGAGGGCTTGATAAGGATATCAGATTTCAATTTAAAAAAATTCCACTACAAAATACATTCATTTGTTTTGGTTTGTCCGCTCTCCCTCCGAGGGGATGGGCAACTATCAACAAGGTGCTAGGGGGGTGAGTTTGGCACAAATTCTGGAACAAAGTCCCCACAAATACAGCAATCATGTTCAGGTTACTTCAACAAAGCAAAGGCAAACTATTGTCGATGCCATCTATTATATCGTCGTGTAACTTTTTGATAAGAATGCTCCCTTCAAAATGGTTTTAACTTTTCCTTTAAAAAAGAAAAAAGTGGTAAACAGGCCTGCTCAGAAACAATGGTCATTCATCGTGTCTGACCTCCAAAGGGTGTAAATTTTATATAAAACCCGTTGTAACAAAGAGAAAAAAAAATGGTCCTTAGCTGTGCACAAAAGAATGTTGGGAACCAGACTTCTGTAATTTTGTGCAGATTTGCGTGTCCACACTTCTTGACCTGTCGGCCATTCTAACATCGCATACCAACTAATTGCTTAATTCTACATACAATCAATCCGCTTCAGGAACTGAATACATTCAATACATGCTGAAATGTTCATTCAATCCATGCACCGAAGAGTGCTCGGCCCTAAAATCAAATTTTTCTCCCAAAGGAGGGGATTCCACCTTCAGAAGCAACTTAAAATTAACTCTGGCATTTGCAGGAGCATCATAATCAATGTATATTTGCCAATTCATTTTGAAAAGCCAAAAGGCTTTAAAATTGTCTATACACACCAAATACCAAGCATATTTACACATTGTAACTATTAAAACAGCGGAATGTTATCCAAATAATCTAAGAATTACTGCTGCCCTGAATAATCCAATTAATAAATATTGTACAAGCTTAAAAACAAAAACCAATACTAATTAAAATCAAATCCTACATAACAGGTATGGAACTGTCAAATAATCTTGTGCAAAATGGGACTAAATTGTGGGACAAATATTTCACTGCTTGGAAAGAGGACACGTAGGAGTATGTTGCAAATTACACCAAAAATCAAAACCATTAAAAATGTAAAAACATCGCCATCTTGTAAATGCATCCCCCACACTATTCACGTTTGCAGTCACTCAAAGACAGATGTGCGTGCACCATCACGTGAGTGAGTAGGCAATTAACCTCAATAGAGAGTTTAACACCGGAACAGTAAAACTTGTAAGAAACACATCATGGCAAATTGATTGGTAAGAAAAGGAAAACCTTCTGATTTTGGCATGCAAGGCTTATTGCTCAGCAACACAGAGGACTATTCATACATGTATAAATAAAAAATAAAAAAAAGACCCACAAAGTTACGCAGTGAGGGAGTGGTCTACAGGCAAGTTCAAATGATGTCTGATCTGAAGTTCACTGTAGTTTGACCAAAACAGCCTGCACGGTGGATAGTTTGGATCTTCTAGTTGACAATTTTGAACCAGGCCCTGTGGTATGGGTCGCACTGCTGGTTATCAGTAGCCAATGTGATGTTTTAAGTGTGGGGGGAGCTATTCACATGAATATTATTCTTTGAGATGTCATGTATTCTGCAAGAGCCACAGCCAAAGGCAAAATGTGAGTAACAGTGAGATTGTACTAAATTGTTTGACAAGGGCTACATCTGGTGGTCAAACGACAATTGCATCTGAACTTGCCCTAGGTTATAAATCGCATACACTGAATCATCAACTTCGACCCAATTAGGAAACTGTGCCCATGTGAAGCAAATGAGACCACCTAAACAAACTTAGCCCCTCGTTTGCACAAACACTGACCTAATATTGACAAAGACACAGGGTTCAAATTGTACGTCACGCAGCCTCAAATATACCTGTCCCCTTTTCATTCTTACACAAGCACTAAAACAACTGGAATTTTTTTCCTGAGAGTGAGATGAAAAATAGCTGGGTAGCAATTTCACCTGTAAATTTTAACTTAATTTGCAAATTTCTAATTGTTGCTGGATATCCATTTCGTCACAAGCCTACATGAACATGCTGAATACTTAAATGGGTCAACCAACAGACAGCAACTAAAGCACACAAATGCATGGTACAATCTTCTCGGTGCTGTAAACCATTCGTAATTTCTCCATTCGATAATTCAAAGTTACAAGTGATATCGAAAATGAGACATTGTTTTGACCAATGCTGGACTAAGATCCAGTGCACACGTGACAGAAGCCTTTCGGGGACAGATAGCTATGCACTAATGCCATAACCGCAGACTTCCCTGGGTTTGAAAAACCCTGTTTGTGGATTCTAGCTACCAAGACTGGAAATTTTAAATGACACGCTGAACAAAAAAACTTTCTCATTTCTTACTCTCACGCAGACAGGATGCGAATCACTGGGATATTGGCCAGAAATGAACAAGTGAATTCAGAAGAAATTAAAAAGGGGGGGGAGAGGAAACGGTGCCCCAACCAGTCAACTTTTGTGGCTTCAACAGCAAAGACTATCCCAGGAAATAAAAGTTTCCTGTCGCAAACCCAGTGTGATTAACACGTATTACATCGAGGAAAACTTGTAAAATGTCCATCATCCAGATTACAACAATAATACTCTCTCAAATTTCTAGAAAAATAGACTAACATTTTCTTTAACAAACCTAAACATTTCTTCTTTTTTCAATATTTGTGAAAGCACCACTCTAACTGTGGGCGTGTCTTCTCTGTACAGATTTCAAAAAGTATGGCATTTTACGAAATGGAAGAATTCTGTGATTGCCACGACGTGACCAAAAAACAAAAACAAAAAAACCAAAAAATGGAAAAAAGAGAGAGACAAATCTCATGGATATTTATCTACATACACACACTTGAACACCGATATCCGATTCATAAAAGTCTTGTTACCTAAACTGTACACATTCCAAAAATAGCATCTTTTGTGTAACACACAGAGTACTGCTACGTGTACGTAACAGTCCAATGGAGCAACACTCCTTCAAAATTGAAAAATTTTCTACGGGAAAAAAAAGAAAAAAAGAAGTAACAGTCTTTTGTCAGAAACATACGCAAACCGATTAAAATGCACGTGTGCTGTACATGCAGTCTGACAAGACAATATTAAACTTCCATTATCAAGGAGAAAAATGCATTCATAAAAATAGAAAATTACAGTGATTGAATACTAAAAAGGTTCATGAATAAAGGTATTAGCTGGGTGCTATAAAATTCCCCTAAAGTGGGAAAGAAACCTACTCGTTATATACACATACAAACGTGACATAAAATCCATTGAGACATACATGCGACGGTTGAAAACTCGAGCAGTCACTGTCTTGACTTTTTATAACTTCAACTATTAACTGGTTTAACTGGAAATGGCTGCAGCTACAAGTGTCAGATTGTCCTCGCTTGAAGTGCCAAACTGATTCTTCATGTGCATGTACCAGAATGATTAGATGTGCGATTTTTCAATTCGGGCCTCGAGCCTGGATGTCCAACCGCTCGCAGTGACATACACTGGAGCCAGCTTTTGGTTGGGAGAAGAATCTTAGATTCCTTGCTGCCTCAATTCATGAAAACAGTGACAACATGTGGCACTGAAGAACGTCCCCCTATTAGAAGTGGGTGTCGCTTATTTTTTAACGCCTGAAATGAAACCAGTTTATACACGTATGTCTTAACGTATTTAGTTTCAAATACAAATGTCTATTTCTATCAAAAACAAAATAATCGACCTTTGAAGGAAATTTGATAATTGAATCAAATAGTAAACATAAGAATATCTTAAATAAACTAAAAGCTACATCCGGACAAAAAAAGACATAAATTGTAATGCAAACAGAATGCATTCGACTGGACATTTCTCCCACCACAAACTATGATGAAAAAAGGCCGTAGCATGCCCGATGTAAGAACGGATCTCCAGAGGAACTGGTCTCTATGGTATGAATACGTGCTGGGTTCGGGGAATTCAAGCATCCGCCGGTGGGCCATTACCCTTTCAGTCTAAAGGAGATGACAATTTCCCTGGATGTTGTCGCACACCTTTAGATCTCAGGGTGGGGTATGGAGAAGACAAATCTCACAAGTGTGGGTTATACGGACTGAAACGATTCGGTCAGAAACCCTCAGTGTTAATTGCAGCTGTAGGCCTATAAGCACCTGTGCGAGCATTCCAAAGTGTGACCTACATGTGGGGTTTATGAAGAAGTCACCTGATGCTGCCTTGCCTGCATGACGACTTGTCCGGTGTATGCTCGCAAGGACACTGTCACCATGATTTAAATGATTCAGACCTTACAAACTTCAATGTGGGTAAGATTCTCAACGCCAAGCACAGGTCTATTGGAGACTCTGTGCACACACACACTGGACTGACAGCAGTGGGTACTCATTCTGTTGACAGCATACTGAGATAATCTCTCTCAAAGTATTCACTCAGTGCACGTTGTGGCCCTCTAGGGGCTGACGTGCGCACAGTCGCCACTGTAAGGGGTCAACAGGCCCCTGGGGATTGTCTGTTCTTCAGTGCTGGAGGAGATGCAGGCTGCATCTGCTAAAACCCACAAGGTGCCCGCAGGCAGCACTGTACAGCGCCCCCACACAACTGTGCACAGAGCGGATAAAGACGGGGCCAGTGGTCCACACCATGAGACCTGTTTGACTGTCGATCCAAAACAGTTCATCCTCAAACTCATGCACATGTTGTCAGAGAGTTCATGTCATTTTTCCTCTCTCCTTCCCTTCCATTCTTGGTGGCACGCCATGACGATTCCATCTCCAGGGCAAAATCCCTTTATAAATGCTTCCTGCACTGTCCGAGCAGCATTGCGGTAGCTCTCAGGGTGAAGGGCTAACTAATGGGGCACAGATGACCTAATAGTATGAATACGTTGACTTGTACGACTGCAAGAAAGACAAAAATTTGTTGAGTAGGGCAAACGAATAGAAAAACAAGCAAAAAACTTCCCCTTCCTTCCAGAAACGTGAAGATTCAAGCACACTAATGCAGACAGCAAAGTGGTGTTGATTGCACGATGCATTGTTTTCAATTTCAAAATGTAACCAAAATGAAATACAGACTTATGCTTCTCTAAGCAAACACTAACACCCAGCTCGTGAACATTTTACAAAGTCACTAAACAAACAATTTTGGATGGATTAAAGACATACTGATGAAAGAATTCAAACTGACATTTAGGTACATGGAATAGTAATGTTTTAGAGTAATAGAGAGCAGACAATGTAAATGGCAAAAGCAAACAAGAGAGATAGTGTTAGTAACTGCAACCATTAGCTTTTGATTACTGAAATTAGTAATCTTGTTGAATTCACAATGGCAGAGGGCAGCATGTACAGAAAGGAAACAGGGCAGATTGCTGATAGAAGTAGATGTAAGGAAAAAGGCCGGCAGGGTAGGAAATCTGGCGTGGCTTTGATAAACAGTTAGTTAAAGAACCTGAAAAAGACTTAACTCTGTACAGCCAGAGCTGTATCTTGGCACTGCACTGATTTCAGCCATGTGTAAAGCATGCCTGTCCAACTGACCCTCGCTCCCCCCCCCGTTAACCCCTGATCGATTAGCCCAGCGACATCCCTTGACTTTCAAACGCCAAGTAGTATTATTTCCAAAAAAGCAGAGCGATTAACTGCAGTGAATGCCACACACCAAGGAGAAAATTCCTCGAGCGCCATTTAAAGAGAGATTTGTTTTATTAGATGCCCTCCACAGAGATCTTTTCATGGTACCACAGACAAGCAACAGAACCTGGCAGAAGCCACCTTAATATATTCTCAATTCTTCACGTGAGATGAGGAAAACTGGTGAGCAGCAGAGAGAGAGAGAGAAATCTAAAAAAAACAAACCCAAAACAAACAAAACTGCTTGCAGCTCCCGGGTAAATTACGAAATCCTGGAGGGCTTCATGTGAGTAAAGAAGTAAGAGCTTATCCTGGCACAAATGAGTCCGACTTAGCTGCTTTCTGGTTGAGGTTAGCATGGGTAATTGTGCTTGGTAGTTTACTTGCCACCATGTCCAAAGGGTTTACTGAGTGCGTAATTATGATGGAGCTGTTTCTTATTGTATGTCAGAACTCAGAAGTCACAATAAAAAAGGTAGCTGCTTTTAAAACCTCTTCACTGTCAACGACCTTATGTTTGATGGGTTGGTGGAAGTGGTCATCAACAACCATGTGACCACAATCAAAGATGATATTGAATGGCTTTGCTGAGTTGAAATGGCAGTGAATGGCTCAATCAAGTGAGAGTGACTCTACCAATGCACTCTGTCCAACAAGTTAGTGACCGTCTCTGAAGTAGTGTTTCAGAGCTACAACTATGTCCATTAATGTGTTGCTGCTTATGTCAAATGTAAAGATCTATACTTAGATTCAGACAACAGGTCTGGATGCAGCCTACAACTGGATGGACTGCAGGTGCTTTGGAATACCATGTACACTTTACTCAGGGTACTATTCCATTGAGCTGCTAAGCAGAAAATACTACTATGCAAATTTAGATTGATGCTAAGCAAATAATGGCTGGATACCAGTGACAAGATTACACTGCATGACATTTTGGCAGGTAGCCTGTTTTTGCTAAGTGAATATTTTACGAGCTTAGTGAAATTTCTGTGCTCTGTAGCTCTATGAAATTGACACCTACTCTTTTAACTCATGCAAGCCAAATGCTCGTGATTCGGGAAATCCTCGAGCAAAGTCCTTCTTGCTGTACGACAAGCATGCATGAAGGAGGCAAAGTGCAATGCATACATGAACGTGTCTTAGCTGGAAAAGTTCGAGTGTCTTCCATTTGGGAAACTTTCCGGCTCAAGCTAATGCTTCAGAAAGTGCTGAAAAACCATCTCTGTGAAAGATTTCTGAGTCATTGAAAGCCAAGAAGACCAAGGTATGGGTGAAAAGTTAGGAGGCCAGCAGGTGCAGAAATTAGGCAGTGAACCCGGTGGATCAGCCGAAGGAGGTTGTGTCTGCTATGATGGGTATGGGGGTGTGTGCACACTGACTCACCGCCTACTGTCCTCAAACCTGTACATTTTATCATGTTCTGCATACAACTGCTGTATCATCTGCAAAATTAAGCCAAGACCAGAAAGAGATTTGGGGAGGGGGGATTGGAGGAGGGGTACACAGAAAACAATGTATTAAGACAAAAAACCAAAAGAACTGTGAATGGTAATGGTACGTAGACACAGCTTGGAGGGTTGTTGTCAGTGAGGCATGTGTTCACCTGCTGGCTAGACACGTTGGTGAAAGAATAAAGCCTTGTGATGTCATTACAATACCAAAAATCTTCAGGTCCAAGCTAATGTTGAACCTCTTGATTTTTAAGGAAGCCCCTCTCATGCTTATTACAATCCAACAAAGTTCACATGTGGGTCCCACATTCTACAGTGGGGTAAACTTCAGCCCAGGTTGGAACCAGGGTTCGCTAAAAGTTTCCATCCACAAAGCGAACTGAGAATTTTGGCAAAAACTGTGTACAAACCCGGTGCTGGTGTGAAGGGCTCTCGCCTTGCAGACCCATGGTCAACCCCACTGGGGTCTACTCTTGAGGAAATCAAGCTGATTTCACCTCCAGCAGCTGAGACAACAGTTTGAAGAAGTCTACACTTGTAAATGTAGTACACAAGGCCACCTGTGCAACTCCAGGGCTCATTAAAAGCTCACCTCTGGGCACACTTTCATGCTGTACATGATAAATATTCCTGTTCCGCATACATATGCGTGTATAAAATTTATGCACTCTACATGGACAACAACCCTCCAATCACTAATCAAGACAGCAATCAACACATTCACAGCTTCTAACACTACTGCAGACGAGGTTTTTTTAACATTAATGCAAATGCAAATTATGATTATTTAATCAGCTACAATGCATGAGAACACACCTGATGAATGATGCATGAAAAATATATCTCTTTGAATTATGCAAATGCAAACGAGTACAAAAATGTGCATGCAGAGACTACATAATTTACTGTCAGCAAATCTCTGCTAAAATTATGAAAGTGAAAAAGAGAATTTTGAAGTGAAGCAAGCAATCGAGGGTTAGTAATTTGAAACTGGAAGAAGAGTTAAGATTAGTTTGAGCAAATGCAAACTAACGCTGTTTTATTTTGTGCCAACTGTAAGAATAGTGGAGCAAAAAAGGAGAAGTAAAAACCTCACAACAGCATCAATTGTTTTTTTTTTTTTTTGCATTCATAGTTGGGAAAAAATTCCACGCCACCCAGCCTGTGTGATGCAAGTTGAAATTCTGTAACACTGTACTTCATTCATTTAAGGACTTTCAAAGCATAACTGATGTGGGTACTATAAGACGCCTAAAAAACAATTTTCATATGACCCTTAAAAAAGAACAGCTGACCAAAATGCTTCTCTTTATCTCGGCCTGCAAATCCATGCATGGCCTGTAAATTGGAAAGGGTAACACCGTAACTATCAAAACTTAAAAACGATTTCATATAAAACAAAACAAAAAAAGGGCCAATTTTAAAGTGACCATGAAACTGATCCAAATGAAAACAAAGAGTAAATTCACTGCACACAATCAGTTATGGACAACTAGCCCACTTGGCACTCGTAGAGAACACAGTGCCGTTTTAAAGTTAACACACACATGAATACTAAACACACGATACAAAGCAAGGGGGAAAAGTGACCAGACTAAGGTGTCAGCAAATGGGTCGAGGGGGATGGTGGCACTGGCCTCCAACTTACTGGCGTACTGGTAGATCGGGAGAGGTATTTCAGCGATGTTGGCAACGAGTAGTCGCCCGCGTTATGCCCTGTGCTATACTCTTTGTTAATCCTAGACGTGCTACAGAGAGCGGAGGAAGGGGAAGAGAGAGAGAAGGGAACCGGACTTGGGTTAAGAGGTTAACATGCAGTCAGGTCCTTGCGTGTTTGGAAAAAATAAAAACAAAACTACTATCTCCCCCCTGATAAGATCAGGTTATTGTTAAGTCAGATCTCACGGGGAAAAGGAACCATTTCAGTTACACTTTGATATGAACATTTGAAGTCATTCGAATTTTATATGGTATCCGTGTATGGTTGTGGTCTGTGGATCCCACTTCAAAAAAATGAAAAAACTTTTCCTCCAGGGCGAAAGAATTTTTAGTGTGATTAATCCATGCTCTGAAGTAGTAATGAAAAGACCTGGTTGGAAACCATACTGGAATCAGAACGAGGTAGGGCACCGGCAAGTTTTATACAGTACGAGACGCAGGCTGGGGTGGGGATTACAGGTAGGTATTCAGCCAGCTTGGAGAGGGATACATTGTAACCTTGACCAAGGCTGCATTCCTCAAGCCCCATGAGGGCACCAAAGAAGGCCACAGGTCTCCAACCTTACTTTACTGGGTTGCTTCGCTGCTTTCACCTCTTATTGATGCGCATCTGGCACAGTTAGTGAGTGAAAGTTTAGATTCTGCTGCTTTTAACGTCCATATTGACCATTTTGGTAACATGCGAGTGACGAGAATGAGCCATTTTTCGGATAGTGGTCCCTGAGGAGTTACTACTTCGATTTCACAGGGCACTGAATAGATTTTTTATGAGCAGACCCCTCTACATAGCTGTCTTGTTTCACAATGACATGACAGAAATTGAACAGGAGGTTGTCAGCTGAACTGGGATGATCTAAGATGGTTACATGGCCTGTAGCTGCATGGAGGTCATGTATTTAAATAGATCATCATGTTAACTGGTACATATTCATGTGATTGACTAACCCAGACAAGCAGCTTTGGCTATCCAGACGCTCACAAAAAGACTAGGTGGACAAATTCTAAACAGAATAAGCCACTAGCCTTGGTCAAGGCTACAAGAAAGCCAACTTCCCACTCTGAATAAATCTGTAACGTGTTATCATTCAGTTGTTTTATTGTGGGATATCATTCCAACTTTGTAACTTTCCCTGACTTCAAGATGCATTCACAATTCATGCCGGGGTTAACGGGTAATGTGCATTCTGTGCGCATGTACTCAAAACATACTTTGTGCTCAGATAAACCACCTGAAGTCTGGTGCCTGCCAGACTACCATGCCAAAGAAACGGTAGAGTCCAGGGTTGTAACTTGACAGTCACAATCCATGGCATGGCAAGAGCAAAAACCACAAATATGTGTGTACATGAACATTCATGTGGTTCCAAATTGAAGGACTAAAACAAGTGAGTAACGTAACATCTGAACTGCTGCCTGGGAAATCCGGAAAATTGAAGTTGTGATACATTTCTTGAGTGACTTGAAAAGAGTTTGTTCAAACCTACAATTCTACTGAACATACGATGCATGTCTGTGTGATTGTGAAGTACAATTACATGTAACTTTAATTACATGTATCCAGACTTCAGTTGCCTGATGAAGGCTAGCAGCACTAGCAGCCGAAACGTCGCTACCAGCAACACGACACCGCGAGTCATCGATTATCTTTTTTACTGTATTTGTCATCCACCGCGGTGATTATGTTTATCTCTTCTACATGTAACTTGTTTTCCAATACCAGTCAGACAGTTCCCAAAGAGAGACTATTGAAAAGTGTCGGTGACCCTGCACGTCACCGTTCCCTTCACCGCAGACCAGCGTTTCTCACCTCATTAGCGAAGCAAGGCATTGACAATATTTGTTGCATGGCATTTGTGCGTCAATGGTCACAGGCGCAGCGTACTATGAAATGTAAGAAGCAGGGCCAGTTTGGTATCCGCTCCGAGCCCAACAAAAGAGGGCCTGTTTTTGGGGTACTCACTGCATAGGCGCCCGTTTATAATGGAGATCAGTGGCGTGTTTGACTGGGAGCACGCTGAGTACGCGCAACGAATTTATTCCTTAATGTATGGTCGCTGCGTACACGCAGAATGCGTGCAAGAACTCGCTTGGAAAACGTACTACCACCTGTCTTTCTTTTGCCGCTTGGGGGCGCACGTCAATCTCAGGGCGGAATTCAGAAAGCAAAGTCATCCGGGACCAAAGCACGTGGGCGAGTCCGCATAGCGCTGCACCGATGGGACAGGCTCGCACACGCGTCTGAACATCCTTGGATGCGCTTCATGTTGGGCTTGCGCGTTGGAATACCAAACAGGCTCATTGCAGATGTCCCTATACCAATGCTTCCACCAATGTTTCTATTAACTCTGCAACATTTACATGTATGGTACTAATGCATTACTGTCGGCTACACACAAGACACCCCCATCCACCACCAGCATTTTGCTCAACATTTTATCTAAAACTATGCTTGGTAAAGGACAATCAAATGCACGATAGGGACTTTTCAATTACAACAGCCCTTATAAATCTCTCTCGTTGGGCCCCATCTTTGAAGGAAAATTGCAACTGTGAACGTAAAACAAACAGGTTCGTGTGCGCACGGAGTGCAAAATGTTCGAAACATGTTCAAAAACGTGCTACGCGCTGATCATGTTCACGTAATATGCTCCAAATACGGCACAAGCCGATGCGCGTCACAAAAATTGAAGTAAAAAATTCTGTGGCAATCCGTAAGAAGTGGCATCATTTGAGAGAGACCTATACACATATTCTGTGTGGCTGTCTCCATCAACAGAATGATGTAAACTGTGGAACGAGTCTTCAGCTCATCACCAAAAGTAAACCATTTCCAACATAATTTCCTTCCCGTAAAATACCCTTAATGTGCTGCATTAAGCAGGTCTTACCGTCGGATAGAGGACATGATTGTGCTGCATTATTTTGGCTTTTGAGACATCGCTCAGACCAATCCAAACAAGGATGACCATGCACAAAGGGAAGCACTCATAGCCCAGGTTGGACACTGATCTTCAGTACATTTCATAGTACGGTCAAGGAGTCCACCAGGGCTACAGGTGCACTCAGTCCCCTGGATGTAGTATCATGGAGCAGATATTTCTGGGACCCTCCCTTGTGTGCTCGGCAATTTCATGCTCGATTGGCCAACAGCTCTCAGTACAATGAGTACAGTGCACAGTTGATATTTTATGAAATGAGCTCATTCTCTTTTAGGCTACCAAGGTTTTTGCCCTTTTCTGTCTCAATTTACAGCTAGTTTACCTTTTGAGGGGAGAGCTGGCAGCTGCAGAGTGCCGTGTGCTGCGACGGGGCGCCGCACTGTGACTGGCTGCCGTGGCTGCCTTGGTAGCCTTCAGTGGAGAAGTGGCCATGGGACTGGATGACGTGGAGGCAATCCTAGAAAGAGTAGGACAGTGGAGGAAGGGCTTGTTAGACTTGACGTAAACATGACGGTTGTTTGTGATGATTCATGGTGGAATGCAATCTCAAGAGACATTTCAAGGATATTCAGACCACCACTGGTGCACCCAAGATCAACATGAAATAATCTGACACCACCTGTTGCTTTAATGGAAAAAGAAAAGATACATGCTCAGGCACACACAGGAAACAAAGTATCTATCTTTACAACGTGAATGATTAATGCTTTGAAAATAAGCAGGAAAGCAATATGATCGGAAATGAACACAGATTCAGGCAATTACATGTATGATGTTAACACAGAACTGATTCATTTTCACAGAATAAAACAAACATGTACATGCAATGAATTAAAAATAATCGTGTTCCCTGCTTGAGCCCTAATGCAAAAGAAAGACAAAACCTGGACTCATTTCCAGTTCTGGGGCATTGCACTACAAACTGCCAGCATGTAACTGCAGCAGATCACAGAGCAATGGACAGCTTGGAATGAATCCTGCTTTAGCAGGCCGGCCCGTGCAGGCATCTGAGAACTATTGAAGGTTGCATTATGTCAGTAAACCTTGAGGGTCAAAGCCTTGGCCTAGATGGCTCATGCCGTGGCCTTGGCTTGGGATGACTCAGCCTTAGCTCGGCAACCAGGCGCCTGTTTGATTCACACGGATCTGAATCTTAATCAGTGATCTTTATGGCCGGTTCGCACCATCCGTTAGGCGAGTTTTGGTGTCCACAAACCAACGACAGGTTGCGGGATTAGGATCCAGATTCACGTGAAACTAACACGGCCTAGAGCCAGCAGGGACTGCCATGCGATGTTATCACCAAAGATGTGACAAAGGATTCCGCAGATGCCTGAATGGTGGGTCACTGCATGGCTCCAATGTCAATCACAAACACATCCCCTGAACTCTTTCTATTCATTTCTAAGATGTACTTCTGGTAAGCTGCTATGTACACTGAGGTGAAGTGTATAGGGGCGGAGCAACGTAGCATCACACACACAAATAAAAAGGAAAAGAAAAAAACAAAAAGAAATTGAACCAAGCTGGACGATGGCACACTATACTCAACAGACATGCTGGGGGGTGTGTTGCTCCAAATAAAAACCATCAAGTTTCACTCATGCAGAATGTGGACCACTCAAAGAGTCAGGATCATTGATACCAACAGTCCCTCTGAGGGCCAGGCTGAAGGAGAGGCTGGACTGGCAAGTTATAAGCACATGAATGGAAAGTGTTGCTAACTACCGGTACACGGACAGTATACGTGTGACACAAAGGAGCCCTCGCTTTGCAAGGTTAGCCCTCACTCTGTTCCAATGCGTCTAATTTCTGATGACATCTCTTTAAGGTTGAATGAAATCTGTGTACATTTTGTTCGGGCCATCTGACAGTGGCACCGAGGCTAGCGTGAGGTTCTGCGGGGGGGGGTCATGACAAATGACAGTGCAGCCTTATGATAACTGCATGTGGATCCAGCATTGGTATCCAGGGATTCAGGAAAAGCTGTACCATGCCCAAAACTGAGCAATGACCCTAACTCTCTGATGATACTGGTGTTCGGAAAAACTGAAGTCACTCCCACACTCTTACTTTTTGCCGGACGCTTTAGTCCTGTGGCGTTAATCCCGTTGGGTGCGGTGGGAGACGGTGGATGGGGTGAAGGAATGAAAGAGAACAATTAGATTATGGCCAACGTGTGCTAGTAACGGGCTTTGATCAGCATCAAGGCATGCTCATGCGATGCAGACAAGAGCATTGGCTTAGAAAGTCGGGGTTTTGTTCCCCTTGCAATAAGATAATCATGTCAAACAGTGATAGAGTTTTTCAGGTGTGTGGTGAACTTTTCTGCTTCCAAAACGAGTCTGGTTCGGGCAAATCTGGCTCATCTGGCCGTATCTATCTCCAGCCTCAGATGTTTCCTTGGCCTGAAACGTCTGAGAAGTCGTGAGTCAAAAACCTTAACCACAGGGTGTGCCTTTATAGGAAGAGTATCATTTACACAGAGACAGATCAAGATATCGCAAGTCATCATTACTAGCCACACACAAGCTGATGAAACAAAGAACTACTAAGGCATTTGACTTCGTCGTAAATACCTGCGACCTGACAGAGACCTTACATGTATCTTGAGATTACATCTCTTTGCTTTGGAAATGTTATTTGCCCTGTTCCCACTCTCAAACATGCAAACAACGAAACAGCTATACTGTCCAGTCAAACTGAAGTAAAGAAGAAATCAAAAAAGCAAGCTCCTCAAAAATTTAAATGAACTCTGGCAAAATGCACTGCCGATCATTTCCCCCCCCCCAAAATCAAACTTTTCATCTGGCAGTCTATTTGCAGGATAGTGCCAGATGCAATTGGCTGTATAAACTGTACCAGTCACGTATGTATGTTTACCAATCACTGGCAAGTATTCTAAGGAAGCAAACCACCATTATGTCAGCCAAAGATACGAAGCAGGTACAATCATATTTCCATTTATGCATGGCACTTGTTAGGTTATCCTATCTATTCAAAAGGTTCAGAGTTTCTGTCAGAATGGGCCTTCTGCAGCAGACATGAAAACCTTGAGGGCTTCTTCAGGTCCTGTGTTCCATTCACATGAATAACAATGGACCTTTTGTTACTCCAGGGCAGTGATACAGGTCAGTGAATCTTTAAAATCTCAGCCAGAACAGAGGTCACTGCAGGTTAAACAATTTTTTTTTCCCACAAGGGCTCCCAACAAAAAAAGAAGCCAAAGCAGAAAAACGAACTCACTCCATTCACAGCACAACATGGAATGAAGTTAGTGCAGGAGGCAGGAAACTAAATCCAATTTCAACTTGACAGTAATGCATCGTAAAACACTCAACTCTGACAAGTAAGACATGACCATGCCAGCATCATGCATGACAAGGTTCAGGGGTGAGAATGGAGGCAAGTGAAATATCCATGAAATAATCACAAGACGGCTTAAGGGCCTTGTGGCAGTGTAGGGTCTATGTATAATGCACGTTTGTATTGACGTAAAGGTACCCTTTAAAATACCGGCACCTATTTTGTGGTGTGTCAATTTTTATATAAAAAAACCCAAATGATAAAGCAGGATTTTCCAAATTTTGAAAGAGATTGTTTGGAAAATTCTGAAGTCGGGAAAAACCTGATAACAGAAAAATCCTCAAATCAGGCAAAATATTGACAAGTCTCACCCCTGATTAGGTTCCAACACCATGCACAATCAATGTTTTTTCTTGCACAGTAGGACATGTGAAGGTACCCAATGGGCTGGAAAGCACGCCACCGTCTTTGACGATTGATTTTCTTTCATCACTGAGTGAGGGTAACTTGAACAAGGCCATGAACCCACGAGTGCTATTCCAGTGTTTCAGAAACATTTGGTTCAAGACCAACATGACTGATAACGGTATTACGGAATTCAAGCGGTTGTCCCTTTCTGGAAGGGGGATGAGGTGGTGGTTGTACACATTAGGGCACTTTTTTTTTTTAATTCAAATTTGGCCTGTGCTCCACCCAGCAGCACAAAGGAAACAGCATCATTCACACAGTCTGCGGCTAACGGAAAACGGATATGGAGCCACACAACTTGCATAATAATCAAAATGTAGTGGCTGCTATTCCAAGATTAGGCTGGTGACTTCATCAACTTGAAAGGAGCTTGGGCCGTGTCCGAAACGGGCTTCCAGAGCTACGGCCAGGTCTACTGTCTACGCGTCTCCACAAATTTCTAATGGAGTGAAGACCTAGACCTAGCTCTAGACAAGAGATTCAGATGCAGCCTTGTATTCAGTTCTCGATTTTGGGTATATATAACACTGTTAAGAGATGCCCAAAAATGCACTGTGCATGTAGATACAATTACATGTATATTTCTCCTTGCATCTACAACACATCTGTGGTACATGTACAGTACATAAACATGACAAGTTACATGACTGCATAACTCTGAATGTGCCAACACAATGCAATCCCACATGCAAGACTCACAGCTAAGCATGTTTCAAAACGTTACCTCAAGAAGTTTCTGAGGGCTTGGTTGCTACAAGTGACAAAGGTAAAGAGTACGGGTGTTTGAGTGGCTATTTACAAGTATTAAGAGTACTGACGACCTGTTTGGTAATGCATGACTGGTATGCGGACTGTCCGTGCATTAAAACAACATTCTCCAAGGAATGCTTTAGAATTAGTCACTCTGATGTATGTTGGTGAGCTCAAGCTCTGGATTCTGCTTATGGGCAAACTACGACCCTACGAACCAACCAGCGCGAACCTGCATGCGAAAGTGGTGTGCCGTCCCAGAAAGACGACAGGGCTGTACAAAAGCCCCTCAAAAATAAATCCCTTGCCTAGACACGGATCCTATCTGCCACGAGTTGCGGCGCGCCCTCACTGGCAAAGACATGGGCCAGTGGGAAGTATTTCAACCGGGCTTGTACACACACCCGACATGAGCGATGGCCATACATTCAACAGAAATTTGTTGCATGAATTAAGCCTGTCCTGTGCCAAATGCGTGTGAACCTGCACACTCAAGTGGTGAATTTCCACCAAAGGACCATCTCTGCAACGTAAAAGCACACCCGTTCTGGTTCCTGGGGATACACGACTACAGAGCTTAATTCTATGGAGCTACTTAGCAGAAGTGATCGCTCTCCAAATACCAACATGGAAATCTGCCACTAACAGGCACAACCACTCAGAAGGACTGATATCTTGTTTTCACCATGCAGAATGTTGCTCCACGCAGCCAATCCGTTTGGAAAAAGTCTCAAGGACAGGCATGTGTGCATTTCTCCTCCATTGCCTTTTGCCACACAGTTTATGGCTGAAATAACAGGTTTAATGGAAGCTCAGTGTACACTACATTTCTACAGAGGTAGGGCCAATGCAGGTTCTTTCGTAGAGGAGATAAAGTCAGTCTATCTATAAATTTCGAGTGATTCAACAATGACGATACATGTACCGTCAATTTAAATGCTTTGGTGGGTAGGTAAGTTTTATGGCTCATTTCCTGAAAGTCGATTGGATCATGTTAGCCTGTCACATGGGATGGCACAAATCATGGAAGTAATTTAAATGCAATGTTCAACAAGACGCAACACCCTCCCTTACCTGTGGGGTTGCGATGAGGATCTTGTGTGCATCTTGGCTTCTTCCAACCTGTACATAAACAATGATGTAAACATCTCAACCTGGTTTTTTTCACTGAAAAAAATGGAAAACTGAATGCGACAAAAGGATCAAGCCCCAAACTACCAGGCATTCGGCAAATTTTTGGGGGGAAAAGCATGAAAACACTGATGCAACACTTCAACAAGCAAGCCGCGGGCAGAAAAAATGTTGTACCTCAACAATAACCAAGGCATCAAATGTAAGACATTGCTGCTAATTAAAACCTAGGTAGTTCTTAATTCCGTGGCCTGGCTAATCACAGAACTCTCTGCTTATGATCCCTGTTCTATGTATTCTTAAGGCTCTTTCTCAGAAAATCTGCAGTTCATACCTCTTTGGATGTGGCATCTACTGAGGGACAGGGAGTCCACGCCGCAAGTCCCTAGGGTCAACATTCCTTTCCCACAACGAGTTTGACAAAGTAAACGCGGCTAATAGTTAGTGCACAATTCTCTCAAACAGAGAAACATTCTTTTCTGGTCAGCAAGGCCATAAAATTAAAACCATCTTTGCTGTGAACCATCCCAAATCCTCTAAAATGTACCGGGGGGGCCCAACTGTTTAAATCTCTGCACTAAACTGTCATGGGTCATCAAGTGTGCATTTGAAGTGACAGTGCCTGGGTTGCACTTTCCTATGTATTGCTCAATGTGCCAAAGAACTCTGGTTGGATTTCAGAGGATTAGGGAGGAGTTGCAATTAGTGTTGCTACAAACGCCCTGAACTGGTGATACCCTTTGGCCCTCCCCCATGCCCTCATGGCAACGCCCACATACTTCAGCGCTCCCGTCGTCGCTGACCGGGCTTTCCGCGAGCCCTTCAACTGTCTCAGCCTGTCTCCTTGGGTTAGCGAAGACGAGCCGTGCGACTTGGAACGTAATAAGTAAGGCTCATCCTGTGCCTCCTGAAATGTAATAACATTGGAGAGAATTCTTCAATTCACAAATGCCGCAGGACTCTGACACACAGCAACCAGCACAAACTGTCACAGTATAAAAAATTACAGAATTTCCAGACAAGAAATATGAACTAAATTGTGACGGGGCTATTTTATAAAAGCTTCCATGATTAGTAGGATGTGTAGTTAAGTTGTCTATGGTGTTGATTATTTGTCGCAAATGGTTAAATTTGATTACACAGTGGAGACTTCCTATAGAGCAAATCTTCACCATGTGATCAACCTAAAATTTCAAAACGTCAAAAATGAATCCTCATACTATAAAAAACAGGCAAAAGTTTACTTGCCTCACGTGTCCGGTCATTGTCTGTGATTGATATGTCATCAACTGCCCTGAGAATGTGTGAAACTCCCTGCTTGTAGCTCAGCTGTCCCTGCTTCTTCTTCGATCGGAAAATGTCTCCTTGAACCCACATGCTGGCTTGTTTCCTGGAAGGAGAGGGACAATCAATTAAGGAAACGTACAACGTCAAGTTTCTCTGCCACAACAGTGAAAAGCAAGACACTGATTATACAAACTTCCAAATGTTATAGTCTAATGATGCCACGCAAGGTCAGCATTTTCAGTATACTTTCAAACCCTTTGAGGGGAGTGAAAGCGAAGATGCTCATCGGATGCAGTTCTATTTTGAAAGTGTAGGAGGCGAGCTTGGTAAATCCTTCAAATAGGGCAGCTTTGAGAGTCTGACGTTCAGACAATGTCCTTCAAAAATTTCTCAGACTGAAACTTAACTGGATGCTGGGGGGGAACTTTAGGGTTATTCTGGAAAAAAGAAAGACATCGCTCTAATAACTTGTACAGATTTCGCTATGTCCGATAAAATCTTGGGATATATAAATTTTTAAAATGGGATTTTTTCCCCCTCTTTTGAGGAGGGCAATAGGCCTCTCGCTTCCACGATAGAAAAGCCTTTCTTGCTAATGAAA
>NW_019091390.1:1698520-1758572 GCF_001949145.1 Acanthaster planci | reverse complement strand
TTGGGCTTCCATGGCAAACTTAGTGTGACTGAATGTGCAAATCATTGGCCTCAGCTCCAAGTGACCACCTGTTCATCATTACAAACGGAAGTGGGATTCCTTCCAAATCCCCACAGTCTTCCTATGGCTTTGAAAGGTAAGTTGCTAATCTCCTTCCCCATCATTTAGGCATAAAAAATTCTAGGCACCTGGCTAATCCACATTTATCAAATTAGGGAACTGCACATTTACCTACTTCCTACTGTTTTCTCCACGATCAGAGAGAGAAGGGGACAGTGCAAAATAAAGCTAACACTCCCATACATGTAAGTTAGATTTCCATGTTCTCAGTTGTGATTCTATTTCCTCTGTGGGCTTACATATAAGTTGGGATGAATTTCACCTTTTTTAACAACCAGTCGTTGTTCACCTGTATGTGACTTTAAAAACCTTGAACAGCAGAGTGTGACAGGGGAAACTGGGGTGGCTTGTGGGTCGGATGCAAGCCCATCTATTTATAGTACACCACAAGCCCTTTATCCTGTCTGGCTTTCCTCAGCTACTTACTCTTCCATGAAGTGCTGCTGGGGTCCAATGACCGACCCCGGCCTGGTTATCCGCAACCAGGCTATGCACTCAGCTGCCGTCATGCGGTAGTGCTTCATCATGTAGCAGCCGATTAGTGTACCAGTTCTACCCAGGCCAGCTGCATCAATGAAAACAAAAAAAGATCTGAAAATGAGAAGGGGCAACTTTCACTGAATAAAGTGTTGTCACAATTAGCACACGCAAACAACTTCTGTTGAATGTTCACTCTTCATGTGGGTGCCAGGCATGTGGATAAGCCCCAGATGAAAACTACCAATCCAGGGCTGTGCTGAATATCCAAAGAACCGATTGCTTCTCGAATATTTGAATATTATTTTTCGTATTTGAATATTCGAATGCAAAAATCATGAAAAGGAAGGGAAAATTTTCTTTTGTTTAAATGAGAAAAATTGCACTATGGAGGCTTGTTTCACACAGATTCAAATGAAAAGCGTCAGAAATCTTACGATTTCAAAAGTAAATTATTCATTAAACAATTTAAAAAGGAATAGAAATTTTTAACAGTGCGAGAAGTTTTGTTTATCTCTCAAATCTTGCTAAATCATGGCCGGAGATACTCCTAGATGTGAGAAGCTATCATATTAATCATAATGTACAAATGTGTGTGTTATTGCAATTGATTTTGTATATGGTTTGTTCATCAACAATCTGCCGGTCGGTACGACCGAATATTGGGATATTCGATCAAATTGAAGGTCAGACATTCGAATAGTGAATTATTTGAATTGACTCAGCCCTATACTGGGGGGGGGTACTTCTGCTAAAGGCAGACCATCCTAGATGGAATCTTTGCACTGAATCCTAATATAAATCGTCTTGTCCATCCTGAAGAATGAGTCACATTATGAATCCTAAAGTCCATCATAATTAAGCCACAAGTGAATATCACTTCTTACCTTTGCAGTGAACTGCGAGCGCACCCTCCGCGTTCTCCGCTATCGTGAGAAACTGTTGCACGATGGCGTCGCTCGGCACGCTGCCATCGATGAAGAACAGGTCGTAGTGGTCAAAACCTGCATCCGTGAACCGCCGGGCATCATAGATCTTCTTGTTGAGGCGGATGATCGTCGTGATGTTGTTCTTGCGGAAGTAGGGGAAGTAAGCCTCTGGTGCGTGCAATGGGTAACCTGAGCAAGAAGAAATTGAGAAACGGTTAGGGAAAAAAAAAACACCTCCAGAGAAAAGCAGCCTCTTCTGCCCTCTCTCACACATGATACAGGCCAGAACTGCCTTGCTGCTTCAAGAAGCTTACTAGGAAGAGTAGCCTATTTTAATTTTTGTACTGACAGAAAAAACAAAACAACCTGCAACAAAGAGTGGCTACAAATTAAGGTTAAAATTTCACTATGTTTGAACCAGTTGACCATTTCCATGAGCTCCTAAAATGCAATATGCAGATCAACAAACTAAGGACTGGTGTTACCATTTTCAATCTTGCTCTTTGGATGCGGACCGCTGAATGCAAGGAACTTCCCCGGTAGAATCCAATTAAGATCACCATTTTCCACTCTCTGCAACAAAGAAAACATACTTATGAAAAACGGTGCAGTGAAAATGACTTTTCAATGGATTCAAATCCAAACCGTCAAGTGGCAGTAGACAAGACATTGGCTACCGTACACAAACACAAAGTAACAAGTCCTTCAAAGATTGTAAAATATGAATGGCAATGACTCTCCATTTCTGTCATTTTTCATGCCTCGTCCGTATTTGTTTTTTGTTAAGTGATAAAGGAAAAGGTTAAATATCAGTGAGCGACATTAAAAGATCTTAACGGAAATGAATCATTAGGAAGTCACATCGCATTATCAGAAGGGCATTACACACAAATAGACCAGTCAAAAATACAATGAGGAAATGAAATGTTCCAGCCCACCACTGGCTCTTCTTGCCTGTGTGTTCAAGTATTACATTCTGATCAAGGACGAGGAAACAAATAAACACCACAGGATTCATTCTTGTCCTCAAAAGAAATCAATCTATCTAACATGCATGTGTTTAGTCTGGGAGGAGTGCTGTATTTAAAGTACGGTGCCTTGCGACTGCGTGTACCTCATAGTGTTCGTATTCCTCCACATCAAATGACTCAAAATTAAGGAAGTTGTGTGTTATTGCTTTATCGATGGCTTTGAGGCAATCCAGGAGGGTCAGGTTGTACGTGCAGGCCCCAAAGGATGCATCCCTGCAATGAATACAATTATAGAAACTCCAGATTACAGGTCAGATAGAAAATGGAAAAAAAATTGAAATCCCAGCATTTCATCTTATAATAAAGTGTGCATAAATTAAGTTTACAAAACTCAGACCATGGTGTTAAGTTTGTTGGTGTAGGTAAATAATACATGCATGTCCATAAAGAACCATGAACATAGATTTTAAACAGTAAAATATGTAACCCAATCAAACTTATGTTTTTAACATTTCAAAATTTAATTTACATTCTTATATTAACAATACTCGTGTATACACAACTGGGGATCAAATTTTGGAATGACTGACTTAAACGTTAAATTCAAACAATATGGAATTTCATATTTTAAATCAGTAAGAACACATGGTATAACCAAATAATTATAAATACCCGTATAAAAGCTCAAATGAAGTATGGAAGATTTGAGGCTGCACATTTTAAAATGCCAAATATAAAAAAGACAAGACTCCTTTTAGGTAAGCTGTTACTTTTAATTTTTATTTTAACATGTTGGACATGTTCACAAAAACTTTTCCCACTTCCATCAGCACACATACAACCAATACAAACATGTACATGTACATACTTTGTCCAAATGTGTCAAGTCTATAAACTCTACCATTAAGAAACTACTGTGACGAATCTGAAATGTACGGTTGAATAAAACAGACATAACAGTATGGTAGAAAGGGTTGTACCGCCACCGACCGCAGGGTTTGAACACACACTATACACACAATGATGTACATGTACATGGACATATGTACATATACATGTAGTTTTGTAAAGTACACCTTTGCTAAAGCATAGAGTAAATGTGGATGTCTAAAAAATTCTAACTGCTAAAACTAATCAGTTTCAGGTAACACACTGACACAATAAATACAGGTAACTGATATCAGATGTGTGTTTAGCATTGGCCCCAGGCTTAAGGTTACTTGTAATCCTTCTTGTTTGCAAATACTTCAAGGGGACCTGTCTGCATTCAACACCAATCAACCACCAGGTCTTAAGTAAATCTAGCTTTTCAAACACAGCTCTTTATCAGCACAATGAGGTAATGGATATGTGCATATCTGTAGGAGGCATGAGAATAATACAGGTGCTGAACACTGGTCAGCACAGATCCCTGAGCAAGGCAGCTTAGGGCTTGTGTTGCCAAGCAACCAACCAACAGGTGGCTAAGGCACTTGGCTGCTGCCACATGTGCATTGGCATGGTAGAAGTCTGGTGGTACATATATTTTCCTGGAGTGGGCGTGAGGTGTGCAGTACATGCAGTGCTTCTGAATGCATTTGGGCTTTCAAATGAACAGAGCATGCGACCAAGAAAACTACACCCTGTACGTACATTTGGCATAACATCAAGTATGTCATAACACAAAGCAGTACGTCAAATCAGGGAGAACTGCACACTGCTACAAATGGAATTTAGGCAACTACGAAGAAACATGACGTGGGAGTTTTCACTGATTTGGGAAAATCTGGTGATTTGTGATGGTCGTTTGTATGGATGTTTAAAATGTCCTGTAAAAGTTCCATGCAAAAACTTTCACCGCACAAGTATTTTTTTTTCAAATCTGCACTGTAAAGGACCACTTCTCATGCTTGTAACAGTCTGATTTCATAATTCAAAAGCTTCAGTTTGGACTATGCTACCTGAAAAAAAGCATGAAATAGCAAGGCATAAAATTTCCTGACATTGACTCAGAATTGACTTCTTGGAAACTTGTGTCTGGTTTTGACAAACATCACAAATCTCAATGAACTTCAGGAACTGCCCAATAAAAGCTTGCCCAAGGACAACCTTGCTTCAAGGAGGCAATTCAATAACCTCCCCTCCCTCCCTCCTATGCTTCATTTGATATTTGTTAGTGTCCACAAAAACACATGTAGTAAAATGCTGCCGTGACATTAACAGATGTCTGCCCCACTTGCTTGAATACCTTCTTATGTTTGACATGATACGTACACATCCGTACATCAGGGTTTGCCCTTAACTTTTTTTCTCACTTGCCAGCCAAACCGGCAGTGATAGCTTTTTACTAGTCCGCCAGCATTTTCACTGGTCCGCATCTTCCGCCAAATTTTAACATTGTTTTTCGGCAGTAGTGTTTTCTGTTCCAACATCATGCATAAGTGTGCACTTGGTACTGACTGTTAATGTTTAATTGTTGATGAGAAGGCCTGATCATAAATGGCCATGGGACTTATGAATCTTCAGAATATTCATGATTATAACTCTAATCAAGCAAATTAAACACACAGACGAAGTGGTTAACGGCTGAAAATGGTTTGTTTGGTTCAAAATCCAAGAAACAGAAAAAAAAAAATTCATATCAGTGTGAACAGTTTATGTACATGTACAGTACATATACCTTCTATGTAGTATGCACATGTACATGCACATAATGTATGCAGGCCTGGCAAAATGTACACAATGTACATGCAGTTGAACACGATAATGAAGAGTTATACGACGTCATATTTATAACAAGGACAATGTTAGGTCCCAAGTCTTGGTGTTTCTTTATTGTTTCGTTACTGATAACACAAGGTAACTATTTTAACAAGGTTATCAATCAATGAAGTCCCAAAGACCTTGTTGTAATGTGTTGCTGTACATGTATTCGTACATGTTCGTTCTCAACTGTGTCCAGTACCTGTAGCGTGCGAACCAAACACGAAATCACAACTGCGACATTGCTGGTGTCACAACTACCAATGACAGATCAGAAAAACCAGTATTGCACATTCATAGCACACGTAATGCATATATACATGTATATGTACACACAAACATTACACACCCGGCGCATCATACGCGTGATGCATATTCATGAACTTACATGTACCTCCGTGAGCATGATGCGATGCAGGAACGCACGTGCCGATTAGATTTTGTACGCAGAACCAACGTCAAGTCATAGCATCGCGAGATCGCAAGTAGTTGTCCAGTAAATGGTCGACAGTTATGTACGATCACGCAGCATGGGCGTTGCGGAACAGATGTTTGAAACGATTTACTGATGCTGCATTCATGAACTTCAGCATTACTTCTACTTGGCTGGTACCAGGGACCAAAGTAATCTTGGTTGCAAAAGGTGCTATTTTATTTGGTTCCAAAATCAGCATGCAGCAGCAGCTACAGGACATGCTTACTTCAGAATAATGCTTTACTCGACCGCCGGACAACTCTGATGAGGGCTTTTGCTAGACCGCCACGGTTTTTACTTGAATTTGGCTAGCGGACCAGCGTTAAGGTCAAACCCTGCACATGCACACGAGACACACAGTTTTATAGTCAGAAAAAGAAGATGATGACAGGGCTCAACTATATGTATTCCTGGGAAAATGTCACGCTTTGGAAAATATGTCAAACTGTAATGACAAAGGTTATCTTGACATTTCTGTATAACGCATTAAATAATAATAAATCAATCTGATCCAAATCCGATGATCAAATTGCAATAGGATCACAGAGTACATTGTAGGTGTACTGTACATTTTGTACAACCTGCTTGCACATGTATCTGGGAAAATATAACTGCTTAAGAGTGTTAACAGGCCAACTTGATTGCCAGCAACAATATACGCAGTTGGATCAAGCATTACGTGTACTCTGCATACACCTGTGCCAAGGCTGGAGTCCATTTATTCTGTTAGTTGCTTGAAAGGCACACAAAGGCTCCGTGACCTTGACTGAGGGGGGAAAATACAGTGCAAGTTCATCCACCTTGTATTCAATTGACGTCACGAGGTTATGCACGTACTCTGCCTACATCCATGTACATACATGTGTCAGTACCACCAAGTGGAAAAGTTCAGGTATCGCCAGCGTATGAAACAGTCCACACGGCATACGTGCACCTATTCACAACTCTCAGTGCTGTGTGTGTGTGTGTGGGCTTAAGTATTGATACTGGTTATTCATGTATCACTGTCTGCAACAATGCCTAACAGTTACTGTAGTCGGGTTCAAGGCAACAAGAGAAACTTCACAAGCGCTCAAGCTGGACATTTCCTTTGTAACTCCACCTTCAAGCACGGTTTACGATTTGACAGGCGTGCTTTGAAGGCGTCTGTGAACTCATTTTGCACAAACTTGTGTAATACTACCTAGGGCAAAAAGTGGCAATATCTGTCCAAATGAAAGAAACAAAAACTGACCTGAATGGAAGGTATGGTGGATTTGTTCCGGCAACAAGTGGTCGATAAGCCTCCTCAGGAGTCTTTTTCAAATAAATCACCTTTCAATTAAAAAAAAAGAAAATTTAACAGAAGCAGAACAACCAGGGCTCGGGCTATTTCTGACATGGGTTTTCCAAGCTATGGCTATGTCTACTGTCAGCAGGTTCTTGCATATTTTCAATGGAGCAGAAACCTAGATTTTCCTCTACATAAAGTATTTGCATGCAGCCTCATTCATACACACATGCGAGTTTATGAAAGCAAATACGTACATGTCATATGAAGCATACTTGCAACATAATTTAAGTTGGTAGGAAACTGAGCAAAGAGGGGCGGAAATGAATGTTCACAGGTGTAAACAGATTGTACGTATGCATGTACATATTGGCCAATACATCAACTACATGTGCATGCAGACAAAACCTACCTATGAATTAATTAATGAGGCAGGCAACTTAGAAGTCAGACATAACCAGGAAATTTCAAACCGTGCTGGCTGTATTTTGAACCTTATTTCTCAATTTGTAACACCATCAGTGATAGCTTGGATAGTGAGGACTGACGTATGTGAGGCAAGCACAGACTCATCCACACAATACAATACATGTGGATATGGCTCGCTCATGCAACAGCCGAGCAAACAGCCCTAGCCAAGGCTTGAGAATGAGTACTGCCCTTGACTGGCTGCTCAGTAAAAAGAGACTAAAAAAAAAAGACAAAGCTCACACTGGCCACGGCGAGCAACCCCATGGCTCCAGGAAAACTCTAATTCACTGCCGATTAGCCCCAACTCCCTAAGCGCTTCAGCTCAGGAAAAATGCCTTCCTGTTTCGCCACTGCATACATTTTGTACCATGGGAGGGGAATCGTCTCCCTAGTGAAATTTAGTAATAGTGGATGGGATCTATGGACCCAAATCCATCACGTGGGCGTGGATTTTGGTGTATGGGGGTGGTGACATTTTACAGTAAGATTGCTTACCGAGTATGCTCCTACAAGGTAAGCTGCATTGGCACGTTTCTTGGCGTCAAATGTTGTGTAGTGCACAATCTTCTTCTTTGCTAAGGAAAACGACTGGAATCAAAAGTGACATAAAACAGGACTTAATACACGGTGCACTGTGTTCACAACAAACAAATCGCCTTATGCATTAATGATCATTTTCAAGCCGGATCCGAAACCTTTGCTTCACTATTTACACTTGGGAACAAGAATAAAAGCAATCTCAACTGTGACAATATTGCTGCTGAAACCCCTGGCAGAGAAAAGTGAGGCCAAGCTCCAAACCAAGACAGGATTTGGGGCAAATTGGGACACAAATATGGACAGAAAAACACAGTTATTGACAATGATCATGCTAAACCCAACGATATCCAACACTGGGGCCAATTTTATAAAGCTGCTTAAGCACAAAATTTGCTTAAGCGTGAAAAACCTTGCTTGGCAAATCACGTTACTAGCCAAAACTCCATGTGATGTACAGTATGTTGTTTTGGAATGGTATTCACCTGTTGCTCGGTTATTATGACAATCACATAGATTTTGAGCAGGAATCCTTTGGTTTTCAAGCAGGGTTTTTTGCACGTAAGCCTAGATAAAATCTACAGAGGGTTATGATAAAAAAAGGCTTACAAAGCCGTTGCAAGACGCACCTTTAATTTTTTGTTGACTTTACAGCAGTATCTGTACAACTGACCAAGATTCAAAGGCCCAAAGTCTGCATAGAAACTGTAAGAAAACAAAAAAATGGCACGATAACCATGATAAACAAGCATAAAAGTTACAAAAGGCACATCACCCTTCTCTGGTGCACTATTACATGTAGTGTGAGTTGTGGATTTTTAACTTACATGTACATGAGGATAAATGTTGTAGATATTTAAACTAACATGTACATGTGCATTAACGTCATGTATATTCAATTCACATGTGCATAAAGGTAGAGGTACATGCAATGCTTATTTACTTTATGCAAATTCCGTCACGCTAAGTTAGCAAGAAATCTTCACATGTACATGTATGTGAAGAGTGCACTGCAGTAGGCACTTTTGGGCAGACTGCCAGTTTTTCTATTCACTGAGCCGGTGCCATTGTGAGCGCAGGACAGTAAGTACAATATGTTTGTGGTGCCTGTGTTTCAAAATCAATAATGCACTTGCATGTGTGCAAACACAGGAACTGTTCAATTGTTTACCAACAAGTTACACGTCGTTGAAAACAAGAGATGTACTTTGTGCAGGAGAGGAAATAATAGACTTTGTTCTGGCTCTGATGTACGTGTACATTGAGAAAGAAAACAACTAGATTTATATTACACTGTATTCGCTCAAATAAAACTGACAAACCTCAATGGTCGCTTCCTGGTTTGTATCAAAGTGGGATTTCTCCTAAATGACGAAAGAAGACTTCTTCCGAGGATAAATGTTGCATGTATTTAAGAGTTCATATAACACATCATGATTTGAGGATTGTTCACGTCAAGCAGGGGTCATCTATGTGAGCTGGTCTGTCTAAATTCATGCTAAATTTAGCCCCACTACAATCCTTCACCTTTGGAACACTGCTCTGGCTTGGCTTCCTTTCAAAACAAACATGTTTACAACAATATGACACTCACTTTTCATACACCAGTTCATCATTGATGTTGAAGTAATGAGTGTTAATTGTGCTTCTTGGTTTTGTCCGCAAGGTTGCAAAGTAGAATCGATCTGCAACAGAAAGATTGTGAGGGCAATGGACCAGTTAATTCCATTAAATATTTTAAGCGAAGTTGCACCACCCTCTGAACTCCTACACCATCATGTGTTGAGACCAAGTCTCCATGTAATTTGGTACCATCAATCAATCTTATGATTTATACACACGCACAAGCTTATTTAATAAGACTTGATTTGCAAGTTGCACTTTGGCAAGTAATCTTGGATTGAGATCTCACAAAAACACAAAACAAAAAACATGTCTTTGCGAGCAAAGTTTCCTCAAACAGGATACCAATGAAACAGATTACATTTCTGTGATTGCTTACTTGCTGGCAAATGTTTTGGCAGATGTCATTCTACCAATTTCCTTCATCAGTTTAATGCTATGCCATTTGTTTGGTTAGTTATGTTAACAGTTTGTCAGCCCATCTTTGGCACAAGTTAAAAACATCCCAAAACTCACAATTCCGCTAGACCCTCTCCATTTCTATTTGACAGATTTGTTGTGATGCTTGTACATGTAGTTCTCGGAATTTAATAAATTTCATTTTTTTTCTCCACCTCGTCCACTTTTTATGAAATTACATGGAGTTTACTACGTGACAAATAACAATATCATTTGTGATGCAAAACATTAGTCTCATCTAGACAGTGTCGCTGCGGCACAAGGAATTCCTGTAACAAGATTGTACCACTGTTCGCTCGCATTACATTCCTGAATTAAGCTTTTAACGCACAAGAGTTGGATTGATCCAAGCTGAAACTCAACACTCTGCAGTGCTTAAAATCTATCAGAGTATCAAACTTTTTCATTTCCGCATGAAGTTCAGTACACTGAACACTGTGAGATACTGAAGGGCATGTTAGCTTTTATAGTATTTGACAGGTGCAGTTTATACATTGTGTTTACAGTAGCGAGTACTTGCCGCTGCAGCTGCACCTTAAGAGGCACTGTGTAAACTGAAGTAGTTTCCAGCATTGCTTGAAATCCCTAAGAATGATTAAACAAAATTCACGTTCGCCACCCATTTTCTGGACAGTTGTTGGAAGAACTTGTGTGACAATACAGGGTTTTTTTCAGCGTCAGTGTCACACGTTTAATTTGAAAAACGTTGAGAAAATTTCCCAAACTGTTTAAACGTGCAAATGTCCCACCTTTACAACAGTGTCATTGAAAACATGACAAATTGTACACAAATAAATAATTGACACAAAGTTCCGGTGATGAATTTATGGTATTCCTTTGATATGATTGAGTAGTTAAGTGTTCTAAAAGTCAGATTACATCATACAGGCATCATTAACAATGAAAATGAATGCCAGATTTTGTCATTTAAAACGTCAAATGTCTTAAAGGGGCGGTTTTGTTAAAACATTGGCAAAACCTGTAAATGGATTTGGAACTTTTTTGTTTAAACATACAAATGTCCCACCCTTGATTAACATGCATTCCTCAATTTCAAAGAGTAACAAACTAATGTAAATTATCTCCCAAACAAATGAAAATAGTTTGCAGTCATCGATATTTCAATGTTAAATTGCAGCTCAATCTGACATATGGTTTTAGAGTTGGTGTTGGCCACATGAATGCCAATCCGCATCATCAAACACATTAGTTGGAAAACGTATACATTTTAGACTGACCTGTCTCAGATAAATGGGCACTGTACGAGAACTTTGTGTCCAACTTTCACAGACAGGTTAGGGAAGGTTAGGGTTAATTAATCAGCATAAAATTAAATTAAAGAAATTTATTACAACACAAAGGTGCATTTTTGAAGGCTACATTAACAACTGCATAATACTACAATACCCCTAGTCAGAGTAGTCTGAGTAACTTGGACTCTGCAAATCGCTGTTTTCAACATTTGGACATGGTTGGGCAATATTCATATCACCTGAACTTGTCCAAATGTTAGTTAGCAGTGGTCAGCACAGCTGCTGGCCGGACTGAGGTATACCCTACCCCGCAGAACGGTGGGATTTGATGTCCGCCCCGCAGACGTCAGAGCCCACAGTTCTGGGGGTAAGGTACCCCCCCCTGGAATTTAGAACTGTCATGACAATGGGACTTATTATTGGTAAGGCCTATGATGCAGTTGCTTCAGTGAGAAGGAGAAAAATGAGCCCCATCACATTAAGCCTAGGCATGTTAGGTATAACGTACGTGACGGTACTACAGGCCTACTCGCCAGGTCTCTAATTTCACCATAGTGAAAACCATGAAACTTGACAATATGTGGCAAATCAGAGACTTGGTGACTCTACGGTCAAGCACGTTAATACTTTTATAATAGTCTCACCTTTGATGATTTCAGATGCACTCAGTAGTTCATTTTCCTCCGCCATCATGGATGACAAAATACTCATCATATTTTCCTATGCCAGCTCCAACTCAAAATGCAACAACTTCTTTGCACGAGTCAGTCTCCGGACAACAAATCAGGTTTAACGTATTTATGGCTCAAATTTCGAGTAGGCTAGGCCAACTATCTTTTTTCTCCTCGACACTTGAAGGTATGTCAGGATTGTGAAGTACTCATTTTTGCAACTTTTGAGTTGAAACGCTAGATTTGACCAGAGAGACTAAACCCAACCAAGGTCCATTTGACATCTGACCGGACCATCATGACCACAGCGCCTGCGGCCGGCCCAAAGTTCTGGCGTTTCTATTTTCGACTATTACCAACGACAATTTCAGAACTAGAAGGTCATGTAAGTGCACTTTAACCAACAAAATCACAGTCTCAAATTAAGCCAAGGGCTGCAGTACCATGATTAGGAACTTTGAAAATCCGACATACTAGTTGTTGCTAATGAGATTTTGAGGTCACCAGCCGCTGTTTAATGTGGCACTGTGCTGCTTGTGAATGATATGACCAGTTGACTGACGCGGGAGCGAACACAAGCTGCGTATACAGAAGAGGCGGTCAATTTAACTGGTTTCCGTTCAAGACAACTTTCACTGACAGCGACATGAAGACCTTCAACACAAGTGACATTCGACCAAACATTCGAACAACATATTCAGAATATCAAAAGTACACTTATCTTTCTCAAGAGACATCATTTACGTTCAATTGCAAAGAGTTTGGATTCTATTTAATTTCGCGAACTCAGAACGGCCATGTTTGAACATCGACTCCCTGACGATGACGTTTGCGCATGCGTTGAATCGACCAATGATGCGATAAGACGGCCGTAGTCAAGCAGTATGTAAAATACATGCATACAAAATTAGGTTATGAAGGCTTATTAGACTGGAAACCTGGCCTCATTGTATGAGAACAGCGGCAAAACGAACACGAGTTTCAACTTTATGGAATAGATCGAGACTGAGCAAGGAACGTCTGTGCTCTGCATATTAATATCCTAATAATTATCGACTGGATTTCTGTGTTACTGTGTACCTCTTTAAGTGGCCACTAAGCGAATAAAAGATGGAACCCGCACAACAAAGCTTCCTCTTCCCGAAACGATTATTTTTTCAGTTGGTGACCAGTTGACAAAACGAGGCTGGAAAATTCGGTTAATGAAAACATTTGTAAGAAACTTTGGTCTCCATAGCTAAGCTAGTGTCATTCACTGACACAACAATAAACCACCCAAAAAAAAAAAGAATAATAATAAAAACAATAACGTTTGGTGCTGAAACAGCTGTAACGTTGAAATTTCTTCCTGGTATGACATTGTATATGCAACTTTCCATAAAAGTTATGAACGTATAATTTTATATAGCACAACAACCGTGAGGTTTGTCTACCAATTTCCCTTGAAAATGATAAAATAAATTTAAGGTAAAATAGGGTAAAAAAAGATATGTGTTTCTTGGGGCTGAATTGAAATGAATATTAGCAAAGCTGCTTATCGCGGATTTTATCGATCATTGCCTAATTCACAAAATCCTGACAACTTTTACATAATTTATAATTATCAACCATATCTCATGACGCTATAAAATCTGGGGATTTTCCTCTAGATGAAGTACAGTTATATTCTTCATTCAAGTCTCACACACTTCAGACTTCCATAACAACGTGCACCATGTTGGTTTATTAGAGAATTTGGTGTACATATAGCAAAACTACCGGTGTTCCTTAAGATGCACGTATTAACTCATTTGCTTTTTAGCAATCAAAGGGATGCATGCTGTTTGGCAAACGCCTCCGATGGAACGCAGGAGCGCCCTCTTCAACAAGGTCTATGGCTTGGGTCCGGTTGGTGCCCCTCACGTTCGAACGGCATTCGAAAAAGTTTCACTTCCTCTATGTCCTGCACAAAGCACCCGCAAAAATTTTGGGTACGCAATTTCCCCGTAACCCTCACCCTGTAGCATTTGCGGGCTGTTCACCAAACCTCCTGGACAGTGGTGTAATTTTATTTGTGCCAAGAAATTGGGGGCGGGGCATAATGGGGTTTTAGAAGCATTTTTCAAAATTACAACTAAAATGTAGGCTATAGCATACCGAATAGCATATTAAATGTAACACTAAGGAGTGTAAGTATAAAGCGAACAATTAACATAAAACGGATCAGGGCTGTTTGTTTTACGCAAATTGGCAGCGGCGATCGCAGATCCGTCGTCACTGACACCCAGACCCTGCCTGTACTGAAAGCACGAACCAGCTTTAGAATATCTGCTCAATTGCAAGATTCAGATCCATGGAAACAAACACTAGCCTCGTATTTGTATCATGAGCATCGCCCTCTAGTGTCATGATGCGGTGTGCAGCAATTCCCCATCCCTCCCCCCATTCCCCCTTCCCCCCGTTGTTTTTCGATTTTCCACGGCCGCGCAATTTGTTTTTAAATTTAAGTCATCCCAATGGCGGATAGAATATATATGTAGTGGTGTTTGTTAAACTCTTCAAATAGCGCCCTCCCATTCCATCAGACATATTTCAAATAGGCTGAAACTCCGGTCCTCTTCACGCCACTGATATGGGTATGAAAGCACCGGGACATATTGTACACATCAGTTACGAAAAGCCCAAAACAGCCCCCCCCCTGCGAGATTCTGCCAACCCAGAACCAATCCCATTTTCTATTTTATAGCACCGTCTCTCGATCATAGTTAAGAGAGCCTACTAATTGTACTAGCTTGTTACGGACGCTTCCATGTATTACCGTAAGCTCTCGCACAGCCATTACTGAGCATGGGCGCAAATCCCGCGGGGGTGGAGTATATACCCCCCACTTTTTTCGGGGGGGGGCTATTGAATCATGTCCTACATTTTTGTGATGAGCAACAATGATTAAAACGGGTTGTGAAGAATTTACAGGATTTTCTCGACGACTAAAATGTTAGCAATATCACAAAAAGGGAAGCAAATTTCAAAAGCCATGAATATGCCATTCGTATGTAAGATTCTGCATGAATTTGATACACAGATGTACATCTTTATCATGAACATCGCCCACTTTATAGTGTATATGGTGTCTCCCCCTACACACTTTTCAAATTTCCATAGCCGGACAAGTCATCCCCCACCTTTCGCCATCCCCCAATTCCCAACACAGATTTACGTCACTGTCACGGAGGCGTACAGCTCCGAAGTATTTCGTGTGCATCAGAAACCTCTCATAAAGTTTTACAGGTTGCTCCTTGGCCTTGTACCCATACCAATCTCAAGATGTGCTGTATAGCACATGACTGCTCATAATATTTCATAAAAGATCGACGCCATCACACTTTCACAGAATTTTATGAATTCTGAATGTGTACAGAAATTTACGCGGGCTTTATTTTATCGATCATTGCCTAATTCACAGAATCCTGACAACTTTTACATAATTTATAATTATCAACCATATCTCATGACGCTATAAAATCTGGGGATTTTCCTCTAGATGAAGTACAGTTATATTCTTCATTCAAGTCTCACACACTTCAGACTTCCATAACAACGTGCACCATGTTGGTTTATTAGAGAATTTGGTGTACATATAGCAAAACTACCGGTGTTCCTTAAGATGCACGTATTAACTCATTTGCTTTTTAGCAATCAAAGGGATGCATGCTGTTTCTAGAAATTACATACTCGTATCGAACATCAGTCAAATCTTGCGAGCGATACTGCAGCTAAAAGGCTTACCAAAATATAACCAGGAGTCATAAACTACAAGTCAAATCAAAGGTATACGACCTATAAACAAGACGAACAAAATGAACGAAGTTAACGAGGAAAATGGCCCATTCCTGCGTCCAGAAGTCGGTTCTGTTAAGTCTGTTATAAAGCATAAGAACACAACGTGTATTGCAACGATCAAGCATGCCTTCAGTGGTAAGCACACCATGGTTTAACAACATGAGCCAAATGCTCCCAAATGATCTCCATGCATGGGGGGGGGGGAGAGAAAAGAAATACCAAAGGAATAAGCAGGGAGGCAAGTAGGCGAACAAACAGACAGACTCATTTATGAGTTAGCTATACGCCTCTTTGACGAGCAACGCTGTGTACAACTTTGTACCTTTAGTTTTGGTGCAGATTTTGCTATAAGAAACTATTTCGCTTGCTCCGTTTGGTGCGATTCTATTGCTGCAGGTCAAGTGTTCCCACAAATTCTATCCAATGAGGGCGCCAAGAAATCCCACCATCCCAACGAACCCACAGGGCGCTGTGGGAGAGTGAACTTTCCCGTCATTCGTCCTACTGAGTCCACCATATGGGCGTCATATACACAATTTCCTGCATAGTTCTTCAAAGTTCAAGGAGAGTGATACAGTCGTCATCAGAAAACGACCGTTTCTCTCTCTTTGGATAAGGACTCTCTACTCGTACGCCCACGTGGTACACGCAGCCTCCCCTATTTACACCTTTGTCTGTATTACAAATGGCTACGGAATATCCGTAACGTTGCCAGGTTTCCCGAGAAATGGATCGTGCGTCATTTTCATGTTTTCATTTATCTGACGTTATCTTGAGCTGTGCTGCCAGGACACGCAGACGCGAGTTGACCTCATCCCATTCAAGGTAGCTCCCTTCAAGATGGCGGCCACTGGCCTTGGTCACTTGGAAAGAGCTGCGGCCGTGCAGGGCACGCCGGTTGTTGAACGTCATGATGTCTCCTGTGGAATTCCAAAAAGGAACTATTCAATGGCTGGACCAGCTCTCCTTATAAATGCAATCAAAGTTATCCAGAAACTCCACGGCACTAAGGTTACACCGCACGTACGTATTTGTAGCCAGGGTACAAATGGCTCCACAATTGTGGTCGTGAAAGTAGATGTACAGGTAGCATTTATCGCCAGTAAATCGTTCTGCGTTTTCACCAATGGAACATTGTCGTTGTTTGAGGGTCTACGTGACGAAGTTTCTTAGACATTAAAGAGTTTCGGCAGAAGTCGCGCGTGCGCGCCGTCCCCGTAAAGTTACACGTATACGTTCACGTACGAGGTGCACCAGTGCATTATAGAATTAGTTTCGGCGATCAGTACGCTTGTGGGAGAGTGATCAAGCATGATTTCTGTACTTTGACTCTCTTTCTTTTCCACATGCTAACAAGCCACAGCACTTAAACTGTCAGCCACATCTCTGTCAGTTGGTATTATTACACAAATACTGGAGAAATGTTACAAACGGGATAAACACAATTCGTAGTAGAACAACTCCTCTTCACGTCTAAACGTGTCCGTGGCTGTCACAACGCAAACCTGGTGCGCATGGATTGATGACGTCAGCAGCGAAGGGCCGTTTTCCAATACTCAACTTCGGCTCCGTCTCAGGCTTCAACTTTTTTGTACTAGCTGACTTTGAAGCTGTAAGCGCAGTAATCAGTTTAATAGTGCCACAGAACATCAAATAAGATGCAAGAAATCCAAAAATTACAGTAGGGCCTAATCCAATGTAATTTAAACACTTCAGCCCAACAATCAGGGATTGGTTTGATGAGTTGAGTATTGGAAAACGGCCCTCGTTCACGTTCACGAAGCGCAAGGTGGGGTTTCTGCCGAAACTCTCTAGTATTTTTTTTAAACGTCGTATTCTTCTTAATATATAGAAACTACCTCACACCCGTTTGGGGTGAAAGTATTTAAATTTGTACTCTACTTAAACAGTTACGGTTGCCCATGCCAAAACTGAGGGCGCTTTTGCTATAATGTTATTCCAGGAAGACACTTTTTTCTATTTGAATAATGAAGGAAAATCAAACCGACTCATTGAAATCATTTCTGAGAAAGAGTTGCTCATTGCAATGTACATGTATATCACCAAAGAAAAGAACATTTGGAATCCAGCAAAAAGGCCAGCAATCTATACACCACTCTCATTTTGCCCATACAACTTGTATGGGCGGCCAATGTGGGGCAGAAATATCCCCCTTTTGGTCGGTTTTCGATTTCACTTCCAATTTGTTCAAAATTGGCATTTGTCCCACAAATTTTAGATAAGATCGTATTTTCATTTTAGTATTTGGAAGTGTATACATTATTATCTGGTGTTCTGATAGCTGCGTAGGATTTTCAACACTTTGTAAATTACTCTCTACTTTTGTACCGACGGCCAGCCATTCCGGTAGATTTAGCAGTCACTTGTATAGGCAAAATACGACTGTGAAGTCAAACGAGCAGACAGTATGCACAAATCAAGGTATCACTGGTGTTTTCTTCTTGGAATGACATGGTAGTTTCGCCATGAATATGGAAATCCAAGCATGAAAACAAAAAAGGCGTCCAGATCTATGTACATTTATCTTTTAGGAAAACAAAGCCTGAAAATAAGTCAATTGAAAAAAAAAACATGAAGTGCACGAGGGACAGCGGTGCACATAATCATTAATCTCGCTTCTGTACGACCTAAGCACTTTTACAGTCTTTTTTATTAATCCGCTTGTGGATTTAACCATGCCGACAATGACGCAAGTGCCTGGGTGTAAAGTCCATGCAAGCAGGCACGTAGCATGGGTTATTTTCCCAAAGAAGTCAGACTTTTTGTCCCGTTTGGCTAAATTCAGGCGATGAAGAAACTGGCAAGGAAAGAAAGCTTCGGGATATACATGTATGTCATAACAGCATGCTCAATATTTTTGCATTTATGATCCATCTTCATGGTCCCGATTTTGCATTTATTAATTTGCCAACCAAATTGTACACCCATGTCAGCATCTCTCTATTTTACTTCAAAATTCTGCGGGCGTGTAAAGTTGACATTTGATCCCGGAAAAGGACTAAATTGTACAAATTTATCTCAAGTGTGTCTCTATTTTTAGTTAGAGTGTTCAATTTGCACGCACAACAGGTAAACACACTTACCAATCCAACTGATTAAAATACCAAATCAAATTGAATCCACGCAGTCTTGGTGCGTGCTATTGGCGAACTTTGGAAACAGTATATCTCACAAAAAACGAACTTTGAAAAAAAAATCTACTGCAGCGTGTTTTGAATATGGATACTTCATGGCACCACAGTGGGCTTTCGGGAAAAAGGACTTGACTATGCAAGACTATTTAATGTACTTTGTAGACTGAGAAGCCAGTTCAGCAATTTCAAGAATTTGCTCGGGGATTATCGCTGAGAAGCCATAGCCTGGTATCGTTAACCTGCTGTAAAAAAATTGTCTTGGGATGACGTACACCTTCGCATAGCGCTCTGCTCGCGTACAGAACTGTGCTGGCAGAACCTATACATAGAGTTTCGTATAATGCAGTAAATAAATGGTTTCACTTGTCTGTTCATTTCTTGCCCCTTTGTTATAGTTTCCCAACACCTAATGGAAAAAAATAATAAAGCAGTAAGAGCGCCTACCTGTGTCCATTTTGTATTTGAAAACATTTTGCGGGTCGAGAAGCATGTTGCAGTACTTATTCAGAGCTCGGTAGAGAGGCTGCACCTGGTGGAGAGGAGCCCTCAGCATGGGGTCCCGGCTGTGATCGCTGATAGTCACGGAGACAACTTCCCCACGTTCATCCAGTCTGAGAGGGGAAACGGTGATTCACGGTTAAAAATAAATTGGCCAGAAATGTCAAAATTTGTGAGTACATATCAAAGCGCACAAGATGGGGTTGTTTCCTTGAAATGCGTTTCGGTCAACTTGCTTTGACCAGTTGTAGGCCTATGTACACAGTATTGAACGGAACTCGACTTGACCGGTCGACTTTTATTCTGACCAATTTGCGATGGCAGGATCCGTGAAACGGAGATCTTATTTGAAAAACAAGATCACAAGTTGTGACATTTGTCTGGACAACAATGATGCATCCAGAGACTACGCTTGCATGCCATTTAATGGACCCCAAATTGCCTACGTGGGACCCAATAGCGATTTGCAGGCTGTCAACTTATCCGCTATTAGAGCATTTTTGTGGCGCGAGGACTTATTTCTTTGAAGTGGGAGTGTTTATTACTGTTATCGATGGCAGCCTATTTAAAATGGTATTCACTGTTATCGGTCATGAGACTGGCCTTGTCTCAGGATCGTGACAATAATGACGGACAAAGCCCTCTTGTACGTTGCTAGCACGGATTTACAGGTTTACAGCTAGGGGTGTTTCTGTATTTGTCGTCACTGTTGAAGCCACTTAACCCCAACAGTCCTCAGTCCCCGACCAGGTGAAGGATCGAGGACTGATAGGGTTAATCCCTTTGTTTTACCCTTGACCAAACACGCAAAATAAAAAGCCCCACAGGGTTTACGCTTTAGTGGCAGTTTACAACCTTTAGATATAATAAGCTATGGGCCGCTAAAAAGCAGTGCACACAGGTAGGGGGTGACCGCAACCCCCTCTGGTACCGCGCCTGACTTGGTGGCCATTATGATCTATGATACGGTGGTCGAATTACATGCGTGTACGTGCCCGTATCTGACCATTCGACCGATTGACAACAGAGTCAATAAGACTATTGAGGGTAGTCGGTGTCTGCCTTCCAAAGCGTTGCCTGTCATATGCATGGAGATCGGTCTAGAGCCTATCTGCGACCCTTACTCAATGGTCGGATGCCTAGCGTGCTGGTGGAAGGCGCCGTAATAATCTGTACCCACGTCGAAGAACTCGAACGGAACTGTGGACAGGAGCCGAAACGCCTCTGGGTCATCCTTCCTCAGATCCCTGGCTACCTTGAAGCCGTCAGAGAAGAGATTCTCTCCGCCGGTGCATTCCGCCTGCTCTATGCAGTGTAGCAGTTGGATCTAGTTTGACGAACAAATTAAAACAAGAATTAACGAACGCAGATTTCGTCCAGATTCGGTTTATTGCAATTTCAGAAAAGTTCCCATTTTGTACAGAGGTTTCGTTTGTTGGGAATTATATGTAACGCTGTTCCCCCAAACAAATCCCCACTAAAAAGCTTTTTATAGGGTCGAAAAATCTGCAACTTCCGTATCTTGAACATCGCCAACAGCGCTCACCCCTGGTTGTCGAATGTAATAGGCCAGGTCGGTGTGCAAAGCCAAGGGACCGCTTGTGTAAGCTGCGTTGCTCGGATCAACCTTGCTCTTCACTTGGAATGTTGGTCTGGAAAGGGGTTGAAAACAATGCAAAAAGAAATGATTTTCAAGGCAGTTTTCCTTTTTGTCGTGTCTTCACTACTGCTCGATGGCCCCGACCAGACTGCAGCAAAATGGTTACTATAATATTGTGGTGCTTCTCTCATGAGTCACACGGTAAGTTTGCCTGATAAAAAAAAATTGGCATAAACGACCGTCTACCATCAAATCCATTGAATGCTACGGTAGGCGACGGTCAGGAGAGGAAGCTGCCACTCTCATACGATAGCAGCCTTTATATTGGAGATGCCATTGTTTTGAGAGTAAATATCAGCGAGTGAACTGCATCGAGGTATGGAAAGCAACATGTTCTTGAATGCACATGTTTTACCCGTAGTTGCAGGGCCGCAGGAAGGCAACTCGTCCCCCAAGCCTGTGAAGCTGACCCACCTCGGACGGAGCGTTCTTAACCACCGCAATGCCTCGACTCACCAGCTCTGCTAGCCACTTGTACAAGGCCCGGTCGTTCGTAAGCAGCTCACCAAAGTCGAAGCTCTGAAGATCGATGTCAGCGCCCCAAAAGTCGAACTTCGGATCCAGGAGTTGGTCTTGCTGGGAGTCGACGAAGCAGTAGGCCCCCAGCCAGTGAAAGGGGAACTGGCTCTCGTGTCCGTCTGCCCACCGGATGGTGACGGCATCAGAGTCGGGAGACGTCTCAACGGATTTGGCCGTGATGTCGACACTGAGCTCATGGGCGTAGGTTAAGCGAGCCAAGGCCTTTGAGTGGAAGCAACGCGGGCAGCGACAGTTGTCACGGAGCCAGACAAACGGGAAAGCCTGACTCCGGCCACCTTCCCACGACACGACAAGTTGCTTACTCTCCTCATCCAGCCGAACGTCACTTGCCGTCTTGGCTCCATTCTGGGCACCGGCATGATCCTCCAGCGATATGGGCGGGGCAAAGACTGCGTGTTCAGATTGTGCTGAGGAGTAGCTCTTCGTCAGCATGACTGATAAACCGTCTTGGCCCGATGTACGTCTCATCAATGGCTTGATTGAACCGAACCTGTTTCCTGATGCGCGTACCACACGGATTGGCCGACATATTCGCCACGATGTGTCTGCAAGCCTCGCCAAACTGATGCCCGCAAGTCTACCCGCCATGGTCACCAACTGAAAGAAAGACGAGATTTCAGGTAATTACATTTTTACATCACAGCAAAGGCCTGGACATGTATTTGGCTGGACAAAAATGATGAAAATGCGACGACTGCCAAAAATTCTAGATTACCACAAAGAAGTGATTCCCGACTTGCATTTCCTTATAAAAATGTAGTCTTTGGAGATGTGTTAATTCGTGTGATATCCAAGCAATGTGAGACAACAGACGCGCTCTTTAAGTCATTGGGGGTAAGTACGTGTAGGCCTACATAACTGTAACGTGCACTTTTTGGGCAAAATAAGACGAGATCGAGACTGAATGGACTGTGATTTTGCATGGTGGAAGATTGAGCCTTGAGGCCAAGGATCAGCATCAAGGCACGACATTGCTGTTTCCAACATAATGTCTCTGTAAACCCATCCACATTAATTCTAAGGCAACATACAATGTAGGCACAATGACCGATAGATGAATTTTGTGTGCTGTACATTCCAGCGCAAAATCGCAGGTGTAACAATTGTTCGGGTGTGCCCGACAACGGCTTTCATATAAGCTGCACAAGTGGGCCCGTACGTGCGTAAGCAGGCGTGGCATACATAATGTGGACCTTTGCACAAAAGAAGTCCACATTAAGTAGGGTATGATGGCTATGTGCGGACTCGCACGCGTCCACACAATGTTTTCCCCTCTCTGAAAAACAGTTTCAGATGCATTTTGGGGTCAAGGTTATCGTGGCAAAATGAAGAGGGACAGTCCAGGAAATCATCATCAAAAATCCAGCTCGAAGGAGTTATCCTAGTTGGAGAAAAAGGAGCATTTTCCTCGCGTTTCCTTCACCACAGGAGAACAAAGGAATGTCCATACTTTGTATGTAAAACAGGTATGTGTGTGGGCAACGAACAGTTTGGAAAGATGGATAATAACGAACTTCGTTAAATTTTTACTGACAAATTGTGATGTGAAACTATACGACATGGCCGGTATACTACTAGTAGCTTTAAGCAAACGAGAAGCTGATGTGAAGGTATTTTACATGGTTGGATGAAAAATAGACGGTAGTGGCAAGCTCTAGGAACTCGAAAGGAGATAGCACTGTACAAAATGTATTACATGTAGTAAGCTTTCTCCTCTCCTGGACCGTATAGGCTGTACACTGCCAATTACGGTCTGTTGAAATCAACAAATGTTGATTTGTTAACAGTGACATTCTGACCACTTTCATCGAATGCAAATCCTTTTCGGTGGGTACGTTCCCACACCCTGAACAGGGTTTTGCCAATGGACATAATTGTATAGGCCTACACGTCCTTTACAAAAGTGGCTTCGAGACCTGAATTTCTTCCAACGTTTCTTGCGAGCACAGGACTAGAAGTATCATGTACTCGATGTTTCCTGTGGTGTAATTTGAAAACCGGAATTGGAAGCCATTACTGCGGTGGCACAACGCTCGTGGACAGGTGGTACGCGCGCCTTACACGCCTCTTCGACCAACGGTGTCTTGATTTGCAAAATGTGCGCGCGTCAAGCTGAAGAATGTGCGTGTGAGTGCAGTGCCACCATTGATCTCCATTAGGGAAATATGGAAGGGCTGCGTAGCGCCGTGATTAGAATATCGACAAGAATATGACATCAAATCAGTGCTCTGAAATATGTGATTGCAGAGCTTTCGGTAACTAAGTACCTTCTTTAGGGCAAGCAGATTCAGTTCTGAATGAACGCGGAAAAATCCACAATCATCCCCCTGGATGCAGCGTTCCAAGTTCGAAAATGACGCGCTGCTCCAGTTCCTTACGCGGCACATCAGATGACGCTTTCCGCAGGATGCAGACGCTTACGTCACCGAGAGTATGTGGCGGCACGCAAAAGTGCTGCGCAACAGTGAGACCAGGTGTTTGTTGGCGCACACTGCTCAAGTGTTTCGCGAAGCGGTCACCAAGGCGACGCTTGGTCTCTCCGATGTACAGTTTACCACAGCGACGACATGAAATGCAATAAACCACATTACTAGTAATGCATATATGACCCCCGCGTATTCTGTAGCTACCGCGGGGGCCGACGACCGACGGGCTGTTAACTATGTAGGGGCAGGTGTTACAACTGGGGCGCTGACAAGGGGAAGTGCTGCCCTCTTTTGACGGCGAGACGGAATTCAACAGGGAACGCACAACCATGTCCCCGACGGAACGATCGCGCCTGAACGCGCAAATCGGGGGTTTGGCGAAAATGGAAGCTGTGGCCGCATCATTTCCGAGTGTACGGAAATTTTTGATAAGAATATTATGTACCGGGATGTTTCAAGGGTGGTATGTGAGTACGAGGGGGACGCAATCACGTTGCTTGGCCCCCGCGCGGGATTGAAGATACGGCGTTGGAGGCAGCGTCTGTGATAACCGGAGGGTAACCGCGCTGATGAAAGAAACCTAGCATTTCCTTCCCACTCGCAGAGAACTCCGCATCGCTACTACAAATCCTACGCATTCGAAGAAACTGAGAGTAGGGGAATGAACGTGGACTTTTCCACGTTTATTCAGAACTGAATCTGCTTGCCCTGAAGAAGGTACTCAGTTACCGAAAGCTCGGCAATCACATATTTCAGAGCACTGATTTGATGTTATATTCTTGTCGATATATTGATCTCCATTATATAAACTGGATAGGACATCGCGTCCAAAACGCGTACCGCATATGTGTATTTTCAGGAGGGTAAATTACGAGCGTTGCGAATTCCGTTGCGTGTACTTTCAAATGAAGTTTTTCAAAACTGGTTGAGGTTTTTGTGCTTCAGTCGTCAGATTTTGAAGAAAAAGTGAATTCTACACTTGGAATTGATAAATTTGGAAAGAATAATGGTTGAAGTGTACGCAACAGTGAATTACCGGAGATCAACTTCAAGTTTGGAAGAAGGAACTGAAGAAAACGTGAGTCGCACTTTTTTTAGTTTCAAAAAGTTTCTCAAGTTGTACTTTATAATGCTTAACTTTAAGCCAATATAGGCCTAGTAAGAACTTTATGACAGTCTATCTAGCCTATCAGGCTTTGTATATGAACCTTCACTATCTCGAAATTGGGACCGTCCGAAATGTTACTCATTGGCAAAAGTGGTTTAAAAAATTGAACAACTAATTTGTTGCTTATTTTCCCCAGATTTCATCGGAAAAATCTCCAAGAAAGCCATGATTTGTGTTCGTTGGATATGCAGACGCATTGAACCCAAATCGCGTGACAGACGATGTGACATGAGTGACCTAATTCTTCTTCGGGGCAGATCTGAACCAAAGTGAGAAGCAGAGTGCTGACGTTTCTGTTGAATGAATACAAACAATCACGATTGGACCGATGCAAAGTGAAAATATTGCTAACGCGAGACCGTAGACAATAGGTGTAAAAACGAACACACACAAAAACAGGTTAACATCATCGCTTTCGAGTGGATTAGTTGACAAGAAAATGGTCAGTTATTTCCGGAAACGATATTCTAGCATTTTCTGTTTATTTTTGGCTTGTTTTCGGGAGAGAGGCCGAGGCCCGGCTTAGCCATCATCCCATGAGAAAAAAAAGTTATGTTGACCATAACCGCACAGCATCACATTACCCTCCTGAAGCACCGCCATCGTTCCGCCGCGCATTTTGTGCACAAACAGTGCCTGATGTAGTTTGACCAAGCTTTATTCGTACACGTAATTCTTGTGCGCTGGGAATGCTCATGGGTGCTGTATGCAAAAGGTCGGTAACATCTATTGATTTCTATCAACCTCCATTATTGTTCTCCGAACTTTTTTGTGTACTTACGGTGAGTTGATGCTACGATAAGAATAGATAACGGATTACATTTCAATGCTGGGCGATTTCGATATCGAAAGCACTGTTAGCCTTGCCAAAAACAATTTCCACTCCCAGTGGCAGGTAAATTACAGCATCCGAAGGTTAATGACACATTGCCTCATAGCATCTATGTGTACTGTGTAAAAATCAACATTCACTGTTTACTTTAAGGCTGTTTCCAATAGCTGTGAATAGCCAATATTTGATCATCAACTAATACTTGAAAATGCATTCGTGCCGTAAACACACGCCCGTGATGTTACTTAACTGTAAAGTACACTTGAACACAGAAAAGAAGAGCACTGATCATGCAAATACATTGTACTTGCTTATAGCAAAAATAATTTTTGGTCCTAGGTCTCTGTTTTTGGTATGCTGAGAATATAAAGTATCTATTACAACAAGGAACTTGTTACAACAGTGTTCCATTGTACTCTGTGATAATCTTTATGTAACTTAAGACGCACGCAAAATGTCGACCAGCGCTCAATAACAGATTACCGCACCCGAAACATCTCCACACTATGCATATTATAGTGTGCAAAAACTGCTAGGCGAGTTTCAACATTCAAATATTTGTCAGAGTTTCAAAAAATCGAATTCTGAAGTGTTCAAAGATTAACAGGCGTTTACTTTGCAATTTATGAAACTTCGACGAAGGCGAATAATTACGAAGGCACCTCGAGGGATCATAATCAACAAAGTCCATGCAAACTTTTTTCCGGTCAACTGCCGGAACCCTAGGCCGACATGACTGTGAAGGTACGCTATAGTTGCAGATATCCCTGTATAATCTGTGAATACGAGCGATTCACAAGAGTGCGCCTCCAAGAGTTTGCAGCACGTTGGCCAATCACAATGCGCGAAATCTGTCGACCCAATGCGCGTTTGGAAAAGGTCGACAAATTTCGCGCGTTATGATTGGCCAAAGAGTTGCAATCTCTTGGAGGCGCACTCTTATGAATCACCAGTATTGAACAGGAGCAAGGACAGAGCAACGGTTGGCAAAGTGGAGAATGGCCTAATTGAAAACAGCAGATACGGGAAAAAGTAGCAACACTTCCACAAAAAAGAGCAAAATTGGCAGAGCAAAGGTGCTTGTGGTATAAACCATTGTAATCAGTTCTGGCCTCTGGCGTTTGGCTTCTTCAGCCCAAGATATCAGTGCCATTGAGTACAAGGTTCAAGCTCCCCATGCCGAACCAAGGCATAGCGTTCAACCCAAACGTACACTGTACATGTACATTTGAAAGTGAAGCCAGTAAAATATGGTGGAGGAGGACACTATGAACATCAAACCAAAGAAGCACGGAGCAATAACAATGGACGCTCGTTGTTAGTGAACTGTGTTTCTTTTGTTATGGTCGCAGTGGAAGCGGTTAAACTACAGATCCAAACTGTGGAAACTAGGAATGTTGGGTAAATTCACTTATTCCAGCCACTTACTCAGAAATGATGAGTTAAATTCATGACGATGAGGGCGTGGACACTGTGCTGTGTCGGATGCAGGTCAGCTCAGTACGAAACGAACGTGGCCGGAGTCCCAGGTCAACCCGGTCCCACTACAAGTCAACTGGACAACACAAGCGAAACGATTTTCAAGGGGGGTGGGGTGGGGCAGTTGTGAGACCATCAGGTATGTCAGCTATTAACCCTAACAGTCCTCGATCCTCCAAAGATTGGTAGCTTAAAGATCAGCTTTAAATGTTAAGAGACCGATCCATCAACGGGGGTTAATTTGCACACCCCTCCCCTGTGGAAACGTTGCCTCTCCTGCAAAACTGGTGCAAATATTAAATTGCCCTTTTATGATTTTTTTTAAGTCTTGCCCAACTTTGATATCAAATTTGCAAAAATCGGACAAGATATTTTCATCTTACATGGCAATTACGGGAAAGGGTCATTTATAAACTTAATGCTTTCCCATTATCCTTGTGTAGAGGTACTAGGCAAACTTGTTAAAATACATTCTTTTTTTTCTATCTACCTCTTCATTATGAAGAAAATTAACAAGTTGAGCCATGGAGATATGCATGGCTAGCGCACGAGGAGTACACAGACAATACCTGGTCCAAAGTTGACCTTGAAAGATTGCATCCTACAGGAACCACTACAAAAAAGGATTTCTCTGATTAATTTTGCCCTGCCCAACGTGTACTGCACCACTGTATGCTCGGTGTTTGCCCCCGAAGGCTTGTGAAAAAACCCACAAGCGTACTCAGGTGGGACTCGAACCCACGACATCCTGCTTACTAGGACAGACGTCTTAACCACTCAACCACCACCGAGCTTGTCGGTCTCGGCTGGCTGGTTCGAGTCAGATGTAGCAGCGGGTAACGCTAATAACTATTTCCAAGGATGGATATATCCATTTTAATGGAACAATCCAAAATTAATTGACATCTCCCCGGCGCAAATCCATCCTTGAAAATAGATTTCTCTGGTCCCGGATAAACACTGCACAAAATTATAAGCTAAGCAGGGCTAGGGTACCAGGCTTTAAAACATAGAGTATATCATAGCATTGTGCTTAAACTTACCTCTTTAGTCTCTGTAAACGCAACACACGGAATGACAAGTCTACTTACAATACCGAAATATAGTCCAAGTAACTTGGACCTTACCTGTAACCTTTTTAAACACCTGGACGTGATCTGGTGAAACTCGTTTGGACATAAGGGCGATACTGTCGCCATGTTTGACATCAGCAGATCATGTCCAAGTGTTTATAAAGGTGATGAATAGTCACCAAGTGAAAATTCTGTCACCTAAGTTCAGCGCTCCCGAAGTTGAAAATAAGTTGTTACAGCCTCACGAAGACGAACCGACGTGGTTGACAGTATAGGCCCCTGGGCTTGGCATGTCCTCAATAAGCCTGTAAATTCAACTGCTGTGTTTGCAATCAGCCTAAATGTACTTGGACAATACAAAAATGATTGCAATATCGGCTACACACACCTGGACTACAATATTTATGGCTGGTTGCAAAGCAGTAGGTATGGGCCCAATAACTCCTTATTCATTCAGTTTGTTGACATTTTCTAGCTGTGTGTAGACTACATAACCCAACTGGTTTAATCCTGTTTGACCATGGATCCTTGCTCTGTGGTTCGACGGTACAACCCCAGCATAAGGGTTATACTACAGGCCTTGGCTCGTACATGTAGCATGGAGGAATAAGAAAACGTGCTTGTAGAAAAAAGTCCACAATAGACTTAGGCCGACCTCATGTTGTTTGCAGAAACGTCTCCTGAGCTAAGAAAACTAGTTGGGGCAGGTTTACTTTGCCGATCTTGAAAACAAGATGGTAAACAAGAGTGTTGTGATTATGACGAACCCATCACGCACGCCCTTACAGCCTACAGGATATCTTTCGCAGATAAGTCCCTGTATCAGAACTGGCATGACCGTCCATTTATACTGTCGTATGTTGTACGTGACTGCAGTTATGTGTGGCGGCCTTTGCTAAAGCAAGCTCCGTAGAATCTACAACAGGTATTGTGTCGATATGGCACTTACCACTAGAGGTATTCTAGACTTCTTTTAAGCTCTTACAAACCCAAGACTAAATATTCCTTTTGCGGAACAACCAAAGCAACATCGCCATTACAGCACGGAGACAATTGCGATGGACGCCATCGTGTGTCCTGTTGGTATTGTAACGCAAATGTCCGGTGACCTTTTAAACTCCAGAGAAATGGCAGTGGGGTTGACCAGTGATGCGCTTAATTAGGTTTCGGGTTAGACCGGGGGTCCGGGAGTTTGGAAACCCAGGGACCGTCAACTTATGTCCAGTCAGGGGTATGGAACAAAGGGGTATTGGTGTAATTGTCAGGGGATTTGACAACGTGTTTTCAGTGAGTAAATTATGTTGTGGAAAGTGGGAAACTGAACTAATAAGACTGCCATGATGGAAAAAGGGGGGAGAGTTTGACAATATCCGGAGTATGATAAAAATTAGTAAGTGGAAGAAAGGTTGAAATGGGTATTGTGCTAAGATGGTGTTCTCATGACTGTGGAAAACAGGGCCCGGGGAGGGAATTAAATAATGGTAGATTTGGGAAAATTAGTCATTCTAAGCCGAGCTGCCGAGGAGTTCAGATTGGATCGACTGACACAACTTTGGTTCCGGGATTTAGTTAATGTGAAGACGATTGTGACTGAACCATTAGTTCATCTTGGATTGTGCATAAGGATTGGATACTGGCGGGACAAACTAATTCATGTGAGTACATGGACCAGTAGGCTACTGTACCTTTATTTAAGTTTGTGACAGGATATCTCGGCAGGGCGAGGGGTACGCAATGGGTCCTCATGCCCCCTCCTTGCCGTTTGTAAATGTTTAACATTAGTTTGTTAGGGTACCTCACGCATTGAGGAAGTGAGTGGAAGTGAATAAACCCGCTAGAAGTGGATGGTATAACACATATCTTTACCGGGCGTGCCATTTCGTTCAGCGTCCCTTGTCCTTGGTGTAACGGGCGGTGTACTTCCACCCAAACGGATCCAGGCCCTGGCCAAATCACTCGCGAGCGGCGCTGCGACTGGGCTGAGTGGCCCGATGAGCCGGGTTCACTGACTACGGAGGAGAAACCGCCACAGTATTCATGACTGAAAACCTTTTGTGATTGAATACTGACGGTTCACGCATTACACAAGCGATACTGTTTGCAGCAAACGGACTCAGGGTCTCTTGATTAAAAAGGAGATCTTGTAGAATGACATGCGTCACAATGAGGTCAATTTATGAATGCTAAAAAATGCTTAACTTAACTTATACTAAAATGATTTATGCTTTATAAAAACGTTATACGTTCCGACTACCATCTCTGTGCTGCGGTGTCGGGTGCAGTCCACTAATTCAAGCCCCATTGAAAACAGTGTCAAATCAGCATTGTTCAGGGTCCAATTACATGCATATCTACATGCCAAATGTAGAATGCCATGATTTCTGAAACACAAATTAATTCAATGTCTGATCCCTAATCTTTCAGTTTCTTTTCATTGTTTTGTGGGTTAACCGATTAAACTGTTAATTTTTCCCACAAAACAACCCCCCCCCGCAAAAGTAAATTAGTGCCCCTAAAGTTTCTGTTGAAAAGAGAGACTGTTTGGTCCCCAAAATGGTGAGATTGCGTAAATCTTTGCCAGGGTCAACTCCCTGGGTCTTTGAGCTTTCATAGAGCAGAATGGCTAAAAAGTACGGTTGAAAATGGTCCTCAGTGCCCGAGAAAGTTGAGGGTTGCCACTTGAAAAATGGCTGCAATCAGGCTTCGGAAAAATCCCTTTTTGGGGGGTGATTTTGTTTTGTGGGAATAATTAAAAATGTAATTGGTTAACCCACATAAAATTGAAAAGAAAATGAAAGATTAGGGATGTTAGCGTGCATGTTATTGGGCCCTGAACAGTGCTGATTTTACACTGTTTTCAATGGGGCTTGAATTAGTGGACTGTACCCTTCACTGGCTCACAAACGACTATGAAGTGCATGCGTTGTGGTCACATTGCTACCAACAAAATAAAAACCATAGAACACTGACTTCCGACCAACATGACTTCTTTTCAGCCGATGAGGGGGTGCTTCTGCTCAAGGCGGGTAATTATAGCGCAGTATCTTCTCTGTATTTCTGTAATTAAGCCTATGTCAAACTGAAACTGCCAGTGAGGAAGCCCTTCATTTCACTTTAATTACGTTTTCAGATTCAACATGGAATACATGTTTCAAGATGTATTCCACAATACAGGTATATATTCCACAAAAATATCACTCCCGCCATTTAATTCATATGACGTTAAGAGGCAAGTGATTTGTTTTATACCAGCCTATCAATCATTATATCCATGGCGCATGGTCTGCATGGCGGAGGCGCAAATGCTTCAGGGGACGAGAGACCAACCCCTTAAAAAATCCCCTTTCCAACCACTCACCCCACAACCCAGGCACCCCATAATATATTCACGTCTGTAATTATTTTTCAAGTTGATGTCAATAAAAATAGGCAAGGGGATATGCGCTCATAACAATTCACTATTTAGAATTTCTGGCCAATAAGGCTGATCCAGCATGCTTGTGGCGGAAAAACGGCATGTAGACTAAATGGCTTGTCTCGGAAGTTGCCAGGAGACTAGGCATCAAAACCATACATTGTAACGTAAACCTTGAGGTGGCGACATCGAACTGCCCTCTTTTAAAGTTCGTCGGTACACCGACAGCCCACCCTGGGGAAAGTCACGCCCACCGGGCTATATGCTTGGCAGGGGCACGATCTGTCGATATACGCGATCGCGTCAATCTTAGTGCACGTTTTTCGATAATGCTGCCCTCAGCCAATCTTAGGCCTAGTATATATTTTGATATTCTGTGCAATATGCAGTCGGTTGATAATCTGTAGGCCTAACCTTTAATTTTTTGCGCTTTTTATGACTTTTTTCTTTTATTTGGTTCGTACATATGTTGTTGTTTTTGTGTATTCAAGGGTCCCCAGTTAGTGGGCCTGTTTGCCTTTTGCACCACCGGTTGGTTTCGATGTTTTGTGCACTAAAACTAAAACTGAAACTAAACCTAAAACCTAAAGCCTAAACCTAAAACTGAAACTAAACCTAAAACCTAAAGCCTAAACCTAAAACTGAAACTAAACCTAAAGCCTAAACCTAAAACTGAAACTAAACCTAAAACCTAAAGCCTAAACCTAAAACTGAAACTGAAACTAAAACTGAAACTAAAACTAAACTTACTTTTCTTTCGTATTCAAGGTTGTGACGGACTTTTCTAAAAATCAACAAATCGCGCAGAGCGACTGGGCGATATTGTGCAGATTCTAGGCTATTCTGCCCAACATTATTATCCCTGCGTGCAACGAATGCCGAACACTGGCGGTAGTTACATACAACATTCAACAGACCGCTTTGATTTTTATTCCTCGATCAGCTGGATTGTAAAACTTTCTCGCTTTGCATGTAAGTACATGTGTTTGTACGCGACAAAACATGCTAAAACCGCCATGTAACAAGTCCTTATTGCAAACATGCGATGTGATTGCGTACACGTAGGTGTTACACTTGAATTGCAGCATCTATGCTATGGTGTACTATTCAGGCCAGTGCTGTAAGTGTTGTTTCGCTGTTACACTGCGCCGTGAGAGTTTCACTGCGCGGTGAGGGGATCGTCCATACGTACGTGAGGGGCCGTACGACATGCCAACTTTTCCGACCCCGTCTCCCCCTGCACCCCCTTTCAAATTCAATGTGCGTATACGCATTCAACAAAGATGTATTCTTTTAATGGCGCTTTCAGCTACTTTGGCCATTTGCTCCAATATTTATACGTTTATTCATAACCTTTATCAACCAGCATCACATTACGGATGGTAGTATCAGAGGCAGGAGGAACAGGAGAACCCAGAGGAAACCAGGCTGCGCGAGCGAGTATGGACTGGAAATCGAATGCACTTAAAGCCTGGGCCAAGCCGGGACTCGAACACTGGTGCATGCCGAAGCGAGGAAAGAACTGTTACGATAACCCACTCCCCCCACGCATTCCAGGTATCTTTTGACTTCTCAGGGTAGGCGTACCTTGCTTTAGCATCATTAAATGTCACGGTACATTGTACATGTACATCTACTGTCGTACTTTTATTCGCAAATCGCTTCAAAATTCTTAAATAAATGACCCAAGTAATAACAGGCTTCTATGTCAGTATTTCTTTATTAACGGCCCTGGAGAATTCTACTTGGCAGCAAAAAAATGTTGTCGAATAAAAACAAAAAAATAACCCCAGTGCCTTTTTTGTATGAGAAAGTGTATTGCTATGATGAAGATTCATTGAAGGCAAATTTTCGGTTTGCGTACGGTACGCAGTGGCGTGAACCGTGACCCCTCCCCCTTCGTACGTACGCACTTCATGGACGGCCCCTCCCTGATGAGAGTTGTTTTGAAGCGCTTTGAGATTTGTTAGCAGCGCGGGAAATGTTTTTTTAGCGGCGCAATAAGCACTTCGCTGAATACGCGTCCATAGATATCAGCACAAAATCCTTGAGCAAAAGCGCCGCCTGATGGGTAGTGCGCCCAGGAAGATTATGGCCTCTTTGTTTTATGACCATTGGGATAATTTTCTTCTCATTTTCACGAGTTTTTTTCTGGAATTTTTTATTTCAGAGAGAGAAAAATTTAAAAAACATGAAATATAAAAACTCGAGGTAGGCAGCGAAGTACACCTAAAAATTAACTATAAACGACCTCAACAATGTTTGATATTAAAATTCTCTTTTCGTTCTCTTCAACTTCAAATTAGGCCGTGCCCCGAGTCATTCTGCTACGGCTGGAAATTACGCGCCAGTCTACGGCAGTACTGCGTAATAATGTGGCCAGAATAGTACACAATACTTAATTAAAAGAACGCCATTTGTACGCGGTTCAGGGTTGTAAGTGTAGACCGGCCCGTAAACAGGGCCCGGTCGTCGCGGATGTAGCCTATGACAAATACGTCAGGTCCTGTCTACTGGTCTAAGCCTAGTCATGTGGGCCGTTTTCCAATACCCAACTTCGGCGCCGTCTTAGGCTGCACCTGTTTTATTAACTAGCTGACTTTGAAGCTGTAAGCGCAGTAATTAGTCTAATAGTGCTACAAAACATCAAATAAGATGCAAGACAGCCAGAAATTATAGTAATCCAATTTAATTTAAACGCTTCAGGCCCGCAATCGGGGATTGGTTTTGGGAACGAAGCCTCCGACGGAGCCCAAGTCGAGTATTGGAAAAGGGCCCTGGATCATTGGCTGAATTAGATCAAGGAACGTTTATTTGCTGTTCCTGTTCCTGACAGGATTTGTTGAATCTATACGCTGTTAGTGTTCATAGTTTAGGGGTCTTGCTTTATGTTTGATTATTTGACAGATCTTTCTAAAGTTGAAGCTTTATCTCAGCGTGCTGAACCATGGCCTTGTCCGGTGCTCGCGGTGTGAGTTCTCTCCTCAGACTTGCGACATCTGCTGTCGCTAGACGGGTTTTGATTGCCGGTCAGAAATTGTCACCGTGTGTGTCCAGCAAACTGCTCGTGCCTGATGGGCTTGGGAAAGGATCAATCTGGGCTCCAAGGTATGACAAAGATAAGTAAATAAAAAAATTCTCTACTTCCTTTACTCCATACCGACATCCTTTCGATTTTTTGTGTTAAATTTGTTTCTTAGATCTTAACAACAAATAAGGTGCTAAAATGCAAGCTTTGAACATTACTGTTAGATGAATGAAAACTTTACCAAACGCAAAGATATCAGCATAGGTCTCGGAAAATCTTACTAGGCCTATGGAAAAATGAATTTCGGCCTGAATTTTCTTTCTATTTTTGTTATTAAAACTTCCACACGAAATAATTTCAAATTCAACCTAATCATTTTGTTTCCCATGCTACTTTAAGCGTAATTCTCTTGCATCCTTTAAAATCCAGGACTAGGTTCTGGGAGATTTAGGAGGACTTAGGATTGTAGCATCAAACCACTGTTACTTCCATAGACAGAATGTGATAAGTTGGTTAATGATTGGAGTGAACTAAAATTCCGTAGACAGTTTACTGGCTGGATAGAAATGGGTCATCGGATCATGGTTTGATAGTATTTCAGAAATGTCAATGTCTCTGAAAATTTATCACAATATAACATCGTTCAGAGGACATAACTGTTTATCGTTGAGTGATATCCAAGAATGATTATATTTAACGTTTGTTTTTTTTGATGTTCACTTCCCTCAGCAGGAGTGCCACACCATTGGGTGTGCTTTTTGGAAGAAGTTGTCAGACAGATGCCCTCGGTACAGAGCTGTTGCACAACAATCGGTTGGTGTTGCCGACGAAATGACCGAGTCCTCGGCCCGAGATGCCAAGGCGGATCCCAAGGTGATGAAGCGCCCCCACCTCTACCGCTTCATCACCGAGCTGAATCACCGGAAGGCGGACGCAGGCTACAGCATCCAGTCCGCCTCGCACATGCTGGAAAACCACTCCCTGCAGGTGGTGTGGCGCGATGGGGAGTCACAGGCCTACCCCTACATGTGGCTGCGCGACAACTGCCTATGCAAGCAGTGCTACAAGCCATCCCTCAACTCCCGCACCTTCAGTTTCACCAGCCTGGACGTGGAGATGATACCCATCTACGCCCTGCCTAGCGATGATGGGAAGTCCCTGCGTCTGACCTGGCCTGACGGTCATTCCGGGGAGTATCCATCGGGTCAGGAAACTGTAGCACAACACACTTAGCCTTTACTCCAAAAGTTCAGAGGTCACTGAATAAAAAAAGCATAATGGCTATTGCAGAACAAACTTTAGTCTTGTGTGTGTGCCGAATTGCACGCTGCCCTAGGTTCCAAAATAGCTTAGTCATAGTACATTCACCCCATGTCATTGTACAAAATGCTAGGGTGACATGACTTCCTTGTCTAGGATGCTCTTGCTAGGGATTATAACGACTAAGGTTAACTGTTGCCATATCTGATGGGACATCCATAATTTTGCGCCTCAGTGATGACGTCACTTCCTCCATGCTTCAGTACTTTTAACATTTCAAGATCATGGGCCGTTGGACAGGAGAAATTAATCATGCCGGGCAAACGGCGAATGGACAAGAATTGTTCAACTGTTGTAACATTGGAGTGATGTCTTTGCATTCTGTTATCTCTAGATTGGTTGCGACAGTACCGCTTTGAGAACTCTGCACCCGATGTGACCTTTGACTCCCAGCTCCAGCACTGGGACACCACCCTGATGGACAGTGGCACACTGCGCATCTTCAATTTTGAGGACCTGATGTCCAGCGACGAGGCAGTCTATGAGTGGCTGATGGAAATGAAGGTTGGCGATTATGCAAACGTTAAAACAGTACAGAAGCAGGTGGTCTGTAAGTGGCACAGAGAGAAGTCACTGAATGCCAATCTGGGTCAAGAAGCAGTCGTAGCAAAAGACCCCAAAATGTTCCAAAAATGTTCAGAATGCTTGCTCAAACATCACACACAAGTACTGTTTACTGTTACACGTACGCATGAACTTAGCCAAACATTTCTGTTAATGCAACAACATCTTTGTAGATGTTGCCGAATGGTGTTCAGTTTTCAAAGTGTGACAAGGACTTGGCAGGTTTTGGGTGTGTTTTTGTGGGCATCGGTACAAGTCAAGTCACGAGTCACAAAAACAGAGACTCGAGTTTGACTCGAGTCCAAGTCAAGTGACTTGAGTCTACGACTCTGGCTGTTGGCATGGTAAAAATATTGGGAAACATGGAATAGTTTCAGAGTTGGGAATTTTGTCCAATGAACTCTTGCATGCTGTGTTGACAGGGAAGAGCCTTCAGAAATTGTGCATTGATTTACGTGGAATCGGTCATGTCCCTTGTCCAAATGGGCTTGATTGGATATGTCAAGGATTTTCAGTACGATTTTAGTGAAACATACAAGATACATGTGTGTGTAATAAGAGAGACATACTAGTTGACAAGCCACGAGATTTGACTCGTGCAGTAATGCAGTTACTGATCAAGATTGGTCACAGTGTGCCATGATTGACTATCTGTCCATTTGGTTGCAGTTGACCGGGATATGCATGATTCGGGGCAGCTCTAGGATGGAAGGTCAGGTCAAACGGCTTGGCGACAGAGTGCTGTTTTTGAGATCAACTTACTATGGGTAAATATCACCAAAGACTTTCACATCAGTGACTGATCCCGTGAACTGATGCATCTGTAAAAGAATTAATATGTGCTGAAGCAAGGACAAAGATAGCCCAATGTTACTTAGTCATATCAAAACAAAGGGATTGGGTTCTCTTTGGAATTACTGGGGGAAAGAGGCCATGAAGATTCAACTTGGCGCGTCTGGTCTCAGACATCCCATTCCTCGGCTCCCTTTCCTTCAGAACATGCTTCTGTTTACTGCAGCACCTATCAGCAGCAGATCACTAGAGAAAATGTTAAAAGCACTGAAAATTCCTCCTACATTTTGAATTCTTGCTCTCGGAACATTCTCTGTAAGGCCTTGTGAGTAGTTGATGTGTGTCTGACAGAGACAAGGGTGCAAAATTTGTGGGCAAAAAATATATGTGGCAAGCAAAAATCACATTTACAAGGAGTGTTGTGGACTGACTAAAACTTTCACAGTATTTCACACTTAATTAAGATAAACACAACTACGAATCAAGAGGTTGAATGCATTTTTTTTTTCAGCCAAACTTCACACGTGTTGGTGAAGTACAATGCGACCAACATAGCCTTCACCGGTAAAGCATTCCCCATGCACACTGACTTGGCATTTCTGCAAAGACCACCAGGAGTAAGCCTGATAGATTGAATTTCGTTTCAAAGTTTGGGTGTTTTTTGCCAAAGTCATAACCTCCCCTCAGCTGTAATGAAGAGAGATTGGCCTCTGCACCCTCACTCCCTTATGTGAAGATTTTGTGCACATCAAGATGAAAATTTATCATACTGCACTTGGTGCCACGTGTGCAGCTCATACGTGTTGTGTGTGCATGCATGTCGTGGCTAAGTAAGAAAAAGTGGTCTCGTTTTCTGTAGACACAGTATCCGTGGTGCACACTTTGGCACCTGCGTAGCTGCCTGAAATATAGATTTGTTGAGTACAACTTACACTTTGCTCAAAGACTTGAGCATTCTCCAACCAGGTTCTGTTTCCATTTGGCCATTTCACTCAGCTACTCTGCACCCAACCCCTGCACTCATTCTCATATTGTGGTTGTGGGGACCACGTGCACATTGTACGCCTCAGGGATATGCCAAGACCTCACTGGGGATATAGCAAAATCCACTCAATCGGGTCAACGTTACCCAACAACTGAAAAATCTTCTCCACAATGTATTACCAGCCACGGTACGTGCATACATGCACATGAACACGCCCTCCCAACATCCTGTCTAAAACTTGTCCATCGTTGCGCCCTCTAGGCCCAGATGATCCACTGCATTGAGCAGGCCGAGGGTCCGGGTGGCGAGAACTGGTTCACCGATGGCTTCAAGGTGGCCCTCGACCTAAAAGCCGAGGATCCCGAGGCATTCCATCTGCTGTCCAACATTCTGCTTGAATTCCATGACATTGGGGAGGACGTGTTTGGGCGATTCCACCAGCACTCCAGGCACCCAACCATAAGGTACAATCAATGACACCCTGATAATAAGTCCACTGTTAATACATTCTTCTCGTAACAAGAAAAATGTTTTGCCCCAAATCTTTGTATTCTTGGGCTTCCAATTCTGGTATACAGGGATCCTGTTATAACAAGGTAATTGTATTGATTGCCCCAACTGCCTTGTCCTTACGGTGCACATGTACTCGTGACTGTATCTAAACCTTGCTTTAAGAGCTACAGCTGGATCTGTTGCTTGGAGTACTGTTCTACCTTCACAAGCAATTCATGCTTATTTTTCAGTCAGTACTGTCACACGTACCTGCGCTAACGACCATGGGTGAACAAAGAAGGATGTCTGTATTATTCTTTTCATACATCGTTATGCCACTCTTTGCCCATATTGGGACTTCTGCTGTTGATTTTTAGCGATCTGTAGGTACTGTACAATTTGTATTGTTACCTAAATCTGTGAGCCTAATGTACTTCTTCTTCTAAATACGGCAACAACCTCCACTGTTGGATATTTTAAGTTGCAGGTGCGTGGTGGTTAATTAGCTGACTATAACTTCTTCTTGTGCATACTACATGTATGTTTAAACTGTTGAGTGCAGGTGTGAGTTTTACAAAATAAGTACAGTGCAAGTGAAGTGACATACCACAGTAAGGTTATTGGAGAGGCGTGGCACATTGATGGTTACAGAGAGTGAGACTGGGTAGCTTACCGCAAATTGAGGTAACTCGCTCCAGCCTACAGTGACCCAACCCAGGGGAACTCGCCTGTAGCTACGAGTTGGGCATTACAGCGAGGTGTTCTCAACCATGTCAAAACAAAACCAGAGCAGCCATGATCCACAACCTCACCTTAGTGCAGTACTTGGCATAATGAAGTGCCACACTATATAACACGTCTAAAGCTGGGGCAAATTCTGCTACAAGATTGGGTAATGCTCTTCTAGCATGGCCTGCTAAGCAAGAATGTTCAGTACAACACTACTACGGACATATCCACCTGCACAAGAACCTCTTCATTCTAACACAGGAGAAATATGAATGATAAGTTAAGTGTCGTTAGTGAGATGTGCGCAAAGACTCTGCAAGTTTGTCCACATTGAGATAAAGAGTATGGACTTCGTGCAATGCAAGACCATACTCGTGTCTCCACCGCATAGGAATCCTCAATTAGTGATTACACAATGCCGTCCACTGTTCCTGCCTGCATTACACAATGTGGTATGCACACAAGTGCATGGCATAGTGGGCATGATAATCTGTGATGAAACTCCTCAAGAATTGTACCAGTGAGATTTGGGTTCAAAAGGAAAATAATATATACACGTAATCATTTCAACAAGTGAAAGTAAAATCTAATGTTTAGCTTATTCAACTGCTTACTGCTGGTGGCTCTTTTACTTTGGAACAACATTAAATTTTTACCAAGAAAATTTGCAAGTACCAAACTGCCAAATGCCACATTTACTTGCTTCCTGCCGTTAATGCAGAGTGTAACATACCTCAGGTTGGACGACGTCTTCATTACATTGGAATGGAGAGGTCCAACCTGGGCTAGTTCCAACAACATCCAACCATGGTCCAACTGACCCTCGCGTTGAGTGCACAGGTCAGTTAATTTCAGTTTTATAATACAGACATCAATCCCAATGAGGGGCAATGTTCTTCACCAAAAGAAAAAAAAATGCTCCTTCTCCCTCCCCCCCCAAAAATAGGACCCACCAAAATATAATTTGGCCACATTCACAGAAAACACACGCACCGGAAAAAGAGAAGAGCTGCAGTTTTTTAGAGTTTGAAGAAAATACATGTAAATACCAAACTTACATGCAGGACCAATGTAAAATGCAGAATATGTGGAGCGCCTGGGTGCTATCTTGACCCTGACTGAAATGTTGCCGTTGCGTAGCAAGTTTAGGCTGTCTTAGCGTCTTTTATAGGCAGTTATTGAGCAATATAAGGTAACAACATCATCTGTGTTGAACAGCCGGGCGCCACACCCCAGGGTTTTTATCATTTATATGAATGGCTAACAAAAACAAATCCATTTGGAATGAACGCACATACCTTTGCCACTAAGCCAACAACGGATACGCAACAAAAGACCGTGAAACACACCTCTCTCCCCTCAGCCTCCGCAGTGCGAGGAGACAATAACTACAAATAATAGCAGACAGCAAACAGCGGTAAACATACATGTAGCAGACAGATAAGACTTATAAAAGTCTTGTCTTGGTTTGTTAGCAACCGATTCTTAAAACCGTCATATACATTTATAGGAGAATGAGCACATGTTAAAAAGCACGATACTATTTTCAGGTCTAGGAAAGTCTGCCAGCCAAGTTAGACTGTTCAAGCTGAAAAGACATGGGACCTTACTACAAGTACAAAACCCACTGTTGAAAAAAAAACTAATCCGTATGGGGCAGAAAATGTGACAAGAAACAAAGAACAGTTTTTGAAGCAGTGCCCCCCCCTCCCCGAAGATATGGCCTCAAAGGCAAGAAGTTGATATGAATTAAAACCTGGAAAGAGGATAAGTGACTATGATGGGATATGTCAAAACTGGATAGAGGACGACAGGGTTGATTTTTCTTCAACTTTGAAGTTAGTAGGAATCGGTGGTCACCGTGCTGCAGTGCTGCTGATGGGGGTATTTTACAACTGTTTGACATTGCTCCCAAGGCACCCGATTTTGACGAACCGTGTCGTAAATGTTCCATGTCGATTTATTTTTGCCTCGTTATGTAGCCTGGACAGAAGCGGCAGCCCTGATCACATCTATCTGAGTGACCACGGCCGCATGCCGATGATGCGTTTCCCCGTCAAGCAAACGCAGAAACTCTACCAGGCCCTCAAGAAATTCAGCAACATGTACCACCACCCTAATAACGTCTTTTCCTACAAACTGAAAGAAGGTCAGCTCACCGTTTACGTTTGCCTCCCCCCTCCCCCCGAAGATTCAAACAAAAGTGGAAATTAGCATCGCTTGTGTGCTCAAAGATGAGAGACATGAAAGACAGTAAAATTTCTTGAGTTGATCTGAAATAATTGTTCTGCAGAAGAGGTGCACAGAAAGCAGTTAATTTTGATGAAGAATATTGCCAGCTTGGGTACGCATCTTTGGCCACCTTAAGCCTCCAAAAGTAGCAATCCGAACAATTAGCAGTTCTGGGTTTGGATTGAGCATGCGGTGGGAGAGGCCAAAGAAATAAGCAGCTTTTCATTTGCAGTTTGTGTCTTTTTTCCCAGGCGACATCATGACCTTTGACAACCGGCGTGTTATTCATGGGCGGGGCGCCTTTGAGGTCACCAGCAGCAGCAGTCGCCATCTTGAGACCGGCTACCTGGAATGGGACGAGATCGACTCCCGCCTTCGTCTCCTGCAGCGCCAGTTCATGGAAGGCATGTGAGCCGTGACCTTTGACCTCTTGTGCGTGATTTATCCAACATTAGCTATAACTCGAGCGTTCTTCTCAGAAGATCTCTTTTTTTTATCATGGAACTGAGGTCTTTTCTAAACATTTATAGACTTTAATGATATTTGAACGTTAAAATGAGCACCAGTTAAACACACATTCCAAGACATTAATATACATCACTTTATCCATGTGTATGATTTGGGGGAAAACATTTTTGGTGATAAACCCAAAACAAAATGTATGCTAAAGTGTATTTTCTGGAGTTGTCACTTTGAATTGTCATCCTTTTAAAAGAAATCAATGCCCATTCCTGAATTTTAATGAACCATTTGAGTTTCTTAACACTAATGCAGTTAATAGAATGCTCTGCATGACAGTGACTGTGGGATTCAGTGTACTAGATCAAAGATGCTTACGTTTGCTCTATGAATCGTATGTGCACTTAAATTTGTAAACATTATGCAGATTTGCATTGGTGTAGACAAATTTATTTTTACAAAGTTTGATTTTTGCACAAATGAAATAATTTGTCATGCTTCAAAGGAACTAAAGAGCCATGATCAATATAAATTCTTGGAACGAATTCTAAATCTTGTTCAAATGGTAAAAGCTTGACACTTCTGGATGATTTTTTTTTCAAAATAAGGTAGTATGCTATGAGTAATATTTTTTCTCAGTGTGGAATAGAACGCGGTACTGTGTCTTTGTTACAAAATAACTAGTTGTCCTGCCTGAAAGAGACATACTTTTATGTACCGTGGAGTTTATATGACATACTGTGGATGGAAAAGTTCAGTCAAAACAAGCATGGTAGATGTGTATTTCTATCTGTAAACTGGCCAACAACTTTCTGCCAAACCTCATTAGGGTAAAAAAAGACACCCATTTCTGAATTTCTTGCTCTTGACTTTTATTAATAGACAAAAAACTATTGGTAGTTGAGACAAAAGGCTGCTTCAAATGACGATGTCTTCAATCAATAATTTATTTATAAGCTTTGCTGTTTTAAACAGCGATACGATAATGTGTAATTGTAGACAGTACTGTAATTTTTCTATTTTTCATGCAGGTTTTGGTGAAAAAATCTAAGTAAACTGATATCCAAGATATCTATGAAACGGTTTTTTTGTTTTGCCATATAAAAAGAAACAAATCTTAAAGTTTCTTTTATTCCTGGTGCGTGGTCGAACCATGTTGTAAAAATTTAAAATATTTTGTGAGTCTATGTAAGTGCAATTCTAGACCGAGTGGAATGAAATTTGAAATGCCAAAACAAGGCAGCCAAATTATCTATTGGTGACGTGATGTAAACATACTGTGGTATTGTGGTTGAAGCTACTCCGATAAAAAGGCCTCAGACATGCAGTCAGAACAATAAACAAGATAATACGCGATGTCAGCAAACTTCCCTCAAGGAAATTAAAGGCACTAAACTTCTGGGATGTTCAGTTCATGTTTACTTGAAACTGAGATTAATATTTGGCTCAGTCTTAGGTTAGCTCTCACAAACTCTTTAATCAAGCTGTGTTGTCATGAACTGCATACTTTAGAAAAGTGTTTTCCTTGTGTTATTTGTATCGTGTTGTTAATGTGATAAAATGTGATATAATAAAATGTAATGTTTATCGAGTGATAAAAATCGGAAATAAAATTTCCTTAATAAAGTATCCAGAACCCCTTTTTTGGCTTAAATCGACGCAATCTGTGGAAGTGACAGAAATCCGTAACAAACTGGGCATGTGTCTCAGTCGCCGAGTCATTTTTAATTATATTTGATGACAAAGCTGACATCTGGAGTTATTTTCTACCCCACAGATGTTTTTTCACCGTGCGTAAGAACTAGGGGTGGGTGCGGGAGTCGCTTTACACAGTTCAGGAGCCGCGTGTGGTGCATTGGTTACTTGTCTTTCTCTGCCACTACGAGCCAATATATTTGAGGAATATCCTCCCGCGTTTGTCGATGACGTCCAGGATTTTCTCTATGGCTGGTCGGCCTCCTTGGCCCTCCCAGTATCCCTTGTCGCTAAAGAGAGACTGGAGCAGCGACTGGCGGAGCCGTCCTTCTCTTATCATGGCCACAGCCTGGGCGGGAAAGCTGTAAGAGAAAAATTAATGGAAGAAAAAATTGCCTCGGTCAGTAACGGGTCTCGGGTTTATGAAGATGGCAAAACTGTGAATTTGGCTAAAGAATTCCTGGTCGTGAATAGGCAGTTTGCGGACACGTTGACCTCACTGACTGCCACTAATTTGTACAGATGGTCGCCACAATTTTGTGGTTAAATGTCACACAACTTCGCCCAGAAAGTCCCGTGGCTACCGTCTGGGCAAACACCAGGGTTCGTTTGAGGCACGTTGTTTTTCTCCACAGCCAAGGTTTAAAAGGCCGCCCTATTTCCTTTGTTTTCTGGACCATGGGGAGCGAACTTCCATCGAACTTCACACGAGAATTTGTTTAAAATTCCCAGTATCTGACTTATCTGTAATTTGTCAACAATCCGCATTCCTTTGGCTCTCTAAAATAATTTCTCTACTTCTGGGGCCACTATCCACTCGATTTATAGGGATTTTACCCACTGGGGGGAGCTATAAACTTTCCTTGCCCCCAGTGGTAAAGTTGTGGAATTGTACAAGTAGGACTATTTTTATGAGGCAAAGAGATTTCTCACTGGAACGAATCTTACCGTTGTAATGTACTTCGCATCTTATTAACACCTCTCCTTGCCCTCACAAGGTTGATCTATTATCGGAACATCTTCGAGGATGTTTTGATTGGATACGATGAAATTAGGGTCGAATTAGGTGCAAGTTTGTCGATCCCGGCTTCATCATTTTCCCTCCTGATTTTGATAGGGTTAGTTTAAAGGCACCCTGTCCCGAATACAGAACTTGTCATAATAATCAAGAATTTAACAGATTCCATGAAAAAACCCAACCCCTTCCGGGTTTAGGTCTACCTATTAATTCCCCGAAGAATCCACATATCCACTTTGTCCTCAGGAGCAAGAAAGTCGACGAGGTTCTCTGCGAGAACGAGCCTGTCTGCCTCCGAAGACAAGCGGTAATTGCAGCCGATTTTCTGCTGCTGGTCGACCGACCTGTCGCCGCTGATGCCAGTACACCGGGGCGCTTCCCGGATATCGCCCACAACGGCCACCAGCCCGCAACGACGCATTCTCTCGGCCGCTTCCAGGCCACAGCATCCGAAATCTAACCGATGGTAAATCTGTGGAAAACATTGTGGTACATTATTTGATTTATAATAAAACAGCTGCTTTGCATTTGGCTACTGGGGATAAGACATACCATGGAGTTTAATAGCTCAATGGATACATCGAACTTTGAAAAAGTAGGCGTCGCGATTTTGGGCTGCTCAGCCATCTTGCATCAGCATGTGACCTGTCCGCTAAGGAGATCATGAACTTGGAAAGGGGAGAGCCTCGTTAAATTCTCCGAATGTTCACAACGATTCCGGTGGTGGGCACGAGGGACCAAATTACATCCGTGACGAGGGAAAAAGATTTGGGATTTTTTTAAAAAGTTGTTTGAAACAGCATAGGCCCACCATGTTTGGAGACTGCACAAACCGAGACGTGAAGATGTGTGAGGTCGAGGTTTGGTTGTTTGAAGACTGAATGCGAGTCATAAAATTTTCCACACTCTGGAATTCAAATGAAACCGGATCATTTCTACTTATCATTTTCTTTCACACGCACAGCGGTTCTTTTGAAAAATGCCAAGACCGAAAAAGACGAAGGAAATTGAAGTCCAAGGAAGCAGTAGAAAAGCCCAGTATATGTAATACATTGTACCTTTTAGGCTTCCACAGTCACCCAAACCCTGAGGCTAATTACAGGACACTAAAGATAGCCAAGGGCAGTGGTAGTATTCGAACCTAGCACCGAGGGACCATCGGCTGTAGCCTGTTGTGGGGTGCGTCATGTACAACCATTGATAAGTTTTGATTGTTCATCAACAATATTTTTTTGGGGGGGTCACAATCCGCCCTGAGCAGAAGCACTCCCTCGTCGGTTGAAAGAACCATGTTGGTTGGGAGTGTTCATGTTGTTGGTAGCTTGCGTTTCATGTCGTCGGAGTCTTTACCAAGGGAGCATCCATTGCCAGGAAATTTGCGCCCTCTCTTGATCCAGCTTGGATCCCATAACTTTATTGAACTTACCTGTAAAAGAAAGTCAAAGAGTGCTACAGCACCCCAGTTTTCAGCGAGAACATTATTGCACCATTCTACCCCTCCTGTACCGTCGGTTCCCGCTAGGCAGTCAGTTAATTCAGCCCTGGTAAGTGTGGCAAGTTGCTGGTCCAAGTACAGGTTCGGTTCATACAGCATCAGGGGACAGCTAACGTCCACCGGCAGCCCGACTTGACGCCGGAGCTCCTCGGTCAACCTTCGGGAGACGGTCGGCAACGTCCGGTTGAACCCGAGCACGCGGTCGAGGTGAAACGCGGCGACTCGGTGGATCTCGGAAGGCGGGAACAGCACGGCGCACGTGACGCCGGAATGATCGCACAGTTGGGCAGTAACCGTCGTCCCGCTGTCATTTGACCGGCCGCTGTCGTGACCGGTACGTCGGAGCTCGTCACCGGACTCCAAAACAAGGAGCCCAAGGCCGAATTTCCCGGCGTGCTGGACAGAAAATGTTTGAAACTCAGTGATGGGGTCATTTGCTAAGCGTCTGAGTGTCTTCACGTCATGTTCGCTTAGCCAAGTCGGTCGGCTATAAAATCGTATCTTCCCGGTCTCTAAGTCTTCTTTGGCGGCAGACACTGAAGGGTTGTTAATACGCTCAACGTGCCATTTTGATTGGTAAGAGGTCCTGGACATCGTCAGCTCAGAAGCGCGGGTTTTAACCTTGTTAGGGAAGGGATATGATTTGGATTGACTATCAGCTGACTGGACATGGACAAGATTTATCGGGATTTTCGGTCTTCTTAGAAGAATCGTTTCATTTGGAGTTGTATCCTGTTGAGTCCCTTCCACATTCTGTCCCGTTCGAACTTTCTGTTTTTTACCAATTTCCATCCGATAATCGTGTCTGACAGCAACACGCTTAGCTGGTCCTCCTCGGCTGACCCCTTTCACTCTTTCGGCTTTCGCATGCGTGTCAATCAACTGTTTCTCGTCAAAACCGGTGTTAGCATCGTCACTGCGTCTGATGTATCTCACCATCGGAACCCCAGCCCTGTTTTTCCCGGTCCTCGAGTCAACTCTGTCCCGCTGGCTCCCAGACAGGCGATGGAACTGCCCCGGCGAATCGATGTACAGATCCGAGCGGCCGCCGCCCGTGTCCCCTAAATCTGTCTGCCATGAGTCGATGGAGATGACCCGTTCCTGGACGGGCAGACTCCGGGGGTCCACAGACCGGCCAGCCCGGTTGAGACCCCGGTACAGCAGGGAGTTTGTAGCGATGAAAACGGTGAGAACGAGGAGGAGCAACCATCGTCTCCACGACCTAAGCAGATGACGTAACCAGCGGGAACGATGCTGGCTTCGGACAGGTTCCCAATTCATCTGCAAGAGAAATTAAATCGAGTGAAATCATGAAGGAATGAAGATAGGTTTTGCTTCTGACAGCTGCAATGTCCGAAGATGTAGCAAGTGCCCCCCCCGACTGACCAGTCAGAATCCAGCAATTTGGGGATGTGGGGAGGAAATGAAGAAGTTATGTGATGGCAAACTGAGAAGCCAAAAGAAAAGAAGATTGTCCCTCGTATAATGTATTGAGACTGTGCAAGAATCTTGATTTCTTTTTAATTTTTATGGTTTTTTTCTGAATTTCCGATTATTTTTCGTCTCTTGCTTACACGTGCACATGTACAGTACAAACCACATATATACAACAAACTGAATGAATTGGCAAATAATAATTTTGCTGAAATATTTTGTCAAAGCCAATTTACACAATTTACAAGTATTGGTTGTTCTTTTCAAGTCTTTACAGGCACAGACGAGATCGTAAATTTGTCTTACCTTTTTCACACACAAGAGGCCGAGGTGAAACCAGGCCAAGACCGATCACGCGTGCGCGTCCACAAATGTCGCCCTGCGTCTCTCATCACCGCCACGGTAGGAATGGCACATCCGGACCGCATGTGATGGCATGTACGAGCAATGCGACAAATCCGAATCCCTGCGTAAACACAACCATTCAAGAGGGTCGTCAGACGGTCAATTTCATATCACAAGTAATTTATATGCTTCGCATTCGCGACCACAGCTTTCCAACTACGAGAGTTGTCAGTGCACCGTGCTGAATCCAGACGAAATCCAAACAGATTTTGCTGGGAATACTTTGGATTTTGTTGCGAAGAAAAAATACTGTAAATGCCACTCTGTGTCCGTTCTGGTTCACTGTTGCTGTCGGCACAATTTTCCCGGCCAAGGCCAGTCTCCGTTCGTCCTTGGGGGTCGAAAGAGGAGCCCAGAACTTGGGTCTGGTTTCCACCAGAGCGTTAACCCGAAATAAACATGGAAATATCATGTTGCGGACTCTTTCTGACGAGAGTGTGGGCCCCTGATTGTTGCATGAGTCGCCGCTCCAAGAACTCGGTCAAGAGTCGAATTTGTCTTGGGCAGACGTGTTCTTTCTAAATACGAAGTGGAGTGTCTTCAGGCGGTATGCGCGCGAGGTCATCGGGAGAACGATCCACTTTAACCTTGACTTGAAAATAAATTCTCTCGTTCGTTCATTAACAGAAACCAGATGCGCGTAATGATGATCTCAGACGCGGTTCACTAATTCCTGGCATTGCAAAGTTATGACGGAGGGCCACGTAGACCTTATGCGTGTGCCAGACTGATCATCCGGAAAGGGCATGGGAGGGCGGGGCCTACAATCGGAGGGACGGACGGAAAGGAGACATTTCATTCCTCGGTTGGACCATGCAGGTGAAGGGACGGGATACGACAGTTGGAGTGATGCTTCTAAGGATGGATTTACGCTGGGGAGATGTTAATTAATTTTTTGGCGATGTTTTTTGGAGTGATGTTGAAAAGATAGGTTGTTTCAATTTTGAAGGACGGTTCACCAGCGCACCGTGTGATATCTCCTGCATGCGGTGTTTCATTTCGGATCAATGTCCATGTATAGGGCTAGCTAGGGCCCATACACAACATTATTGTCATGCATTCTTACATGATAACCACGCAGTGGCTATTTCGTAAGACTCCCAAAAGCGTGAGATCATAACGACTTGTGAAGCTACGAGGTAAGAATATCAATTGTGTTAAATGCAATTCATTGGTGTCCCATCACCTGCTCAAGTGCAGTGTCCAATAATCGATGAACATCACTTTCATCTAACAATACAGGACTGTTTTGGGCACCCCTTGGGTCCTATATCCTCCATGGTATCAGTGACGTCCAGGCGGGGGGCAACTTTCCCCCTCCGACAACATGTTGACAATTATTTTCTTTCAGGGCTGGATACTTTCCAAACCTTACCACCTTTTTGGGGAAGAACAATGAAGATTGTACTTCGCGAGAATTCTTCAATGCTGAATCTCAGGAATAAAGAATCGCGAAACGATCTGGGCGTTCACCCCCCCGTCAGTTGGCCATTTAATGAATTGCTGCCATAAAAGCGTGACAAACCCCGACCTCGTATCATTCCGGTATTAAAAAAAGTTACGACAAGCTGGCATGTCTTCCGATAGAACGTATTTGACTTGTACAAAATGCTCGCACATTTGATAAAAACCACAGTGAATTGGCGCTTCGAAGTTTACAGCTCAGGACAGGGATAAGAACGTGGTTGCCGACCATATTTTTCTCAGGCTTTGAAACAAGCAATAATTCCCCCCCCCATAAGAAGAAAATTTATGACCCCAAGCCCCTAGGACCACGTAAACCACTTGAAGACAGCCATGCATAAATTTAAAGTAAAGCGCACACCTGGCCCGTAAAAGTGTCAGTTCTATAATTTGCGACCGACCGAGGCAGCTGACGGAGCCGACTTGAGGGCAGAAGGTCACGTCTCTCCGGGGCACGGGTGCGTAGCATGCAGCGCCGCACCAGGTGCTGAGCCAACTGAGAACACGCTGATCGCCAATTTACTGCGAGTGCGAGATCGCTCGGGGAACTCGCTCGGGGAACTCGCTCGGTGAATATACGACAGCCTTGAAGGGGGCGGGTGCTCTGTATTTTATTAAATTGATTACGGCAAACATCAGCTGATTTTTCTTCTCTTGTGAGCACGTGGAGTTTTTCCCTGCTTGCCCAAATTCCAGTATAATGCAATTTTTAACTCGTATGATTCGACATGCCTCCACGGACATTTTTTTTTAAGGTGTTTCCTGTTACTTGCTCTATGGTGATAGTAAACGTGTTGCTTTCATACGATGGACAATACGGTGGCTGATGAAGGAAAAAAAAAGCCATTTACAATTACATATCATCCGAAAAAAGGCATCTCTAGCTTCGCCGACCGAATGGCACGCTCTAGGGGCAAATCTCCAAACCGCACGGCGACCATTACTTTTTACCGGTCGGCCAACCTTCCCAGCCATTCTCAAAACATTTTTTCAATTCCTCTAGATCCTTAAATCTAGATCCATTAATAGGTTTGATCTTTGAAAGATTTTGCAAAATTCGGGATTTCGAAGTAGAGCAAAGTGATTTGGAATTCCCTTGAAAATTGTTCAAGAATGTACCAAAATCCTTCACTGTGAAAGATTTTGAGATTTCACGATTTTTTTTCGCCGAGATAAAAGATCGAATAGAAAAGAGACTACGAAGGTTAAACATTGTCTGCCCGGTAAAAAGGGGCAGACATGTTATCAGGAATGCAATTATGCAGGACAGGGGGGGGGGCTGAAATCTGTTGTCACCATGGAAGTACCTCCATGGTTCTCAAGGGCAGTCGCAGCGTGATGTACATTAGTCTAGACACCCTCTTCAAGGCAAACCCATTCCTGAAGTATATAAACCCAATTCGACGTCCTTGATGAACTACTCAAGGGCCACCCTTTGAACAATTTAGGCTGAGGCCAAACAAAACAGTACTTGTGTTTCTAGCTACTCATAACCAAACCTAGAAAATTAAGCAGAATTTGTATTCCTAAGATTACTTTTACAAATTGTGCCCACCTAGGCCTACTTCTGTATTTTTAAACCTAGTCAGCTTGGAAAAACTTCCGGTTTGTATTACTCCTATAATTCATAATCTAACAAAAAGCCTTCCGCTTACTGACATTACAACCACGCAACCCGAATAACGAATAATAATTATGTCGAGCTGGTCAGCTTGTCCAGAATTAATTCTGACCACAGAGCTGTGGTCTGACAGTCATTGAATCATTACAATTTATTACGCAAAAGTTGACTGTCACTTCATTAAAAAACCCGGCAGTATCATCAGACTGACCGACCCTTTAACTTTGAGACATAGGCCAACACTCAACCTGTGAACAGAGGTTTACGTTTCAAAGTCTCAATGCTTCACCACAAGTCATCTAACAGCCCGTAAAAACGCATCAAAGCTGGAGTTAGTTGCTACTGAACAATTTTTGTTAAACGCGAACGAGTTTTTCCATAAAGCTAACTACTCACCTGGCTCACGACAGCTGTCGGCACCTAGCTGCGTTGCACGGTGAACATCGTAGATCGCTAAAAACACTTCCTGTAATTTTGGTCACAAGTGAAAAAGAAAGCACAATGCCTGCCAAACCGACACGTCTGGTGATGGCGTTTTGTAAAGTGGACACCCAGTGAGAGGACGTGCAAGTTCTCGAGTGACTATCCACGGTCGTGGTCATGTTTGCCATGCCTTAGGGGACTTCCGGCTGGCCCACCCGTCTGGTCCGTCTGGTGGTACAGAAGCGGACAAAGAAGGCGCCTCTCACCGCTCAATCACTGAAATCTTTCTCATGAATGAATTGCTACATTCGAAAGTCCATCGACAAAAGGCTTTATACAAACCCTCTGTGTACAAAAATCAAAACTAGTTTTTAACAAAGCGCCCCTGTGCTGCACATTGTAGGACGGGATCGGCTCAAACAAAACAGCTTTGAACTTTCCCTGCCACAAGAAAGAATCACGGACTCAGTACAAAAGAAGACTAGACCGGCTCGTCATTTACCGGCCGAGGCCTTTCACTTTGGAGCTTTCCTAAAACATCCAAAAACTCCCTTCATCCTAACAATTCTCAGCCTCAATGAAAATATAATTAATTAAATGGTGCTCGTTAAAAGCAAAAATTCAATCCTATTTAATATCTTTTTGGCTTCCCTCACTTGTTCCAAAACCTGAATGGAAACTCTCCCTGTTAGACAATGTTAACTGACGACCACTCTCGTATTGTCTGCTATTTCTTAGGGGCAACCAGTTTGCAGAAATCACCATTAGTTAGTGTTCAGTTTTAAATGAAAATGTACATTTTCATGATTATTTTTCACGAGGGTCTCATTTCATTTAGTAATTAGTAGCAGAGTTTACTATTTGGTGTCTATTTAGTATTTGGTTTTCTGAACACTTCGCGAATTATCGTTTTGCTTTTGTACTGACAGCCAGCCATAGCCACTTGTAAAAAATAATACGACTGTGACTTTTACTGCAACTTGACGTAATGCACAATAAAAGACTGCGTTCCATCATTCACCTTAATTTAGAGTAATCTTGAAGAGAGTAATTGGTTTTTTTTAACTCTTACTCCAAGCATTCTTAAGTTTTTCTGGTGTCGCAAAGTTTCATGAAAATCGGACGCACAGTGATTAATCATGGTAATGTCAAATTTACGACCACAGACTGTTATTTCTCTCAGACTTTTGCCGCAAACGGACCAAAGTGCACACGCGTGTACACACAAGTGACCGGAGCCGAAACTTCAACAAGGAAAGCTACCACGACGCAGAAGACTAGTCTCCCCTCAAGACTGACGACAAAGCCAGTTTCCTGTAGAAAAGTACAGGAAGTGTCCCCAGAATGTGCAAGAAAATATCGCGAGCGGAACGAACAAACCAGTACGTATAAATCGGCAGACGCTCTCACACGCCTTTTAAGGACAACGTAAAAATTAAATGAAGAACTACCGGAAGTACATAGACATGATAAATATAACAAATCAATTAAAAAAAACTGTTTTGAAAAAATTATTAAATGCCGTGACTTAAGCCCTCCCACCAAAACGAGACCAATTAAAAGTGACTCTCGGATCAGTTAACAATTCTCCCACCTCACTGACCTTCAAACAAAACACCCCCCTAAAAAGATTACCGTCACTCTAGTTCATTTCCCCCATATTCTTAACGCTTCAAAAGATATCAACTGTTGAATATCATCCAACATTGTCTTTACAAAGTTCCCACTTGGATATCGGCTACAACACGAGAAGTGCAACTCTAGTAAGTCTATGGATTATATGGTTTAATTCCATGACTGGTGACGTCAGATTACGTTGGCATTACCAGTTTTCTTGGGGTTGAAGGAGCAATGCTAGGACCATAAATCATGAGCTCTACACACTTATAAACAAAGCCTACTTGGTTTCTGAACAGTCTGACAGCTACGTTTATTTTAACAATCTATGGATGATAAGACGACTGGAGTTGTATCAGACTGGGTAGTGAGTCTGTTTACTTTGTGTCTGCACTAAAACACAAATCTCATACAAGTGCCTCTTCCATCTTGACAAAAGGAACAAAATGAGGGTTTGTCAATGAGAGATTACATCACTGCCACTGAAAATATGATTTATTATTAAAGTTCCACACCGATTCTTTTAATAATCTATCTGACAACCGTAATACTTACCAACTGCAACATTTATCCTTTGTACCGAATGGAATTTATTATCATGGAGCCAATTCGTCATCAGACCTAGTTTACATATTCAAACTCTACAAAGTTGGCTATCAAAATGGTATACAGTCCAGTTTTAAAACCACTAATTTTATAATAGGCAGCACCGTCTCTTGTTCAAAATAACCAAATAAGGCAAATGGCTTGATTTCCCATGGTAACAGACCAGTACAATGACATTCGAATTGTTTACTTTCAATCTTTTCAGAAGAGTCTTGCAATTCTCAGGAAACAGCTGATTAAAATTTGAACTTCACTACTTTCCTTTTTATGTCTCCTCTGTAAAATTCCAATTTAAAGAAACAGTTTTCCTTCTACACAACTACTTAAAATGACAACTTCACAACTCATTAAGTGATATAACTGTTCTACAATGTTGGCTCAGAAACTCTCTGTGAGGACAAATTCAGTGTATTAAAACTACAAGACTCACGGTCGATTTGATATGTCTGTATTCAAATGCAATGTTTGCTTTAATGCTGTCCAAAACAGCAAGCAAATTGATTGATGAAAGCACAATCCAATGACAGGTGGTCCAAAGTGCTTTTGAATTTCAGTCGGGTACCTTGGCTTGAGCTGGGTGGCGTGCTAATTGCGCGGAGGTCGGCATTCGTATCGCCCTGCAGGGTCTGCCAAGGTAGGCTCCTTGGCCCCTCGGGGCGTGCAGGTCACTGCGCTCTCGGTGACGACACAGCGCATGTCAAAGTTTGTGCCTTGGTCCTCCAGGTACTGGCTGGTCAAGCCTCGGACTCGCAAGGGCAAGGGGAGATCGGCAACTGGCTCCTAAAAAATTGAACGTGCAGGGATATTTTCAACGGGTTGCCAATTGTGTGAAACCATCCACATCATTAAACGACCAACTTGTACCTTTAACCTTTTCTGGAATGGTATTATTTGGGCCAAAAGTTTTGGATTTTTATTTGACTTTCATTAAAAAAAAGCAAGATACGCAGGCCACTTTTGATATATGACCAGACACGAGAAACACTAACTCATTAGGGTCACTTAGAACAATATTTACCCAAACCTCATATTTTGCAATACTCCGGGGCGGTCTCATGAAGCAGAATTTGTAACAACAAAATGGCAGATGTGTGCAGCATTCAAGTTCAAGACAAGGTCCACTTTCACAATCTTCGTGGACTCTGTGTGTGTTCTTTGAACCAAACAATTGGGGGGTCGGCATGAATCTTAGCCTGCAGTGACTAAGGGAAACCGTAGGGTTGGAAATATCAGAACATCCTCTGTGTGCAGACGACTGCAACCTGCTTCAGGAATGTTCAAATACTAGCATTTCTAGTTTTTCCACCACGTCACGAGAAAAGTATCGGTTTTTGAGAGCTGAATTTTTGTGCCCATTTCAAGTGAGCTGGTCTTGGACCACTTACTACATCTGTCTACAAGTCAATGCTGTGGGTGAAAACTAAACCTGAGGAAACAGACAGAAGCTCTGTTTTCATATTTCAGCCTGATGCCACATTTATGTCATAAAGTGACAGCAATCAGTCGAGCCCAACCTTTAGTTAATTTAATTTTCTGAACAATTGTTCAGTTTTGCTAGCACTGGACGACTCTACAGTAATACTGAACTGCTAAAATGAAAACCACAATGGACTGTGAAAGGTCCAATGAATTTCCCTGACCTCCTCACAGCTTGTGCCATCTGCATGCAGGCGTCTGCCGTTTGTACAAAGACAGGTCCGTCCGTCTGGGCCCAGGTAGGCGTTGGCCGGGCAGGTGCAGCTGTAGTTAGTGGGGCTGGATGGGGAGGGCAGGCAGTGATGGGAACAGCCCGGGTACACATCGCAGGAGTCAACGACGTCTGGGAATGGGAAAAGACGCGCACAGCAAAAGTGTGCAAATGGAGAGGCCAAAAAAGGTGATGGAAAATGGCACGGGACGACAAAGTGATTAATTTAGTTGGTTGATTCATGTAACAACAAAATGTGACGGACAGTGGCCCTTGAAAATAGAAGATGGAAATAAAGCATGACAGAGCAAAATCAGCAGTAAACTGATGGACGATTAACAGAAGACTGGGATCAATGCTACAGTACTTTTCAACAAATAGGCCATTTTCATCTCCTGTCATCTCTTTGTTGATTTCTCTTGCTCTAACATCTGTTTTTCTTCCTCTTTTTTTTCAAACTTCTTTTTATTTCTCAAGTTTTTATTCGGGGAGGGGGGGTGTGGCCCACCCTGCTCCTTCTCTCACGAGACCACTATTTTCATCTGCAGTTATTTACCCACTTACTTTCAAAGCCAAGTTCTGGATACAGCTTGAGCACAGACATGAACATGGGACTTGTTCCAAGATATATTTCCTCGGTAATCTCTCCGGTAAACTTGTTTGCAGATGACAAAGCCCTCGGGGACCAGTCGCCCCAGTAGACTTGATCCTGTGGAGTTAAAGTCCTTTTTCAGGTTAAAATAACCCCCACAATTTAAGGTAAGGCCTGCAGAAATGAACTGTGCAGGAGACGGTGTAAAGAGCGATAAATTGGGAAAAAAAATTCATGAGTCACCTGGAAGAGGGCGATACCAAATGGGTGTCTTAGATTCTGGATGAGAACTCGCCGTCCATCCCCATCAAAGCCGACGTACTCCATGACGTTCAGTTTGCCGTCCACCCAGTAGACCCGGCGTGCCTCATAGTCCAGCGCCAGGCCGTTGGGCCAGGCCAGGCCGGAACTGACGAGGGCTGTCGGCTGTGAGCCGTCCAGGCCAGCCTTGCCGATCATCGGCGCCTCTCCCCAGTCAGTCCAGTACATGTACCTGCCACAATGCGTTGAGAAATTCAAGTGAGTAGTGGCAGTGGAGTGGGACATGTCTTGGGCTTTGGCACTGAAGCGGCAGTCTAAATTAGGGTGGCTTTTGTCGGTCAACCAAAGGTGGGAATGGACTATTTACAGCTATCCAAGAATCAACCAACCGAATTACAAAAAAAACAAAAAACACCCACTTCATTTATGATGGTGATGGCACTCCACTCCTGATGAAGTTATTCCTTGCAGCATGCTGTCATTTTGCCGAAATTGAAAAAAATGAGGTGGGGAGAGTACCAAAGTGACTGACTTTGACAATTTCTTTTAATATATTGCCCCAATGGGAAAATCTGTGGATGGGTGCAACACATTTTTGACAAAGATTACACATTATAGTACTGAGAATATGTAACCTCGATGTCAAGCAGGGTTACTGACTGAAGAGAATCCTGTCAGAATGGTATTGGTTTATGACAGGTTGTGCTTCAAACCATATGACATGGTGACTTTTGAATAGAAACTTTAGATTCAAAGATGTCGCACATTTTCAGTTCAGATTGGCCAATTCCGGCTGCGTCTAAATTACTTGGCTGTGACTTAAAGTTACACGAGTCTGTGGTAGTGACTGCAGCCCCCCTCCCATAGAATTATGTGTTATTTCAAGCCGCAGCCATGAAAGTCAGACGCGGCCTCGATGAAAGAGGAACAGACCTTTCTCTGGGGTCCACAGCGACAGCCCGAGGCTTGTCCAGCTCAGCAAGCACCATGCTGGCTGAGAAGCGGCCATCAAAGGGTATGGCTAGGATTGCCTTGGCATCGGCGTTGACAAAATACAGGTTCTTATGGACCCAGTCGTAGGCAATGCCCTCAACACTGCCTTGTCCTGTATACAGGACGGTGTGGTTGGAGATCTCAAGGGGCGCCCAGTAAAATCCCAAGGTGGTGTCATACCTGTCAAAAAGGTGTTATCGCAATGCTCCACATCAAAGAGTAAAATGAAACAAATAATACAAGTATATAAGAGGAGATGTTTTGATTGCCTTCTGAATATGATGATACGTCTTCTGAAGCTTTAGAGTGCATTTGCAGGTTGTTCGTGCTTTGTTGACACTGAGTACCTTTGCTGACACTTGTTGATGGATATCAGCATGATTAAATAATGCAATGTTGAATTGACAGTTTTCCGTGTACAAATTTCCTCCACAAGTTACCGACTGTGATGCCTACTACAACAAAATGCCATAGCCTGGAATTTCAAAACCTGTTTCATGCAAAATCCTTCTGTGCCACACATAGGACTAAAAACAAAGGCTGCAAATAGCGAAATATCTGTCAGGAGACACAAAGTGTGAGGCAATCTGACAAAATGAGACTCGACCCCCTCTCCACCAGTAATGGTTTATCAGGTTGGCTCCTACAATAGTTTCGCCTCCCCCTTGAAAAAGTCCTGAGCCCCCTGCCCCAATTCCTGGCGACACCCACATTTTAAGAAACTGCCGTATCAAGTGACATCAACACACATACACGTACACCTGTCCCTACCTTTCCACGGATTGCTTCGTTAGGTCCCCGAGAAACAAATATTTTGAGGTAAAATCGTAGACGACACTGGAGATGTCCGTCCATTCACCCTGGACAGGATGGACTCCGGCCAGCCCAAGCACTATGTCTACAAACAGGAGTCTGTCTTGATCGGCAACCAGTATCTGACAAGAGTTCACAATGGCAGCAGAAAGGAAATTTTTTTTTTTTTTGCATATGACACTTTCGTGGCTTGCTCACTGTAAACATTTCAATCCTGACTGTTTAGAAGGGTAGAATAACAAAGTTGAAAATGGAAACAGCGAGTTCATTCACATTACGGCCTTCAAGCATCCTTATCACGTCCAGTTCTCAACAGCTGGTGACTCTGTTCATCTCCGTCAAGCCACACACAGTAAATGCCAAACCAGCCAGGAAAATAGCCAACCCTACCACCCCCAGCCCTGCCTTTACGTTGCCATTCCCCCCTTCCTCACACCACCCTGGTATTCTCACCCCCAATCCAACATAGCCTAGCCACTGCCCCATCCTGCCCAACCTAGACTGATCTCTATCTCTCCTTGTCCCATTCAGACCAGTCCAACCCAATTATCTCCTCGAGCCCAGTCAAGCCCCTACTCTACACCATTCCATGAGGCAGGCCGGCCTGGCCTAGTTTCTACTCTTATTCAACCCGTCCAGCTCGAGCCAACCACGCCTTCTATCCAGCGATACCACGTCTAGACCAACCCAACTTCACCAACAAACCGGCCACTCCCAAAATACTATACAAAAATAGACATTTACAGATTTGAGAGGTCTTGAGAAAAGCAGTACATTACAAAACGAATACGTTACCACAGATCTCGCTGGGTGGGAGAACATACAGGTCCGTCCATCAAATGGGTTGAGTGCGTAGTTCTGTGGGCAAACGCACTGTGGCCCACTGATCAAATTCAGACACTCCACCCCAGGGCAAGGGATAGGATCTGTAGCACTGCACCAGTCTGAGGCTGATTCTGGAGACAATGAATACACACATACACAAAATACCAGGCAACAAAAACAATGTAAAATTAACAAACGACAATGACAACATTGACATCTCCATTACACTATGTAAAGAAGAAAAGAAAAACCCAAAAGTTCAATGACTGGTACTCTGAAAAAGATTCTTGAAAAAACAGCATTTTTTTTTTTACATTAAATATTTCTTGAATTTGTTTTTACATTTAACTGCATTGGACTCCTGAGTATAATTCAAAATGACCTCAGAGTAAAGAAGTTGAGTTACTGGAGAAGACAAATATGTGGCTGATGGCTTGTT
>NW_019091390.1:1598151-1697935 GCF_001949145.1 Acanthaster planci | reverse complement strand
ACTAGGTAAAGCAACAGTATAAATATCCTGCACTCAAGACACAATTCAAAGGTGCCCATAACTTGTTCTATGCACCTCAGCGTAGACAACTCCTTTGTTTATGTGCAGCGAAGGAATCAAAGACAAAGAACTCATTTTTCTCCCAGTGCAAACACTCATTGAACCTGCATATTGATGATATCCCTCAGTGGTGCTCTTTGCTTTGCAGCAATTTCTCACCCCAAAAGGCCTCTTAAGCAGCATTTCAGGAAGAGAAAACATAGTGTGGATGTGTGCAAGTCCACATGTCTTAGAACCCTCATTCATTCTTTTCTTCTCTAGTGTTGTATTCGAGTCCATCACAAGTCAGTCAGTCTTAAGCCAATTCCCAAGCTATTCAAATGAGCTGTGACAAAAGCATTCTTTTGTCATTGTTCACCCTGTTACTTGTGACTGGCTTTGTGAAGGGACCTGCGACTGGCCTTGTGAAGGGACTTGTAATGGACTCAAATACAACACTATACTTCTCATGTTCACACACAGCATGTCAAACAAATTCTCTCTCGATGGAGTGGCACATTTATCTACTGAGTCTATGCTCACCACAATCGACCTCATCCTCGTAGCCATTATCACAGTCCACTACCCCGTCGCAACGCTGCTGTGCTGGTATGCAGGATCCGCTGTTACACTGGTAACCCCAGTCACCGCAGCCGCCGTCGCAGTCTTCGTCGGAGCCGTCGGCGCAGTGGGGCTGCCCATCGCAGGTTTGCGATAGTGGGATACAGCTGCCGTCACTCTTGCACTGGAACTCGTTACGCTCGCAATCTTCTCTGGAACTCTGAGGACAATAAAAAGCTGCTTGAGTAGACAAAGCACTGTCACCTTGGCAGTTTCAAAATGTTTCAACTCTGCGGAGGAAACACTGATGCTGTATTGCGCAACTTCTACTTGTAAGAGCAACTCACTAGTCTGAGAGTAAGGATGTTAAACGTGATTGGCTGATCTGCATGATTGTTGTGTGTGATTGGTCGATTCTGTATGAAATTTCTTACATTCCCTTTTTGGAATCAGTCTTCCACAACTACGAATAAGAAAGGAAAGGCATTTGCCTGAGGGCAGAATTATCGATAAATCAGACAAAAAGATTATGAAACGATCAAGTGATCATGCAGATTGAGCGATGGCACCCAACATGGCCACTGCAAACCCACCATTATGCACATCGGTATGTTTTGCACACATTAAAAGTTTCCAGCTCTCAGAAAAAGGCAGTCATTATTTTCAGTGTCATAATGTGACTCACAAAAGATGCCTCGTACAAAGGACCATTTCTGGCTCACAGCTCGTTAGGGCTACAACCACGTTATGTTCATGTGGCCACAGCGCTTTGAGGGTGGCAGAAATCCAGAGAATGAGACCGATGCAGACAAACAAAACAAGGAAATTCTTGACTTTTTGAGGCATACCATGAAGTGAAAGAAAATTGGGAAAGTAGGAGATTAGCTACGAAAGCATAGACAAAGTATAATGATTTTGAGCCACGTACAATCACACGATCATGTGATACTGGCCATAACGTTCAACAGTGTGACATGTTTCTGTTGGTTTCAGCTCTCTCATAACAATACCGTAACTCGCTGCTTTTTCCGTATTTGTCCTCACCATCTCACAGCTAGTGCCGTCTTCCAGAAGCCGTGTCCCGTTGTTGCAGAGACAGGTCCGACCATCGCTATCCAGCTGAGACATCAGGGGGCAAGCGCAGGTGTAGTTTGCCTGGCTGGACGGGGAGGGAAGGCAAAGGTGGGAACAGCCGTGGTCCCCCTCGCAGTGGTTGGGGACATCTGAACGTAGACAAATTGCACTGCGTCAGTCGCAATCGAGAAGCATGCAAATGCGCTGGCGCAGTGGTAACAGAGTCTTACTTGGCCGCTAAACTCAGGCATGGGATCATGGGATTAGTGTCCCTGAGCAGGGCACTGCGTTCAAAGGTAGCATCAAGATCAAACAACATTCATGCGATTCAATTGATAATGTTTAATTTTGGCCAAGGTAAATTCTGGGAAAAGTCATAGTCAAGCCAGAATCAGATAGATTCTGAGATCTTGGACTGGGATGTGTACAAACTTCAAAGGCAAATTGCAGTCACAGACATGAACCAAGACTAACCCCAAATGAAATTATTACTATCACTCCAATAAAAGCTCATTTTCTAGCTTGGAAAGCCACGAGAAAACTTGAAAGTTCTACATCAAAGCAACATGAATGACACCTGCTGTTACCCTGTTAAGGGTGTCTGTTATCAATTCACAAAATTCAGGTTTTACTTGTCCTGTTTGACACTTTTTTCATCTCAACAAAAATTGGAAAGATTTATTTGAAGAGAAAATACGGTATGCAGGCGCTGAACGTCATTTGATTCGACAGAAGCAATTGGTTCAAGCCCTGGAACTTGTAATGCCACAAAAATATCATGCTAAAGGTCCATGGCCTTTACACACCATACACTCCTTGCTGGCTGTCCCTGACAATGGACATGAACAAAGGAGAGACGGCCAGAGATATCCCTTTGGAAATCGCTCCGGTGAACTTGTTGGCATAGTAAAGACTGCTAGTTCTCCAGTCTCCCCAGAAGACTTGATCCTGTGGAATTACAACCATATTGCAAAATGTTACCCAAACTGCACAAGCTTGGGTTGAACGAAAGAAAAAAAAAAGGAGTGCAGTTGATGCCCTGCGCAGGGCATCAACTATGAAGGTCTCGTCAGGACTTTGGGCGGTTTTTAAGTGAAGCAACATTTTACGGCAACAATCTTCAGTCAGTTCTGGATCTTTGTCGAGATGAAAGTCTGTCAACAATGAAAAAACTGATCTCTTTCACACACCTCGTGAATGGCCACGTCAAACGGGTGCTGCAAGATGCTGCTCTCCTTGATAAGAACTCGTCGTCCATCCCCATCAAAGCCGATGTACTCCATGATCTTCAGCTTGGCGTCCACCCAGTAGACCCGGCGAGCCTCGTAGTCCAGCGCCAGGCCGTTGGGCCAGCCTAGGCTGGAATTGACCAGGGCAGTTGGCTGTGAGCCGTCCAGGCCAGCCTTGCCGATAATCGGCACAGCTCCCCAGTCAGTCCAGTAAATGTATCTGTCAATATGTCAAAAACATTGGCCTTATTCCTGAGACGGCAGTCTCAACTCAAAATGAGTCAATCCCTGCAAAAATTGGCTGAAAAATTATGTCTGTGGCAAAGAAGATGCTGCAATAGGACTGAATTCTAGAAAGCAATTCTGGCGCTTTGAAAGGTAGTTCCAAATTATGGATGTAAAGAAAATCACCTTTACTGTCCAACTCAGTGTCAGGCTCAAGCTCCTTCCAATTTCAGGTTATTCAAGAATGTGGATTTAGGGTGCATGATTCAAAATGACCATCTCGTGAATGAGAACCATTAAAACCTTTCATAGTCTTCTGCTCTGCCTAGGAAAGACTGTCTGAACATGCTTCCAAATGCTATACTGTAATTAATAACTATCTGGGCGCAATATGGAGCGCCAACTCCACAATATTATTCTTTTGTATGTGTTAAAAGTGCTCAGGGCTGGGTCTGTTCTACTGTTGATTGGCCTCAAATTTCTGCCTCTAGAGCCTTGCTAAAGCAATACGAATTCAGAGTTTTCAACGAAGAGGTCTGGCGACACGGCATGCTGGAAGTTGAAGGAAACACCAAAGTGCGCCATGTTTAGGAGACTTCACTATACCACACAGGGACATACGATGCCTCCAAGGAAAATATTACTGTACAAGAGACCTTTTGGTCAGCATTCATAACCTTCAACTTACAAGGAGGTTGTGGGTTTGAGTTCCACCTAAGTTATTTACAACGAGCTCTTGACAAACACAAAATATATATACGGCGCTGAGAAGTATGTGTTGGTAAATATGAAAAATAAATCCTAAACATAAGATTAATATCTCAGAATGGAAAAATCACTCACACTACACAACACACAAGACCTTTCCAAAGTCTTTGGTTACTTTCGGTAAGCCTCAGGTCTAAACTATGCAGTGTTAGCCATACTGAACCAATGAAATATTGCGTCAGTAAACTTAGTGTGTGGAAAGCTCACTCAACTACAAATCTGGAACGTACTTCTCCATGGGGTCCACAGCGATGGCCCGAGGCTGGTCCAACCCGCCCAGCACCACGCTGGAGGGGAACTGACCATCAACTGGTATGGCTAGGATGGATTTGCCCGCAGCAGTGACCCAGTACAGGTTGCTGTGCACCCAGTCGTAGGCTGTGCCCTCCAGGGACGTGGTATTTTCCTCCAGGACGACACGGTCTGTGATGGAGATGTTCTGCCCAAAGAAACCTCCGGTGACCAAGAATCTGACAAAGTAGAAAATTTGAAGGAAACCCCAAATTCTTGTGTCAGCCTTCGCAGGCTGAGGGGACAATTTCTTTTGTATAGGAAAGTTGAAACCAAGTAGTGGGGACAAAAATTGTCCCAATTTCTTTTGGTAGCCACAATTAAGGCACAAGTATATGTGTGCATTTAAATAGTGAACTACAGAGGACGTTTTAAAGTATCTCTTATAAGTTCTTTATCCTGGTTGGCTGAACCACAGTCAAGTGGGGTTCACTAATACAAGCAAGCACATGAAATTTGTGTCAGCGTGGCTTGGCGATGACATAAGGCCAGACGTCATTATGCCATGGGTCTTTGGGTAATTGTCTTGTCTTGTACCCCGTGGCATTTGTGCAGTGGGATTTTTCAAGTCCTCTGCAATATCACATGCAGCTGTCAGTGTCATCATTTGTGGCATAGACTGAGAGTAAGGAGCTCAAATCTGCATCATCCTGAGTAAACATTATGCAATCGGCTTGAAATTTGCTCCTTCTGACCTAAGAAAAGACAGGCATTTCTTTTACCTATCCACAGTGCGCTTTCCGGTGTCAGCGACGAACATGTATTGCGAGCCAACACCATAGTGGACACTGATGACGTTCTCCCAGTCCCCGTCAATTTCGCCAGTGGTATCAAACAGAGTGTCTACCTCAAGGATGCGGTTTCGACCAGCAACCAACACCTGTTGACAGCAAAAAAGGATTGAGCATTTAACCATGTTGGCTGCATCAGGACTGCATTCACAACCTATCCAGCCCAGCTAAGCCCCAACCAGCAAGCCTAGCCACTTTCCAAAACTTTCAAATCCATCTATGTGAAGCCTAAGACATACCAGCATAACCCAGCTATGCCCTGCAACAAGGCAGACTAGACAGTCCAATCCAAGCCTTCTCATCAGCCCAGCGAAAAAACCCAACTCTGCTCCGCCTACCTAAGGCAGTCCAACCCAGCCCTGAATCACAGCCCCCACAAAACCTCTCTAGCCCAGAGAAAACCCAACTCTTAATCTGTTACCCCCACCCTATCAGCCTGCCCCAGTCTGGCCCCGGAACTCAGCAACGTAGCCATGCCAACGAATCCCGTAATTACTCTGGCAAAGTAAAGCCAAAATGCTTTCCTGCCTCAACTTTAAGACTGAATTTAACACGTATGAGTGCGGTACCACCTCACTCATGGATTCTCCTTGGGTTAGTTAACAAGCAACATTCCCTGTGAATTGCCACACGTTGTGAACAACGTCACTGCTCTTGGTGCAACTAAATGCAGCGGAGAATCTTCTGTGGGTCCCAGGGTTCTTTACAGCAGCATTCAACTGTGGAAAATTTCTGAATGTCATTACCTTGGGTCTTGTCGGGTAGGCGAACGTACAGGTTCGTCCGTCAGGGTTGAGTGCGTAGCTCTGTGGGCAAACACACTGTGGTCCACTGATCAAATTCAGACACTCCACCCCAGGGCAAGGGATAGGATCTGTTGTATTCACACACCAGTCAGGAGCCAATTCTGGAAACAAGAAATGTGGATGTACATAATACTTATAACTGACAATGACAAAAAATTATAATTAGCAAATAAAAAATACATGGCAATGCCAAAAAAATGGTCAAAATATGCATTATGGCAGCTCAATGAAGTTATTAATTAAACCACTCAGAAGAAAATTCACTCAAAGAATAGGAAACTGAAGAGTCTTACCCCAAATGAGGAGGTAACCCTATACTAATAGAGGAGTACCCCTGTCAAAACAGGTCTACACTCACCACAGTTGACCTCGTCCTCATAGCCGTAATCACAGTCTACTATTCCGTCGCAGCGCTGCCCTGCTGGTATGCAGGATCCGTTGTTGCACTGGTAACCCCAGTCACCGCAGCCGCCGTCGCAGTCTTCGTCGGAGCCGTCGACGCAGTGGGGCTGTCCGTCGCAGGTGCGCGTCAGCGGGACACAGCTGTTGTCGCTCCTGCACTGGAACTCGTTCCGCTGGCAACCTTCCCTGGGCTGCTGCACAGTAAAGAGGGACACAGTGAGAGGACAATTTTCGCAGTAGCGCCGCATTGCATCTCTTGTACGAGCGAGTGAGCTTCTGAGGAGAATCGATGGCGTGGGGACGTGACGGAATTCACCTCAAAGGAGGGCGGCTCAAAAAGTTCATGCAGCTTGGCAATGATCAAACTGAGATGAGTAAGAGTTTAATGCACTGGGCTGGGTGATTTATTGATCACAGCTGTCTGGCCGTGTTGAGATACTGGCAGTTATGAATGGTAAAACTTGCATGGTAGACTTTGTGACCAGAACTGACTTGAAGGATGAAATGAATGGGAGTACTGGTGGTAAACAGTGATTAAACAGTTTAGGTTGCGGAGCTAAAAAATGGGGGTAATGGAGAAAAAAGACAGAAGGCACAAATCAGTTGCTAAAAGGTTATGTACTGCAATGAGCAAAGTAGTCATGAAGCAAATTGTCATCAAATAAAGCCCAAAACTGAGTGTTCCAAAACACATCTATTTCAGGATCTTGATATCGTCTTAAACTAACAGGGCTATAGGCTCATGAAACTAGCAGTGTTGCATCATAAAGAAGGAAAGATTCAGGGCTAATCTGGTCGGCAATATGAGTAAAAAAAAAAGTAAGTTTATAGAACTGAATGATCATGAATGAAATGAGCTAACTAATGCAGATACCCTTCAGGGCACTACTCAAAGAACTTTCGTAAAGGTGATGAACTCAGCATTTTGGACGGTATGCTCCGTCATTCATTGAGTTCACCAGTTCCTCTCACAACCTTAACTGGTCACAGGAGCAAATTCGCATGTTGCTGGCGAAGGCCTTCTTCTCTTTGCTACACCCACCATGCAAGCATTCAAATTATGCTAGACCCAGATGGATCAGGTGATGATGCAGATAATAGTAACAATGACACAGAATGATACCAACCCTAATCCCCCATCATCCAGGCCCCAAATCCCCAGAACTGAATCGCTCCAGTAGGGAGCTGACTACGTTTAGCTTGAGAAAGTTACTCAAAATGCATTAAAAACCCTCCACACGACAGATTCCGGACCCTACGCTTTACCTCGCAACGATGGCTGTCCATATGCAGTCGAGTCCCGTTGGCACAGACGCAGACGCCCGTCCCACTTTCAGGGTCCTCGGTCAACATGGTGTCTTCCCCAGGGCAGGCACAAGAGTAGCCCTGGGCATTGCTAGGGCTACCCAGGCAGAAGTGGGAACAACCCTTGCTGGACTCCGCACAGGCACTGGGTGCTGATGGAACAAATGTTTCTGTATAATTTTATACAATTATGTTCAAATGCGCTATACTTCCTACAACGTTGTTGGGATGAGGGCATATGTAGACATCTTGGGCTAGCTGCCAAGCGACCCATTCGTGACCGCAGATCACAGCCAGAGATTGAACATGTTAATTTTTGCAGAGCAAGGAAAAAAAATGGAGGACCTTGTGGGAAACCCTACTCACATGTGGCCAACAATGATCGCAATGTATAAAACACCGCCGCTCTGCAAGCTGCGCGCCTACTTACGGATCCTGTCCGGCTGAGCGGCCACGGCCAAACCAGCTGGGCGACCCAAGCCTTTCGCCACGACGTCCAAGTCTGAACCTGAAAACTTGTTGGCTGAAAATAGTGAGGACTTCTGGGCATCTGTCCAGTACAGTTTGTCCTGTTGATGGTAAACATCAGTAATCTGTTACCTTGAAATTAAGAGTAACGAGGGTGTAAGGTGTCAGTTTATGCACGTAAAAATAATGGTCCAGGAAGGTTGGGACACTGTTCTGTTGAACTCCAACTAGGCCTGCTAGACACCTTTGGAATGTCGACAAAAATTCACCGTGCTGAGAAATACTAAAGAATGACTCCAGGTCAAATTGGCGTTGCACTCACTTGGTAGATGGCGAGCCCAAACGGACGTCTAGACATGTCCCTCATGATCACCCGCCGCCGGCTCCCGTCCAACTTCGCTGACTCGATGGTCTTGGACCCTGCATCCAGCCAGTAGATCTTGCCCTGCGAGGGGTCAAGGGCCAGGCTGACCGGACGCTCCCAGTGAGTCAGTGACAACCTGCTCCGGGTTGCTGCCATCTAGCCCGGCGCGCATGATGTTGGCAAACCTCGGCGAAAAGCTGCTCCAGTAGAGGTACCTGAGGTCGGGAGACGGTAAATCCCCAGGAAAAGACGATTCATGCTTCAGGCGAGTGTAAAAAGTGAAATTGATATAACGTCACGAAATGTTTGCAGTGAAGTTTGCTCGAGTTGAAATGTGTTCAACTTTTATGAATTTATGAGCACCAATGTTTGATACTCATTTTATGCCCAGTATGAAGCAGTGTTCACAAGATAATTCCGCGTACCTTTTAAGGACATCAAGCCAAAATACAAATCCTTAACTTCTGTCACTGACAAAAATTTTCTAAAACTCTCCCACTGTGAGAAGAACTATGGCCTCATGATGTCCTCATAGAGGAAAAGTCAGTTGCATTTGTCAAACGCAGTGCAATGGAAATGTGATGTATTAAATAAGAACAAATCATTTGCTCAGAGTTTCATTTTGACTTCTGTCCCTGTTCCCACTTTCAACTTTTGAACCAAAGGTCGTACCAATGTGGGGCTTTCACGGCAATGAAGGTTTCTACTTGACTGCATCACACAAGAACAGATTGAGCCATACACAGATCATCCAATGGAGGTGCAGCATATGGTGACATGAAAACTGACATCACAGGGTTCCCACCAATTGCAACAACTCATTTTGTGAGTGCTCCACCTTTCACTCACCCGTTCTCAAGGTCCAAGGCCAGTGCCCGGGGGGTGCTTATCCCGTCGTCCCTCGAGAGGAGAGCCTTGCTATAGCTTCCGTCCCACGTTGCGACGCTTATTGTGCCCTTCCGGCTGTCTGTCCAGTATAGGTACCGGTGGACGGGGTCGAAGGCTAGGCCAAATACGGGCCCTGTGTTTGACGTGATCAGCGTTGTGTTACCCTCCATGCGGCCGGCATACCCAATCCTGAAATTAATGGACAAGATTCTGATACAAACGACAGGCACTGATTTAATCCGCAACGTGCCTAAGATACTCAAAAAATCTGCCTGGTTTTGGAAGATGCTAGAAATATCTGATGTAGAGATTGCTGTACCTTTTGATGGTTCCTGGGCCAGTATCAGTGACATACACGGCCTCGTTGCCCGGGAGACCATCGTAGGCCAAAACAGCAGCTGAGATGAAGCGACCAATATCCATTTCTGTGGTGCCAAAGACCGACTCAATGTCCCTAACCACCTGGCCATCAGCAACCAGTATGTTGGGCGGGGTCGGGGAGGCGTGATGGCATGTTGGGCCTTCTCTCTCCTGGGTGAGACGGTACCCTGCGGGGCAGATGCAGACGGGACCGGCCTTGGCGTCCACGCATTCGATGCCGCGGCAAGGGTCGGGGGTTACCAGGCATCTATTCTCGGCTGGAAAAAACAGGGAAGGAGAGTGCATGAGTAACTCCTTCATGGCATCTGGACCTACAATCCTGGACAAAATAGTTGGAACACCTTGTGGGAAGTGCAGTGAAAAGATCCCCCTCTCCCCCGTTCAATGTTAGGGTCATTTATTGGACAAAGATTCGGCCCAACTTACCCAATGAGAAGCAACATTGACAGGGGGCGAGGGCGGAGGCAAGTTCCAACGAGATTTGTCCAGGATTGTGGGCATTGCTTAAACCACTTCATGCAGGAAGACGTGTGGACATGCTGGGATTGTCTGAGACCCTTACACAGAGGACTTTTTAGCACATCTTGGTGAGATGGATGATGTCTGTACCTGTCCTACACTGGAGTGATTCCCACAGGGGCTCAAATTACTGAGATGCTGTGGAGCATTCATGCAGCATTGAGCCATGGCCGAGTATAGTCACAAATATCGCTCAGCAGCAATGACTAAGGCGTTTCAAAAAAAGCAAAGATATGGTGAAAATGTCACACAAATCTTGAAAGAATGATCACCTGGGTTAAGTCCAACTTTGTAAAGGACTGTGGTTGTGACATTTTACTGTTTTAAAAGGTCAGTATTCTGCCAAAAATAAAATCCCGTCTGGGGCAAGTTCATCTGGAATAAAAGTTCACACTGTCCGCCATTGGTTACATGATAATATCTAGTGTCTAATTTCAGCTTGTCACAAATTCTCACAAGCACTCACCATGGTGAAAAGTACCTGTACCACAGCTTAAAACCACCTTTTTCTTGTGATGTCACGATCGTGCTGGACTGCGATGTGTTGTGATGGTAATGAGTGCTTAGTGTTATGATGTAAGCTATCTATTTAAGATAAACTAGTCAAGCATGCTGCGTTCGCACGTGCGATTGCACGTGGTTGAAGCTGCCCGTAGGAATATATGCGATCACCAAGGCGGTCCACACGTGGTGGTATTGTTTACATTCAGAGCAATCCAGTCACGCGGGTGAAAAAGGTCTATAGATTTCCACCCCCTCGCGCCAAAGCTGGTGAACATGGCCTATGTGAACTGTTGAAACAGCTTCCATAGGCATGCATGTTACTGCTGACTGTATCCGAAGCTAAATATACAAGGCTGGAAATAATAACATACCAGCGCAAGTGCTGCCATTGTCAGAAAGTCGGTGGCCGCTACCGCACAGGCAGGTTCTCTGGTCGGACGCCAGGCTGGCCTGATCTGGGCATGCACAGATGAACCCTTCGGGCGCGGACGGTGATCTGAGGCAGAGATGAGAGCAGGGATTGCCCGCCTCCTCGCAGAGGTTGACGGCTGTAGTAACAAGGACAAAATGGCCACACATGCACGGCTAGTACTGTCATCATAAACTGCCTTACACACTCAAGCTCTCGTGTAGGGCACAAAGTGAGCAATGCCAATTTCCGTTTGAATGTGCACAAACCTACATATCTGTTCTTAGAAATCCTCCATAAGCATGGGCACACAGAGGCCACATGCAGTGTTCACCCACCCAGTTTGGAGTAACTTTCCACAGCCAATGGGGGGGGGGAGAGAGGGAAGGGGTTGTAACCGAGTCTTCCCCCCCTCCCCCAAGATATCAGCTGTCTCAATTCAATCCGACAGAGGAGTTTGTTTCTATGGGCATTTGTAGTTCTTACACAAAGGGCACATTGACCCAGGCACGGAGGACAGACAGTGAAAAAAACCACTTAATACATTTGGCACATCTGTTTCAGAACAATGAAGAGTTGGTGAGAACTCTATGTCCAATTTTCAAAACCTGATTGTAAAAATGATCACAAAACATCAGTGGCAATCAGAGAGTGGTAGGACAAAATTCTCTGCAATGACAGTAGACGAAAGACAAGAGAGTTCGGTATTACCATCATAGTAACCCTCCGTGAGCACCAGATGCATCGGTGTGTAAATGTTTCTGAAGAGTGTTTCCGCTCCTTCCCCGTTAAACTTGTTGGCCGAGTTGACAGCTCCACTATCCCAATCTGACCAGTACAGGGTGTCCTGCCAAAAATCAGACATCAGGTGTTTTGACGGGGTGAACGATATTCGAGGAATTTGAAAAGGCCCAATTTCTTGTGGTGCTTGAGGAAGAAAAAGGATAGGCACGTTGAAGGCACAGTTGCGCCAACCATCACATATTTCTGTCATAAAATCCCACCAATGGTCTTTTAGCCATTTCTTCCTGCAAATTCCAGTGTTACCTGGTAGACGGCAAGCCCAAATGGATGCTGCAAACCAGAGAAGCGGCTGGAATCCAGGACTACGTGGCGATTGCCGCCATCCAAGTCTGCTGATTCCAACCGATTTAGTTTGGCATCGGCCAGGTACATGCGGCCTGCCTCGTAATCCAGTGCCAGCCCGTTGACCCATCCAATGTTGTCGGTTATCAGCCAGCGGGCTGACCCGCCATCCAGGTCGGCACGGCCGATGTGGGGCCTGATTCCCCAGTCACTCCAGTACATGTATCTGTGCCGGGGGTGGGTGGAGAGAAACGGCCATGAAACAATTTCCCAACCAGTAAATTTTGCTCAAATTCAATGTCACTTCCTCTGGGAATGTTTCTTTTAGTTCCTTTCACTTTGAGTGGTGGCAATCCCTGGAAAAATGTTCACAACTGACAGGAATAAAACATTTGTACGGTGTTGCATCCTAGCAATCTCAATCCAAGTCCTGCCATTTAATGTTTAAGCAGATTTGTAATTTTGTAAGGTTCTGGAACAGCACAGTCGATTATCGAGTATAAACGGCATTTTGTGCAAGGTGGCGATTTCAGCCACGAGGAAAAATATACATGAGGCACTAGACCAGCTCCAAGCTGCAGGGTGGATGCTGGTCTTCTCCTGGGTGTTCTGTGATCTTAGAAGATGGTGGTTTTCAACTGGTGAAACATTCCATTGCAAGTCCCTGCAAATCCATCGCAAGTCCATCATGAGTTGTATTAATTCATGTATTCAAGTATTAATTCATGAGCAACTCAACTGAACTGTGACAAAAGCTGTCATTTTTTCCATCCCGCTTTTTGTGACTGGTCTTGTGACTGAACTTGTGAAACCACTTGTGCCTGTTTTTTCTGTTGGACTCGAAATTGGCTCTGACCCAAACCTTACTCGATACGTACCCATGCCTCGGGTCCACAGCAATAGCCCTTGGTTCGTCCAGTCCATGGTCGATGAGGACTTTGACCGATGTGCCATCCCAAGAGGAGACGCTGATGGTGTCGGGGGCCGTGTCGGTCCAGTAGAGGTTCCTGTAGATCCAGTCAAATGCCATTCCGTCTGGGATGCCAGCGTGAGTGATTACTTGCCTTTCAACGAGACCCTCTGCTACGGTAATCCTGCAAGGAGGCATGGAATTTTTTAGTGTGCCAATTAGAAGGAAGGGTTGAACCATCCAGTGATGTTTGGTGGATAAACTGAGCATCCCTGCTCAGAACTTCTTGCACCTGATGATTAACACGAAAATGTATGCTGTTTAGCACAGTGATTTCTCTGAGTAAATCCTGTTTAACCTTAAAAGGAAATGGATATGTACAAAGAGTATAATTGAGTCTCTCCAATTTCCTCATTCTGTGCAAACCTGTCATACCTCTGATAGACTGTCTCTCCAAAAAATCCTGTCAATTTAACCTGGGTTTGCGTCAGTAATTGTAACAATTATCCAAAAAGTTGCTGCAGCGTTGTACTAACTGCATGGTGTAAATATGTAACAGCTTTAAATCAAGTTGACTTGGAAATCAGCATTCGGACTAGAAAAGCCATTTGAAGCATGAAAGAGTAGAGATTTATTGGGCACCTTTCAATATCTCCTGCCAAGTCTCCCACGTAAGCTGCACCGGTGCCGGGGTCGTAGCTGATGGAGACCGCCGCTTGGAAGCCGTCAGCAAACAAACTGAACTGCCGGAGCGCGACATCCAGTGATGTTACATATTGGCGCTTCGCCAGGAGCATAGTTGGGGGCGTCGGAAAGACGAACTTGCAAGTGCGATTTTCCGCGTCCAGGTAGTAGCGCGAATCGGGACAGACACATGTGTACCCCGGCTGCAGATTGGTGCAGTTGAGACCTGGGCAGGGGTCGGGCATCAGCATGCATTCATCCACATCTACAGGATAAAGTATAAGACCTGTTCTTGATTCATGTGAAATTAGATAAAGTCTGTCACAAAAGAGATTATGCAATTACATATTAACATGCATAGTGAAAAAGATTAAGACGACTGGAAAAAAGAGCCATCACCAACCACCTGATCACTCAGTCTGTTAAAAAACATGAAGGGGCTGCAATTGGAAAGCTGCATCTCCCAGGAGGTTCTGACGATGGAGCACAGCATGCCAGTGAGGAAGGTTTCAAACTGACCTGAGCATCCATATATGGTGAACTGGTACCCCGTGCCACATTCGCAGAAGTATCCACTGGGGACGGTGATACACTGTCGGTCCCCACAGCCTCCGTTGTTGTCACTGCAAGGCTCTGTAAGGGATAACGACAAACTGATGCCAAAATTGCTCTGAAGTTGTGCACGAGCAGAGCGCATGAACGAAAGACGGCATGGGATAAATTCTTGATCAGAAACTGACGGTTTGGATAGAGTCAGTAGAAGAAAATGCACCAAGAAATATCAATGTTTGTCAAACTTGTGTCAATCAAGTAAAATATACACCGAAAAAGCTCCCATCTGGATTTTTGTGTTTTCAAATCATCACAGTCTCGGGGTGGCTGCCAAACATTCCCCTAATGCACAAAAGTCCAGAACTGCATCCGTGAGTAATGGAAATTTGACGATGCTGAACACTTACGGACAGTACACTCCGTTTCGTCCTCCCCGTTAGGGCAGTCGTCTGTACCGTCGCAAACCTGGGAAATCGGGAGGCAGGATGGGTTGTCCGGGCACTGGAAGAAGTTTGGCAGGATGCAGGAGTCGCCAGGGCAGTCTGCTTCGTCTGACGAGTCCTCGCACTCCAGTCTACCGTTACAACGTGCCGCGGAGGACACGCATCTGCCTGAATCGCAGGTGAAACCATCAGGGGGGCAGGTCGCCTCTCCTGAGAAATGTTGAACCAAGTATAAAGTTCTCAGGGGTAACAGCTTCAATGATCAACAACATGCAAAACCTTACACCACACTGTGGCAATCTGCAAGACGCATATTTACATATCACTGCACTCTAACTTGAGTGGAATCACACAATTTACATGTACCAATATAAAATTATGATTTTGATTGAATATTTGGCAAAAATGAAACCCCACATTTTCATTGAGTCAACATGCCGAGCATGGTACTCAATATCCGATTCTTTCCAATACTCATATTTTCCACTTCTGAAGAGTATTTAGATAATTCTCAGATAAGTACTCTTTCAATACTCACGGTAAAATACTCACACTGAGTATGAAAAAACAAACGTGCCTTCCTCTTGCATTCTACTCCAATTGTAAGTTACTTGCTAATGACTCAGAGTGCTCGCACTCATTCGCGAGTATTTTTTCAGCAACTCAACTTTTTTCTCCTCTGATCTTACCCCTGACAAATAACTTCCCTCATCAGAGATTTCACAGATTTGCACTTTACTATTACTCACTTCCATTACTCAAACTAGTCTGGGAAACTTTATTCTGTTTGTACTCATACCAAAGTACTCATTTTACCAGAAGCATAGTACTCGTTTTGAGACATTTCTTCCCACCTCTACTCTTTACACTCACACTCCTACTCAAAGACTTCTTCCCACTTGAACAGACTCTCAAACTCATATGCAAAGTTGTCACAAGCAATTGCATCTATTACCAGCAAGACTACATTGTTCTTCACAGCTCCTGATCAGGAAAAAAAATAGGAACAGTCTTCTTTTCTAGCGGAGTGAACTCAATAGGTGAGTGGAAACTCAAAAATGACACTACTCAACTGCTACAATTGTGTTCGTCCTCCCCATCCATGCAGTCAGCCTCCGAGTCACACCACCATGCGGCTGGAAGACACTCCCCATTGTTGCACATGTGCTCGTTGCGTCCACATTTGTCAGACGGCACGGGACACATGCTTGGATCCTCGTCACTTCCGTCCACTACGAACAACAGAAGCAATTCAGAGAGGCAACTTCAGGAATTAAAAAGGAGCTACCGGTCTTGAAAATCTGGACAAGAAGTCTAAAAATTTTGGTCAGTACAAAGATAGTCTGCACGGAGCCCCAATCTAGACTCGGAGAAGGTGCTATTTTCTTGGCAATGGAGGCTCCTGTGGTCAGGACTGCACTTAGCTGGTTCACATATGACAAGGAAATGTGCGCATCACAGTTGCATTGCTTCCGGTACCAACAAAATAAACACTCCTGACCAGCATGGCTCTTTTCAACCCATGAGGGGGTGCTTACACGACAGTATACAGTATCTTGAAAAAAAGTCCATGGGGACAAAAACGAGCGCATCTAAAATATCTAATAACCAACTGTGTAATATGAAGCCTCCCCCGGATCCCCCAATCTACCAATCATACGCCAACAAATGTGCTAGACCTGGGCAAGGGTGACTTCTGTGAGCCCCGAGTCTGTCCACCTCTACCTCTTCCCATCGAGTTAAAAAAAAGTCCAAACTTGGAGAAAACTGTTGGCTGTGTGAGCAGCGTGGGTTGACTCACCGCAATCGTTGTCCTTGTCACAGGCCCACCGACTTGGGATGCATCTCTCGTCCCCGCGACACTGAAATTGCTCCGCCGTGCACGTCTTGGCCGGGCAGCCCTCCTCATCTTCCCCGCCCATGCAGTCTTCATCCCCGTCGCACACCCACACTTTGCTGATGCAAGACGTTTCTATCTCTGTACAGGCAAACTCGTCGGTTTGGCAGATCGTCGGCCCTGGTTGGACAGAATTGGAAAACGGACAGAGGAAGAAGATCCACCGGCTATTTCAATGCTTCACTTATTTTTTTGGGGGGGGGATTTGTCAGATGGATGTAAAACAAATACAGATTCCCAAAAAGCCAACTGAAAATGACAGGCATCCAGTTTGATTTTTTTCTAGTTTACCCTCCAAGAACCAGCTTGCCAGAACATCTCATAGCTCGGGGAGGGGAAGGGGGAGAAGACACAGATTCTACCCCTTCACAAGGAACTCGGCTGTCCCATGCCAAAGTTTTTGTAAGCTTGGCATGCATGTAAAGGAAACTCACTCCGACGTACGGTTTTGCTGTTTCAGTTATATGAAGTTCATGGCCGCATGCACGTCAGCCCATGCACACTGAGTAGTCAGTGGGAAAAAATATAAATTTTTGGCTGACCTGTCTCAGAAAAATCTGCAGGAACGGCAAGTCTGATTTCCACAAAATTTGTGTAAAAATGACAGCATGAAGTTACTTAACACCATTTGAAAGCTTAGTGGACAGAAAAAGATATCAGGAAAAATGTCAATAATCTGCCCCTCCCCTTCGCTCTTAGGGTTAACCCCAGAAACCTCAAATTCAGCAGCCTGTCTGAAAAGAAAGCACAACGTTGAATGGACCTTCTGCTGACAAGAAACAAAATAAAAATCTCGGATTAGTATTCAAAATATGCTGAAATATAACTTCGCCTTCAGCTTTAGCTCTTTTGTTTTGCTTTGTCTCAGCAAGCATAGCACGGCAGTGCCACTCAGAGGCTCCTTACAGGGTACTATCATGGCAAAACGCTTGATATCTGACCTCGGGGTCTCAATAGTGAGCCCCGTTTGGGAAATGTGCGCTCACTGTAAAAAGTACATGGGTCCTGACTGAAGAACTGAACAGTGAGATAGGAAAGGCTCACACGCTAAGGACAACAGACCTTTTCTGAAGGCCGTGAAAGTGCACAGGAACTGTTGGGGTTAACCAACGACTGCCCACACAACTGGAAGAAAAAAACAGACTTTTGCATTTATAATCTGTTCTCATTTTTGCACTTTCCAGGTTTTGTTTCTAACAGCATCTGGACTTTTTGCTTGGGTTTTCGGGCCATTCTGTCACACGTACTGAACCAACCTGCTTGACACCCCATCTTGATCAAGTGGCGCAGACAATCAAGACTCAGGCTTTTTTAGGGGGGCAGGGGGAGAACAAATATCCCAGTTAACGTGATTCGCTTTGTAGTGTTTGGAGTTATTACCTCGGGTAGTGCAGTCTGCCTCGTCGGATCTGTCAGTGCAATCGTCATCCCCATCACACCACCATCCCTCTAGGATGCACTGGCTGCTGTTACATTTGCGGAAGCCGACGCCGCACACGATTTCAGAGCTCTGACACAATGCTTCCTCCTCGTCACTGGAATCACCTGCAGCAGGGAGACACAGCCCAAACAGTCATTTAGCTGAGAAACTGATTTTACTGAGAGCATCTGTGTTTATTCTGTGGTTTGCATGTATATCTTGACCCTGATGGAAAGGTTGATTGGTCGGTTGGGGTGGAGGAGTAAACAAAAAAATTACTCGGTTGTCTCCGGAAATGTTCCAGAGTGTTGTTTTTTCAAATATTTTTCTTGGTAGGAAATTCCAATCAGGGTCGATGACTAAAGAACTTTTTCCCCTCTGTCAGAGCCAAAGCTAAGGGTTATAGTTGGAAATGAAAGCCACAGAATTAATGGATGCCCTTATAGAAAACAAAAATCAATATCCCCCCCCCCAAGTCTCAGCATTTTTATCCAGAAATTCTTGAGGATTTTTGGGGGTACGATGGTCACTTCAAGGACCCCTTAAGAGAGAGTGACTCACCACAATCGTCTGATTGATCGCACAACCATCTCCTGGGAATGCAGAGCTGACTGGTCCTGCAGAGGAACTCTCCTGTCCCGCACGTCTTGGGAGGGCAGCCTTCCTCGTCTTCACCACCGTCGCAGTCCTGCTCCCCGTCGCACACCCAAAGCCCGCTGATGCACCTGTCCCCGGTCGGGCAGGTGAACTCGTCACCTCGGCATGTGACCGGCACTGACGGTGGACAATTTGGGAGGGCATGCGAGAAGAATGCAAACACAACAGAAGAGAACTGTTGGCGCTTGCCGTGGGTGCTGGGGTTAGGCTAGCAAAAAATTTGCAAGCCCACAAGGATGAGATTTCTTTTCAAAGGAAATTTTGATCAAACCTGCCAGGGCGATCTCCAACAATCATTATAACTTCTACATCACGAGGGAAAGTCCCTGATTCTTTCATGCAATAAAGCCACTTCCAGATTACCTTGCTGTCGCTATAAATAGTGTGTGGATCTATGAAAGCCACATACTTGTGCCTGCAGCTACTTCCAATAGACCGGTGTTACCCCTATAAGAAGCCAGCTGATTTGGACACAAGGCTTAAACGCTGTACAAGCTGAAAATCTCAATTTGCTCTTTAAACTAAAACTGTGCCAAATGCAGCAAGATCCTATGTTATTTCCACAGCACCTAGAGGGTGCATGTCTTGAGTCCACCCCTCAGCTGACCTGCCCTCCCTGCCTTGAAACATTCAACCTAAACACAGGCATGGAACTAGAAATTCAGAAATGAATGAGGAAATACCCAACTACACAAGGTTTTGTACATCGTTGATCAATTTGTAATGCCATAATGGGAGAAGTGAAATACCCAGAAATCAGCCGATCGAGGGAAAAAAAGATGTCTACTAAGACTTGAAGTTACCGTCAGGTTTATTAGATCACCGCCGATACTTTCTCATGGTTGAGTCGCAGAAACATCTGCCCTTCTGAATTATTTGTATTTGACTAGAAATTATACAACCTGCTGACAAAAATCTCCACCTTGTGGTTCAATACTTCCCCCCAGATGCCCATGTTCTTACAATACCCGCAGCTAATGAGATGCGGTGATCCTACCAATATTGTTGCAGTTCTCCTCGTCAGATCCGTCACCGCACTCCACCTGTCCGTCGCACCACCACTCCTGGAGGATGCACTCGCCGCTGGCGCAGACGCGATAGCCGCTGTTGCAGTGCGGACCTGCCCGACAGAGCAGTATGTATTCATCGCTGGAGTCGCCTGCATTAGGAGAAGGAAAAAGTGGATGTGTAAAGCTCGTGTATCTCCCCCTAAAATTAGTGTCATCATTGGCTGGTAAGTGTTTTTCTTTTTATTTCTTTCTGGTAAAGAAATTTAGAATTTTTCTCCAAAGTGCATTATGGGCACTGTGTCTCAGAAGCCCTTAGAATCCTGGGAGGTGTAGATAATAACAACAAAAATTAATAGTGGATAAAAAAAAAGTAGAGGTTTCAGAGATTGGTGGAATAAGCCAACCAGAGAAAGCAAACAGAATCACACAGGGATTGCATATCCAATCTACAAGTACATGCCGGCCTCAATGTGGAATCGAACCCAGGGTCACAGAGGTGTATGCAAAGGCAAGCACTGCTGTGTCAACCAGCCTGAAACCCAGTCCACCAGAGAGGGTGCTCTGTGGCCTAGCCACTACGGATGTCACCTCACCAAGCTACGAGTCGTTTGCCACGGTCTGGCCCCGAGTTTGCATGTCTTAATCTTCTCTGAAAATGCACAAGTTCATTCAAAGTGGTCTCTATGTGGGATTAGGTATTCAAAGCAGCAATGGCCGAATGGTGGTGAAGCGCTGGCTCAAGCTGTCTCGATCACATAAGAGAAAAGTTAGACCTGAAATTCGCTGACCTTTATCACTGAAGAGACCATTCAGTCTCTCTGGAAATTTTGACAGCAGTGACAGTTCAAAGTAAAAAGGGCTGGAGCCATCATCTCATAGCCTCCCTGCCCATTTTAATACACATGGCTGAATTGACTTCAACAACATCCTGTTTCTGTCCACCAGCTTGCCAAATGTACAGCTATTTTATGCGTCAGGAAATATGCTGAGACATGAGATGCCCCTCTGGACATGAAACAGCGGTATATAACATATCTTCTATTCTTAGAGTCATTTCAATTCAATAGTGAATAGCTCACTGCCTAACCAATAAATCCACATACATGTATGTCTACCAGTTGTAGGAAATGATTACCACCTCCTAAGGGTTACTGTCTTCCCCCAGTTGTTAAGATCACAGAGCAAGGATATGAGTTCATGTGCAATAGCAACTGCAAGTCATAGGAAATTCAATGGGTCTATGCCGACTACTGCATCCCAGAGAGCTCCCTTTGTACATGTTGTAACTGACTTTATTACAGGAAGTGCAACAGAACCCAGGGTGCAAGGTGACAATGTCATGACCAATCTTAAGCGTTTAGACAACTGTGCAACATTTTGAAGAGCCAATTGTGTTTACATAGAGGGTTTGTGGATACACCATTGTGGAAAATATCTCTTTTTGAGTATGTGGTTCTGAAAAAACCGGTTACTCGACGTTATGGACAGTGAGTGCTCTGTCTGTCTTCAGGACTGATACGATCCAACTGTGCTGCTGCTTGCAATTTTATTTAGTCTTTGTGGTATATGAGTGGGTCGCGCATGAAGCTAAGCACTCATCAATGCCTTGTCAGAACCCAGTATCAATTTTTTTGGCCGAGTTTTCCCCTGCTCAACAGGGTGTACAGTTGAACAGTTATATGAGAGTTAAACATTGACTGTACGGTCTCTTGAAGGCAGTAAGTAAGAGAACCTGTCCTTTATAATTTATCAACACAGTACACAAAATGACATACATACTTGTTTCACAAGCAAAGTGTGGACATTTTTTTCTCCTGTGGTTTAGAAAACTCTGGGTAAATGCTTTTTAAATTTTCTTCCGCTAGGATAACTCTGCATGAGCCGTATTTTGGACGATGATTTCCTGGACCTTTCCTCTTTATTTAGCCACAGATAGCCCTGAACTCAAAATGCCTCGGAAGCTATTTTCCAGAGTGGGGAGACGCTGTGTGGACGTCCACACAATGTCCTTTAACCCTACATTATATGGACTTCTTTTGTGTGGAGGTCCACACCATGGATGCCATGCTTGCGTTACATGCACACACACGCAACACCAAAACAGCAGCAACGTGCTGCCTCTCTTTACGGTGTGCTGTAATATGGAAGACAGCCTGCAAACTCCTGGTATTAGAAGGAAATAACGAGTTTTGACAACCCCCCCCCAAAAAAAATCTAGTGACCAGAATTAGACACTATACAGCAGGGCCACCATGACTGTGGACAGGTGGTACGCTCATCTTGAAAGTTCCTAGCAATCGTCGAACTTTTCTGACACCTTTTTTGGTGCAACGTTTTTATTCCTCCTGTAAGTATGAAACCGATGCCATCCCTTGTGGGTTGAATGGAATGAAAAATGCACTGTTTTGCTTGTCTCTGCCTCTCTGACATATGACAATGCCGTTGCTATGACGTCAGGGAAGACACTGTTTATTTAGATTTTTTCTATTCAATTGTGAAACCACAAGTTCAATTGTGAAACCACAACATTTCTAAAGAATAGGGTTGTTTATTGATTTATTGCCACGCACTCGGACGATGACGAACAGAAGAAAAGGAAATTTTGGCCAGCAATACAGAGATAATTCTAGCAGTTTTTGTGCACAAAAAAACAGCAGAGAAGAGCAGAAAACACTGAGAAGAAAAAAATATCACAGTTTAATTGAGACACGCAGGTGCATTCTCAATGACTGCAGAACAAAACAATCCACTACACAGACCCTTTGAATGCCTCTTCAGCCGATAGGGCGTTGGGATTTGCCTGAATGCACCCATGCCTCATGTTCATGCATGAGAGTGGTACCCCTTAGTAATGGTGTGGTCTACGATAAGTCTCCATTGCCTTACTGCAGTCGGCGTCGCCGTCACACATCCACGCTTTGGGAATGCAGCTAGAGTCCTGCTGGCACTGGAAGTGTAGATCCTCGTTGCATCTGGTGGAGGGGCAGTCCAGCTCGTCCCCGCCCCCGTCACAGTCGTCATCTGAGTCGCAGACCCAGGTGGCCGGGATACACCGGATGCTGCCCGCCGGGCAGGCAAACTGACCCTCCTGACAGGAAGGCGGCAGAGGACCTGTAAAAATACATCCGGAGACATTAATTAAAAAAAAAAAAAAACCCAGACGGGACGTGTCTGAAATACAGGATATTGCAAGAACAAACATCCTTTTGAGGAGCCAAATAGCCATGCCGAAAGTTTAACAACCTGCCCAGGGAAACATGACTGGCTCACAACTATGACCCCCTGGACCCTTCTGTCTGGCAGGTTGAAACTTGAGGAAATTTCTTTTATTGATAATTTGAGAAAGTTTAGAGGCACAATGATATTGGCGGCATAGGTCATTGTTTCAGAGGTCTTAGAGAGATATTTACTTGTTCTTTTTTAATAAAGCGTGGAAGAATGGTTGTTTTCTGTTGGTGAAACTAGCGGTTGTTTAATGGACTTTTCTTGTTGGCTTAAGGTGTAGTTTAGCTTACTTTTGGCACATTTTAGCTAGTTTCCTTTCCTGAATGATTTCACGAAGTATTCTTCCAAGTTATATCCAAAAATGTGGGGGATTTTTTTTCTGCTTTCACCCTGGGGGTCATCTACATGTACATAATGTAATGTGCATCACATAAAGGTACCAATATGATAGCTCAAGTATGATTGACGCATTATGAAGCACAATTATAGTTTTGGGTGGACAGGCAACCCTTCTGTTCTGGTAAGCACCAACTGTATTGAGTTTGCACAATGTTCTTTCACCAGATGGTGCACATGCACAAATGTTGGCAGTTAAATGGAAAAGCTACTTTCATTTCAGAGATAATCTTATCTTTAAAGATCAGCATTTTCTTCAAAGTTTCAAGATTTAATCCTGACTCCTGGTAGCAGAATTTCCACCTTAATTCTGCCCAGCTCCCCATTGAAAAATCTGTATTCAGCACTGCATGACAATTTGTTGGATAAAAAAATGTTCCTCAACTAGAACTCTGGCAACAGTTTAAACTTTGCCTGCTGGAACCCTGATGTTCTGCCTATTAAAACTCTTTCCATTACAATAATGCATCATGGCACAGCACGGCACCAGCTAAAACACAGGTGAATGGTTGCCTCCTCTTTCACCTTAGATTCAATATATTATACAGGGGCTCTCTTGGAAAACAGGGTGTCATTCTAGCTTACTGGCACAGGTGGAGTTGAACTCGTCAGATTCATCAAAGCAGTCGGCAAAGCCATCACAAGCCCAATGCAGAGGAATGCATTGGTTGTCATTACACTTGAATTCATCACTACCACATATAATTTCTGAAATTAAAAAAACCCAAGAACCATGGCAATTTGAAATTGTAAAGTTCTTGTAAAACAAAATACTATGATTTCAAGTCTAGAGTGAGAGTGACTGGTAACTTTTGCCACTTTTCCTAGAGCTTAGAAACTGTCAGAAAAGGGCCACTTTACAGAATAAAATTTGTAATCCAGATCTCTTTCAACAAATATACATATGATCCACAATCAAAATTGTTAACAAGCAAAACCTACTTCCCTGCTGTGGTCTTGTGAAAAATGCTTTTCCCTGTAGAGGAAAGTGATCTTTCTTGGCAGTGAGCACAGAGAGCGAACAGCACCCAAGTCCCTGGGCTCGTAAATTTTCATGAATTTTCTTACATGGGGGCATCACACAATAAATTAGGCAACGGGACAAGAAGAGGTCGTGGTTATTTATCAAATGCAGGGTTAAAGTTTCAGCTTAATGTAATCGACAACAGAGCAGGGCTAGTGGCTCAAAGATTTCTGTAGCTCACACTATATGAAACTTGACAAGATTTTGTAGGTTTGTCCATGGCAATGTATGAGAAAAGTTTAGATGATGGCTAAAAATAATGAACGGTATAGAAGCAAAATGTCAAAAAAAGATAAACAGTTGTTGAAAATGACAAAACTTTAATGGAGTCAAAGGAACTTCAAAATAGAAAAAGTGATTTAAATTTTAACCCTTGCTTTTCATAGCACCCTCTGAAAACACTTTATTTGGGGGGCGGCATTTATTTCGTCTTCTCTCTGTGAGCTTTTAACAAACTATACAAGATGAACAAACTGCAAAGGAAACTAAAAGTGGGAAGAGCAAAAAGAGTTTTTAAAACTAAACAGCCAGTAATAAAGAACCATTGATAATAAGAAACATAATAATATGAATCATACCGTCATAACAGACACCTGACCAATGATTACTATTACCAATTTACTTTGTCTAGCCATCAAGGAAGTATTTCAAGCCGTGTTGTGCTTCCGTGCCAACTCCAAGTCAGGTTTCCTTCCCCCCCCGTCATGAGTGGGGTTGTCATTTTCACAATCAATGACCCAACTCACCTGGGCAGTTGAGCTCATCTGACCGATCTGGACAGTCTATCTGCCCATCACACTGCCACACGGTCGGAACGCAGGCCCCACTACTGTGGCATGCAAACTCCACCTCCACATTGCACACTGAGGGAGTCCAAAAAAAAATTGACCTTTACGTGCCTCTAAACGAGAAGCTGAATTTTTCTGATTTCATCTTGGCCAGTATATGAAAGCTGTATTGAAAAGATCATACTGGGACCTCAAGGCAACATCCACGGCAGAAGTGAAATTTGCTTGACGCATTCAAAGATTCACTTTATTTATCTGAATATGGAGGGCGAAATTTCAATAACACATTAATTAAAGTCACGAATTAAAATCAAGTCAAAGAAGAGTGGAAACTAGTTAAGCTGTTACAACCTCATTAATAATTCCTAAACAAAAAGCTTTTCAAAAATTTATAATGGAAATAAAAGAAAATGGTACATGTACCAGGACCTATACCTATTAGGCCTACTTCTGCTTCCTGTATCCAATTTCGAACAGAACTGTTCAGCACTCTAAAGTACGACAAGGTTGTGATATGCCTAGTCTACTAGGCCTACATCATATAGGCCTATGCGTGACATATGTCCAAGCACTCAGTGTTGTCTTGATTTCATGATTCCAGCGTAGACCGCACCTCCATTATGTCATTCTATAAATTTGGGGTCCAAGCTGAGGCCATGTCCGAAACGGGCTTCCAGAGCTTCTCCACGCATTCAAGGAGTGAAGACGTAGACCTAGCTCTAGACCAGAGATTCGGATGCAGCCTTAGACTATTACACCTGACCTGTGATTTGACACGTCAGTAAACTCGATTTCAAACGAGACTATTTCTATTTGTTTGGGGGAGAGTTTTCTCAGATTAGTGGCGTCCATGCATAGGCCAAGTCTATAAAAAGTATAAAGAGGGCTACGGAATCATCTCTGTTTGAGATGAAAAGTGGCGTCATCAAGAGTCCATGGGAGTAAAAGCTTTCTGAGTGGGCGGAAGACTTCCACGAGACTGTAAATCTACTTTCGAAAGTGTAACTTACATCACTAAAATAAATTTCCTTCGCCGCCACGTAAGCGCTTTTTCACTGAAATTGTGATATTGTCAACATTTTGCATGCAGCGCGCGGCGTCCAAATGGTACAGCGCCCTCATGTACAACAACTGGCGGCAGCCAGGGAGGGGGCTGGAAGGGGAAAGTGGAAGGGGATTATGCGCCACGAATCTATGTCCAGTAGAGCTACATCCAGGTCTTCGCCAATTACAGATACGTAGGGTACGTGCCAATAACACACGTGATCCAGGCTTTTGAAGGCCTTTTCCGCCGTGACCTCGTCTTGACATACAGGACTGAAGGCCTTTTGCCAGTGCTGGTGCCGCGTGGCCTTTCGAAAGTACATGCACCCCTAGTGTGCCTTCAATAATTAGCGGCTCCACGTACCTCTAGTAATTAGACTCAACGAACCAATTTTGAATGGGTTATTCTTGTAAAACTACCTCTGGTCATCCCGAAAAAAGTCGTGTCCACTAAAGATAACTGTTCAGACATACGAAATGAGCCAATAAACTTTCCTTTTCTTCCATGAATTTGCTGAAAAGTAAAACAAAGTATTATGGCCCAAAATAATTTAATACAGATTATAATCAACAAGGTTCACTTCTGATTTATCATAGAGTTTCTCTATAAGACAATTTTGTACTTGAAGACTTACCGTCTGTTGCGTACGTGTGTCGAAGCAGACTGAATGGTGCTAAAAGCAGTACCCAATGCAACCCCTTCATGATTGCCATCGCTTCTGAGTGCAGGTGGCACTCTTACAACACCTTACTTTGTCAGTTGTCCAGGTTCCACTGTCTGCAGTCGTTGTCACTAACATGACACGAGCTAAAGAAATCTCTGCATTTCCGCTTCCCAGGCCAGCAATCAAGTGTTGNCCGCTAGGAGGGCTTGGCAACATTCACTTTTTGGGGGGTGAGTTTGTTTAGGGCGGATAATTAAAAAATTCATTGGTTAACCTACTAAAAATTGAAAATCAAATGAAATCTGAAGGACCAAAAAACACATTGATTTTTGTTTGAAAGGCCTCAGGGACTTCAGTTGCCTGCCATGGGGCTCCAAACTTGGTTGATTTTACACTTTTTTCAATGGTGCTTGAATTAGTTCAGTGCACCCCTAAGGCCATGTCCGAAACGGGCTGCCAGAGCTTCTCCACGCATTTATAGAGTGAAGACGTAGACCTAGCTCTAGACAAGAGATCGGATGCAGCCTTAGACTTTTACACCTGACCTGTGATTTGACACGTCATTAAACTCGATTTCAAACGAGACTATTTGTATTTGTTTGGGGGAGAGTTTTCTCAGATTAGTGGCGTCCATAGGCCAAGTCTATAAAAAGTATAAAGAGGGCTACGGAATTCTGTTTGAGATGAAAAGTGGCGTCATCAAGAGTCTGCGGGTGTAAAAGCTTTCTGAGTGGGCGGAAGACTTCCACGAGACTGTAAATCTACTTCCGAAAGTGTAACTTACATTACTAAAAAAAATTTCCTTCGCCGCCACGTAAGCGCTTTTTCACTGAAATTGTGATATTGTCAAAATTTGCATGCAGCGCGCAGCGTCCAAATGGTACAGCGCCCTCATGTGTACAACAACTGGCGGCAGCCAGGGAAGGGGCTGGAATGGGAAAGTGGAAGGGATTATGCGCCACGATCTATGTCCCTTAGAACATCCAGGTCTTCGCCGATTACAAATACGTAGGTTACGTGCCAATAACACACGTGAACCAGGCTTTCGAAGGCCGTTTCCGCCGTGACCTCGTCTTGACATACAGGACTGAAGGCCTTTTGCTAGTGCTGGTGCCGCGTGGCCTTTCGAAAGTACATGCATCCCTAGTGTGCTACTCCACGTAGGCTAGTAATTAGACTCAACGAACCAATTTTGAATGGGTTATTCTTGTAAAACTACCTCTGGTCATCCTGAAAAAAAGTCGTGTCCACTGAAAATAACTGTTCAGACATACGAAATGAGCTAATAAACTTTCCTTTTCTTCCCTGAATTTGATGAAAAGTAAAACAAAGTATTATAGCCCAAAATAATTTAATACAGCTTAAAATCATCAAGGTTCACTTCTAATTTATCATAGAGTTTCTCTATAAGACAATTTTGTACTTGAAGACTTACCGTCTGTTGCGTACGTGTGTCGAAGCAGACTGAATGGTGCCAAAAGCAGTACCCAATGCAACCCCTTCATGATTGCCATCGCTTCTGAGTGCAGGTGGCACTCTTACAACACCTTACTTTGTCAGTTGTCCAGGTTCCACTGTCTGCAGTCGTTGTCACTAACATGACACGAGCTAAAGAAATCTCTGCATTTCCGCTTCCCAGGCCAGCAATCAAGTGTTANCTTCTCACCGGAAAATCCTGTCCTTGCAGTTGCGAAAAGTTCCGTACCATGCAGTGTCCTGTTGAAAAGTCGCCGTCAATTCTATTTTTGACATTGAAACAATATAATGGCATTTTCCTGTTTAGAATAGGCCCGCGCGGGCAGAAAATGTTTCTTAAATACCATTATGTAAAAATTAAGAAAAAAAAATCGGAACAAAAACCTCACAGCTCAAGTGGCAGTGTTCGAGATATAGCCGAGTCCATACCAAGTCCACAGCATCACAAATCATCCGGTAGTGACAGTTGGGAAGGTGGCATTGCTGGTTTTATGAAAGGACTTGCGACTAGACTTAAAGAGGACATGAAAAGGAGGCGTGGCGAAAGGGGAATTAGAACAAAGGGGTGTGAAAGGAGAGTTTGATCAAACAACTGGGCAGAGGATGGTGGACGTATCGAGGGGCGCTTTCTAGAAAGAGGTGATGAAGGGGTAGTGCATTCGAATTCATTTATGTCTGGCGAGCTTTCAACACTGTTTTGATAGCCTAAGGAAGAGAGTGAACAAAGTACATTTAGAACTACATGGTCGTACTTCTTTCTGGTATCTTTTGGTGACATAACGTTTTATATACCCATCAAGCGCGGTGCCGGTAACGAATTTTTTTTGGGGGGGGTTAAGCCAAACTCAATAAAACCAGTAGGCTATCTGAAATGTAATTAGCGCCCTCTTGAGATGTATAACAAAAGTCACGACGAAGATGGATGACGCGGCTCTCTGCTGATATTTTCTACTGGTGACGAGAAGAAAGTTCCTGGCGGGGGTTCAAGGTAGCTGATAAAGCATACGGTAGGAAGAAGAGGCCCCAGATAATTGACAGTCCTTAAGTTCATAAGGTTACGCCTACGTCGTTAGACTCCAGACTAATCCTCACACAATGGATGACGATTGAATGGGCTCAATGAACCGTTGCATTGTTGTGAACAATAACGTACGTGAACAACAACGTGAATAGCACCATGCATCATCATTACTGATCACATAGGCCTACGAGGTCTAATCACTACCTCTAGACTATGGTCTGCCAAATTGTTAAAATAAATATCTTGGAAGTTTTATGATGTTGGCCAGATGTTAAACTGAGCACAAATGGAATGTCAAGCTTGCTGTCATGGCAGCATAAGTCAAAGATCTCTTTTTGGCTTCTTTAAAATTTATACCCTGGCTGGGGGTTCCTGCCATGCCGTGGCATACCCACTTGGCCCCACATCACATCATGGTACATGGTCTAGGCCTGCTACAGGCTACATACATGTAGATATAAATATGTTGGCCCTTAGCCGTATCTTAAATTACAATATATTTCATGTATAATGAGGCCTACTTTTTATTTAGCAACTTCAGCGAGGTTCATTTCCCAATTGTACCGCCCAAAAAAAGGTTGCTAAAGTGTCAGTCTGGTACCATGGTAACAGAAAACTTTACCTTATCCTTGCAAAGTCCAAACACTAGATAGAATTTGGTTCCTGACCTACCACCACTTGTCTACAAGTAGCTTGTCTTTCAAACTATCCTACTGAATTGAATATGCCTGCTACACAAATAAGTAATTGTTAAAAACATGTTTTCTGTGATTTTATCTTTTCAAATAAATATGGAAGCATGCAAATCGAATGCAGTGTCATTTGTCCTCAGAGCTCATCTATAACAAGCGAAAAAGGGCTTTTTTTTTTGTTCATGCCAAGATGCGCATTCTGAATGTAGATTGCGTCATTCAAAGAAAACAGAGAAAACAAGGGGAGTTGTTGCCCTGTGTTCGTAGAATACATGTAGCCATTGTTTGGCATGCACAAGGGTTTATCCACTGCAAACACAGGGCGAGGGTTCCATTTGTTTTCTCTAAATGATGCAATCTACATTCAGAATTCGCATCCTGGCATGAACAGAAAAAAAAAAACGCATAGAGCTTCCCCGACGGCAAACTGGTTTGTTTTTCCACCCGAATTATAAAAAACTGCAGGATAACGTAGACAACTTTTACGTTTGTCATCTCTGGTTATTTATGTACTCGATTCAGTTCAGAAAATCTGTTCCCGCCATTGCTGGATTGAAACGGAAGAATTTAGGGGTTCAGCTGACGGCCTATTTTAAGCTCGTGATAGTTGAGTTCTGAAGACAAATGACACTGCGTTCGATTTGATGAGATAGAATCAGAGAAACCGTGTTTTCCTTAGAGGTGCCCTTTAAAACTAGATCCATCTTTTATTCTGGGAGGGGGGCATTATAAAGAAAAACTACAGTCACTTCACCACAGAGCAGAACGTCTTCATAGGCCCTACTTGATTTTTGCAAGATACAAAGGGCTAGCTTGTTTTCTTATTTTCTAAATTACTGATTCAGCTCCACTGAATAAACAACGGTATCAGTGGCAGATGATTGTTTGCCTAACAGTACATCATGCTGCTGCACATTTTAATTAAAGTGAATCAATTGAGATTCAAGATGAAGTTAAACACAAAGTGTGGGCTGTGGCAGATTGTGTAATCTACCTTGTCACACTTGTTTTTCCAATTAAGTTTTAATTATGTTACACTGTCCTTCATCATTAGATATGCAGGTGTCTGCAGCCGCTGTGGACTGTCATCATTTGCTTTTTCTCTCTGAAAGCGCGGCAATAAAATTGGGTTCCATTCAACATTTTGTAATCAATGTGTCCAAAAATGTTCATTTCAACAGTGTTCAGTCTATTCATAATTTTGGTATATAATGGGCGACAGTCCTACACACGGTGAAGATGTCACTTGAGAAAATGACTTTCACTAGTAACTGTACAGTGTTTTGCACGCTTTTTAGAATGTATCAGCTTGTAACTTTTGCGATGGAGTTTGATGGGCAAAGTGCACCAGTTGTAGATATGACTTGCCTACCCTTTTTGTTGTATGAAAATATAGGCCTACTGGTGAAAATTTAATTCACCTTACAAAGGGCTTCTGCTGGCTGGGTTTTTTTTTTTTTTTTTTGCTTTGACAAGTTTGAGTTAAAAATTTTGCCAACTGTCTGGTCATCTTAGTACTGCATAATATGCCTGACAAACACGAAGAGATTAAGACTCCCAGTCAGATTTTGCACATATGTGGTTGTTGAATGAGGGTCTTGTCAATGGTACCTCACGCTAGGGTGTTTCTGTACAACCGTTAATTAATTCATAGTGCATTGATGACTCTCCAAAATTATTCAAAGGTTACAAGGAAGGAACAATGTTTTGTGCTTGCATGGCCCAAAAGTCAACAAGTAAATGAGATGCAGGCGAAGACTTTGTCAGGGCAGAGTGGTGCATGATTTCTACATTTGGACTTGCTGTCAGAAGGACTGTTCTTCAGAGGTGGTAATGGTTGTGCAGGATTGAGTCTGAATTACATCTGTACAATTCATGTACCTGATTATATTTTTTATGGAGATAAATCAAATGTAAGTATTCAGGGAATTTCTTTTAATCAATGTGTCAGAAGCATGTATGTTCTCTGTGTTAGTTTGTCAACGAGATAAACCCTTACCCTCCTGGATCCTTCAAAATCCATCAGGAGGACCTGGAGAATTTTGGAGGATTGTCATTACTGAGACAACTTTTTGGCCTTTTAAGGACTTACATATCAAACAAAGAATGACATGTACATGTACTGCTCCCTTTAAAACATGTTCAAACAGTGAAGTAGGTACAACACACCTAAAACACATTAGTCTCAACAGAACCAACACTTTGGCCAGAATAGTTTAGCAGAATTGCATCTATGGTAGTTAATTTTCTGTTTGGTTTTGCTTTTAGACGGCAATGACTGCAAAAGTTGAGAGTGCATCAGCTCAGATGGCCACCAAGATAGCCCAGGAGGCGCAGGCCGGGCTGGCTCGCTCCAGCCTCTTTGACATGGCCCCTCGGCCCCACAACACGGGCTCCAAGAGCTGCGTCTCCCTGGCTGTGGCCCCCGTGCACGATGATGAGGAGGAGGAGTTTGCCCCGAGGCAGAAGGTGGAGTACGAGAACAGCTACCGGATGGAGCCGCCCAAGAGGTGAGACCCTGGTCTGGCATACTTTCTAGCAAACGTTAATGAAATTACTGGTTTAGAAAGCAACAATGGTTGATAGAAATGACAAGCAGTGTGTGCTATGAATGGGGTATACATGGGGAAAAATCTCAAAGCATTTCATTCATTTGAGTCGCAAAAGAGGAAAAAAATTTTAATCCAATTAATTTTGAATTGGCTCATTGCAGCATATATCAATGAAAATATTGCCAAATGAATCTAGCATTAAAAAAAAACAGGGAAAACAAGGATGAAATTTCCCTCTGTTGATTTAGGATATCATGCAGATATTTACGTACAAATGATGTGCAGGTTCTTTTGGTACAAATTCCTGAACTCGTTGAGTGCAGGTTTGTTCCCGAGAGGGTGAAGCAGATACTATGCGACACGCTGGAGAAAGAACTGGCCAACATGACCTACGAGCCCGTCTCCTGCAGCACGCAGTGCAAGAGCATCGCCCAGGAAGTCAAGCTGAGAGTCAGGGCACTGGACTACCAACGATTCAAGGTAAGGTGGGATGCTACAGCTGCTAGGGAATAACTTCCACAGGCCTGAGTGCTATTCCTGGACTAACTTCCACAGGCCCGAGTGCTATTCCTGGACCAACTTCCACAGGCCTGAGTACTATTCCTGGACCAACTTCCACTGGCCCAAGTGCTATTCCTGGACCAACTTCCACAGGCCCGAGTGCTATGTCTGGACCAACTTCCACACGCCTGAATGTTATTCCTGGACCAACTTCCACAGGCCTGAGTACTATTCCTGGACTAACTTCCACAGGCCTAAGTACTATTCTTGGACCAACTTCCACAGGCCTGAGTGCTATTCCTGGACCAAGCCACGTAATTTTGACAGGGCCTTGTGTTGGTTTAAGAGTGAAGACTCAAAGTCAAGCTTGACTGGTGATAGAAAGTAGCATCTCGCAGTGACCAATATGACTAGCCTCTCCTGTCGAGGCATTTTCAGAAGGAACCTTCAAAATCCTCTTCTGAAAGGGTAACCGGCAGTTCAAACTCTCAAGTCACGTTAGGTCCCATTGTAAAGTGTTAGCACTCTAACTTCCAAGTGAATCAATCCCTACTGTACAATACTTGCAGCTTTCAAACAGGCACCAAGTCCCACTGTGAAGTATGAACACAGCTGGGCTGTCTGTCTCAGGCTGGCAATATCCTCCCAACTTTCTGTTGAGTTTGTTTATGGGCAGGTTTAGGGGTAAGTGTTCACCTGTCTTTAGCTGCTGGCATTCACTCTCCAACAGTTCCACAAAACAAAGTCCGAGCATACCTAACTTTTAAAACTTTTCTCCTGGAGATTAAAAATAAAATGAGTGTAAACCCGAATCTCCTGGCAATTTGGCAGTAATTAAATCCAGTTATTATTATTTATCATTGAACTTTCATTGCAACTTTTGTCTTTCTGTTTTTGAATTGGTGCTGTGTCAGCTGGTCTGCATCGTCAACATCGGCGAGAAGCGGGACCAGGACGTGAGGCTGGGCAGTCGCTGCCTGTGGGATGCCAACAGGGACAATTTTGCCTGTGCTTCCTACGAGAACCAACACATCTATGCCACAGCCACCGTGTACGCAGTCTACTACGAGTAGAGCTGAAACCCGCCACCGCAGTCAGATGGCTGAATCTAAACGTGGATGCCTTTTCTACTCCTCTTTTCGACTGGACAAATGTCAAGTCCTGTGAATTTGGAGGCTCTTTTTAAATTCTGGTTGGAACATTGAAGGGCTAAATATGGTTTCTTGGTCAAGAGATGAAGCGTCAGCTGGAAATGCACATTTCCAAAGTAGTTCTTCAGCCTTAAAACTGGATTCGTTGGCACTGTGCATTCATGCAGGGAAAAGACTATTGTTTTTACAGTGTACACATTTCAGTATACCACACTCTGTGATTGATACAAAGATTTGTGCAACTCAGGAACCAACTAAACTACCAAAAAGGGTGCTGTAAAAGGTAATTAAAAGCTCTTTTTAGGAACCCAGTCGTTTATTGATGGACAAAACAATATTCATTACAAAATCGGGCAATACGTTTTTCATGCTTAAATTGTTGAGATTGTTAAGGTTTTTTTTCTTGCAATACTACTGTTGTCACACTTCCATGACAGCAACGAACCTTGTGAAGTTTTTAAGACGAAAAAGTTGTACGGTATAATGTGCATTCAGTAGGCTGATGATGCATTGACTATAATATGCGGTGCATCCAATGCTACAGTGCAGAGGTGAGGTTGGATATGAGCTCTGTTTGGAAGCACCCCCCTTGGTGGTGAAAATGAGAGAGGCTGAGCTGACATGCAGATGCTATGGCTGCAATGCACCCATCACCCAAGCAGAGTCCCTGTGGGTTTGTGCACATTCAGATCGTTTGGTCTCCTGACTGCACGTGCATGAAAAACTGCACTGTGTTGTTGGCCACGAGGGAAGGACGGCCGTTGTTGCCAGGTAGCAGAGTGCCCTCTCTTGTTCATGAACAAAGTCCATATAAAGAGTTGACACTGCAAACTAACCAAAAAGAAAAATAAAGATAATTTTTTTCGTAAAGGTAATTTTTGTCATAAGAGAAAACATATTCAGATGACTAAGTATCCCAATGTTTGTAATAATTGCCAGAGTCCCACGCAGTCTGTGGGGTCATTAAAGATCATCTGAGCAATTGTGGATTCTGCATAAGGACAACTCATGTACACGGCAGTTTGTGGCTGTCACACAAAGGCCGTTATGCAAGAGACCACATTTCGTTTGAATGTGTACAAACCCAAGGCATTTTTCAACTTGTCTGACAAGCGGCAGTGTACAAATTGTCTGCCTTAGTCTCTCCCCATTGAAGGGGTACTTGCGCTCAGTCTCTCACCTTTGGACAAGAATTAATGCAATATAATAGGCAAATAATTTTAGTTTCCGATGTTAAACCTTTGCCATGCCTTATTTCCAGAAGTGAGCTTCACCTTTTTGAAAGACACCCCCCTCTGGTACGGAATATGCCAAGTACATTTTAGTGCAATGCAAACTGGGTTCCAAATTGGCAGAGCTTGTCACCTCAGAGTGGGAAACTGACAAATAATGCTGATTGCTATTTTCACAAACGTTCGAGTTAAGTGTACTCCTGTTGTCTTGCCTTTATATATAAGTACTGTATTAGAAAAAAAGTATTCATATACAAGAGCAGTTTTGCACATTCTTTAGTTTGTAAATTTCTTGTTGACTGTTGTATTGTATCTTATTGTTGCTGTATATGCATAGTTCAGATGGTTTGGTTGTTGTACCAGCACTTTGCAACAGATTCCTTGCCATTTTCAACAATTCACTGGTTTACTTTTAGCTTGGCCAATATGTTTTGGATGAATTTAAGGTAGATGTTCAGTGTCTAAACACTCCTTTTGCACAGTGTTTCAATCTTAACCATTTGCTGCAATTTTAAAGTGAATTAAGTGTCAAAAGTACAGATTTCACCTGCTGGCTGCAATAGATTGGGTCAAAATTTGACCCCAAATCATCCGTACAATGGAGCTTGAAAGACTCCCTCAGTACTCAAGGGCAAATTACATTTCCATGTTTGAATGAGTTAATATTGTAGAGCTTGTACAGATCCTGACAAGGATGTTTGTTTTAAAGAGTTTAATTTGCAATATATCAATTCAGTTTCATTATTCTCTGCAGTATTACTCAGATTGGTTTACTCGTACGGTATACATTGTGATTTATTTTACCAGCATGAGCACTTCTCTGTGCATTCAAAATCTTGCCAGCTTTAATGCAATATATCCAAGATGGTTTTGAGTTTACTCAGCATAATTTTGTTTTACAATTTCCATTGTCTGACAGTGGTAATAGTTTGTTCAGCCATTTAGAATATGTTTAAATGTGCAGTCATGGCCGTAGTTTTAGAATAAGAAATCATCTAATGGTAGGTTGGCTCCAGCAGCTACGTGTACATCTCTGAGAGAGAGAAAAAAATTAGATCCAAATTTACAGTTCGCAAATCCCCTGAAGTTGGACACTTTCAACTTTGACAGATTTTGCAGGAAATTCGTGTTTCACTGTGAAAACTGGCTTTCGAAATTTTAAGGTACTTGTTTTCCAGTGAAGTGAGGGCAAGTCATGCTTTAAAATTGCAAGGCCAGGTTGAGCCTCTGAATAGCTGCCCAACTTGGTGGTGTCAACTAGTCAATACAGTTAACATGTAAAGGGATTTTTGTCTACACACATTCAGAATGAGGCTTATGATCATCTGAAGTTAGTAAGAATAACCCACAGGGAAATGGTGCAGTGTTAACATGTCAAGAGGCTGCACTTACGTGTAATATACACAAGTTTCTAGTAATGACTTTCGTCAAATCCTGTTAAGGTTTGTACAAGATGCACTTTGAAGTGATTCGGTTAATTCTCGTTTTAGCAATTCAGTTTTATATCATTTTTGTGTTTATTCTGTTAGTACGAGTTCTAATAGGAAATAAAAGAAACCCATCCAGGGAAAAAAAACACCCTGTTGCTTGAAGAAAGATTCTGATCATACATATCTGAAACAGGTATCAAGAAGCTGTATTCTTGATGTGAACATTGACATTTCCACCTATTAAAGTTGTACTCGGATACTTGTAAATGCCCCTCTGAGCAAGTTGACAAGGCATACTATTCCCACCTGTCATGCCGGTTTGGGTGTGTGTGTGTGTCGGGGGAGGGCAGATGTGTTCATCTCTCTTTCAGGACGCCAAAAATAATTACAGGAGACACAGTGACGTTTTTGTGATGGACTCATTTATTCTCGGAGTTTTTTTTTTTAAATTCATTTCTGTGCATCAATTCATTCTTTGAGACGGTGACAAAACTCAGTTTTCAGCATCAATACACCATTGGCAAAATCAGGAAACAGGGTAAAATATTACAACATTATTTCACGCATTAAATGTCCGTTTTAAAAGGGGGAAAACCCAATAGACATGGGAGAGTGCAGGTAGGACAAGAACAAACCTTACCCACTTGCCCTCAAAAACCGAAGACTCATGAATTTAATTTGGGTATACTGTCTGATGAATGGGGATGGGAAGGTATAAGATGTGATTTTGGCTGTCAATAAGAAATAGCTGCATAAATCTGAAGTAGTTTTTAAAGTAGTGCCCTGAGTGAAATCGCCTTTTTCAAACTGCGATTGCGAACCAATGGCAACGCGAGCAGGGTTTCCATCTTGATTGTTTTGATAATACTCTGTGCATGAACCATTTTCACATGACAAATGGGTAGCAGGAGGCAATTATGACTTCAGGTAGTGATTGTGCCGTATGCAATCTAAATCGCAGATTTTAGAGACAAAAATACTATCGAAAATGAGACAAAATAAGATTTTAACCTTAATTTTAAATACTGAGGTTTGCCCAGTATACTGATGTATGCAGTGCATAGCAGTGCTGTCTAGCTGTAAAAATCTTGTCCAATGATGTTAACTTAAAAACTGGCAGCCTACAGTGACAATTTGGGTCCCACGTCTGTTTTTAATCATCTCATTTGGAATTGTATTTGTGGACATTCAAGGACAACTGTTCTTTACGTTTCCTTGCAAGTTCTTGTATGTTATTTGAATTTTTAAAGAAACAACTTTCTCTTTTTTTTGGTGAGGACTGTATTGTGTTGTGAAAAGATATGCAAGCATGCAACATATTCTTACCAATGGTGTACCGTTGTTGAAAACCTACTTAACACTATTTCTGCCTCTAGAATAGTCTGTGAAGATGAAAATCTGAACTTCAGGATACAATTTACATTGTTGCTCCTAACTTTTCTCTACCGACTGAGACCATCTCAAAACAAAGTGCAATTGGCAAAAGTATTGCAAATCTGAACAATATGTTTTGACAAATACAAAGGTTTCTTACACTGGTTTGGAATTTCAATTTCAAATACTTCTGACACTCAAGCAATGCCAAAGTTCTCCCACCCCCCAAAAACCAAAAAAAACACCAAAAATCTGCCACAAGCTCCCCAGAATACACCTTTCAAAATTCAAATTTACATGTAAAAAACCAAGAGCGATTATATGCATAGAAGTTTGTCTGCACAGCTTGTCTTGATTTCCTACCAATGACATCCTTCATAGCATTTTAGTTACCATGCACTGATGACCAATGTTAAGTTATGTCCCACAAACTGCTGTCGCATGATTGGCTGCATAAATGACTACGAGAATTCGAATATCAAATCCCTCATTTTGAGGCCTTCCTGTACTTCTTTCCAGCCAACCTAGGCCCAATTTCAAGGTGCTTTTAGCCCCGAGTGGGGAAAATATCTGCTTAGCAAAAACAGGTTACAAGATAAAAGAAGTCATGCGAAGTACACCTCTTGTAACTGGTTCCCAGTTATTGCTCAGCAGACAAACTTTCCAAGACCATGTCTGAATCATTTGGCTGTGGCTTATATGAGAAGTGGCTGCAGCCACAACCATAGACTTGTGTATGATATCGAGCCACAACCAAGTTCTTTGGATGTGGCCTAAGAACTATTTCTCTCAGGCAGCTTCATGAAACTGGGCCCCACTTGAATACCATGAGCCAGCCTATGTGGGGGCTAGGTATATGATATCAAACACATGCCACAGAACAGTGATTTTTTTATTACTTCAAATTTGGGCTTTTTTAATACTTGAAAGCTCTATTTTAAATTATTCACACTATTTCTAATAAGTCCTCCAATTATTCAAGGAACATAATTCTTAAATATTAATGCAAAATAATTATCAAACAATGTTATGAGGTATAATATAAGATTATATTTTGCTTTCAGAAAACTGAAAACGTCTAATTATATGTACAGTTTGACAGTGTGTCCTGGGTGGTATCTACATGTAGATATACAGCGGTACCTAAAACACACACGCATACTCTGTACAGTGTTACAACCAATATTTACATAATCTTTTACATTATTTATATTACGTTATCTTTGGGAATACCATCCCTACTTTTGCCGAGTCACTCAATCTTCTAATTAATACAACCATGTTTTCTTCAAGTAAATGTACATTCCTGACCTTGGTAGGCCATACAACTTGCATAAAATACTTGACTCGCCAGTGCGTGCATAAAAAAGGTTGGCCAACAGAACTTTACAGGCAAACCCAAAACGAAAGAAATTGCCAATCTTCTTGAGGGGAAGGGGGGGTACAAGCTGAATACAAGAGAGTTGGAACACGCATACCATATCCAAAAAGGAAATAAATCACTTGTCTAATTTTGGGGAACATTTCGAGGTAACAACAGCTGTTTTGTGAGAAAACACCTTTTTTTGGGATTAGTGGTTTCTGCCAACATATGTTCGGAAACTGCAGCATAGAGAAATTTGATATGCCTGGGTTAACATTTGGTAAAAAAAGTTAACCAACCCCCCAAATTCATGCAAATTGTACTGATTTTAACTGGTTTCCAGCTACTGTGTGCTTCACAGCTCAGTGAAATGCACACCAGCATGATTATTCACTCTCAACAGCATGTAAAAATCAATTTCAGCTCATGTACCTCTGGGCAACGATGCCCCTTTGGTGGGAAACACTGTTGTGCGGGCAGGGCATGGAGCAAGCACGATTGGTTTGAATGTACAGTCTTCGCATGGGTACCGACTGCATGCATGCCTTTTTCTCGTTGCGGGGGAGGGGGGACCAAGTGTTCACAAAGCAATTCTGAATCGTGTAGTAAAACTCAGTATCTTTCTAATAAACAGTAAGTTGCCAAAATCCAAAATGGGCAAAGCAGTTACTTCTATGAGCCTTTTTTTTGGGGGGGGACTCCATCCTTATGAATCCAAGTGGAACTGTGGCTTTGAGTTTCTTCTAATGTCTGCCAGTAAACTTGACATTACTTATCCTGCTGTCTATGAGTATAAACTGTGTAATTTATGAAGGTGGGGATTTGACACTCTCAAAGATACCATTACAACCAGGACCCAATGTCATGGCGCTGCTTGCTGCAGAATTCAATGCTTACGATTTTCATTCTGCACTAACCATGCTAGCAGAAAAATTCTCTGCTAACCTTTTAAGCACAGAATCCTTAGTTACAGTACATACGCATACACACAAGCCAAAATTCCTTGCTAACCCATGAAATACTTGCGCTGTAAGCACAGACTTTGCGGTAAGCAGCGCCACGGAATTGGGTCCTGCTGTGATATAACACTGGAATAAATTAATGCTGATGTTTAGAAACACTAGTATACCACTAGCGCACATTTGGAGTTTATTACACAAAATTAAAAAATGGCATTATCAAAATGAACCCCCCGTACTAATACTGTTCAGACACCTCAACCCACGTCGATAGTGTCAAAGTTAAACAGATTCAAGAAAACTGTTTTTTTTTGTGAAAGCCAAGTGGAATTTTTCTCAAGTTCTCAGATGTAACACAGTAAGCAGCAAATGTGAGAAAAAGAAATGACTCAAAAGCAAAAGATGGAAACAGGAATAAGTTACACGTTGGAATTTGGCACAAGAAATCAAGAAATCTGTCAAACAGGTGTTAGTGATTTCATAAACTATATGCATTGTCTAATAAATGCATCGCTTTCAAAGTACAACTCTCAGATGCAACCTACGTCAGGACTGGAACAATTTCTTTCCAGGTTCTGCAGTTTGCTGTACGTGAAAACCTTTGATATTACAAATACTGTCCTTTGGCAATTTTGGACCTGTAAATTCAAACTTAAATGAACAATCTTAACAAGTAAGGAGGCTGCAATCTAATAACTTTCAGTCTTTTAAAACTAGTGCCCAACTAGTGAACCACTTTATTAAATTGGCCATGGCCTTCAATTCTTTTTTTTTACACAAAGGTGATTATACACCTATGTGCCCTAGAAATGTAAACAAAGCACATTATCACCTACAACTCTTGTCCTACCGGTGAAGTTAATCTATTGCTTTGTAGAACAGTTGCCCGAGTGCCTACAGTTTAGAGTTTTGTCACCTTTGACCCAGGAGAAAAATCTAAAGGCCGACAAACAAGTGAAGCCTAACGACAAAGGGTCACGCAGGTTAACTGTGGCTGCAGGTAAGCTGCACTCATCTCATTACACTTTAATGCAGCTCCAAAGGAGGTGTACAGCAGGTTGAATGCACACATTTAATTAGTCTCTGGTTCAGTAGGTCACAGGATGATTCAGTGGTATCCTGTGAAACTCTCGTGTTCAAAGGAAACCAACCACTGTGGCTAGGCGGCATGGCCCTGCCCAACAGTGAGGAGATTGCAGGTGTGTGCAAACATGGATTGTAATAGACTGCACTGGACTTGGGCTTGAACGACACGGCTCCCTTCTGCAGTCTGTGGGTAGGTGAACATCCCCTTTTGGGCAGCTTGTAGGGGCGTGGCCAGCAAGAAGCAAGAAGGGAGGGCTTCAGGGCTCGTGATGCTGCTGGGCAACCTTTCCATGGGTATATCATTTGCCACGTGGGCAGCATTTTCAAGGTGGCAAAGGCTAGCAGACTGAGAAGAGATCGGGGCCACAAATGCCATTTATCCCAAGTTCAAGGTGAAATACCCATTCTTGAAAATTCCTTATTTGTTAAATTGGCTAAAGACGAGAAACGGTGCAAAAAAGTATTAGTCAACAGCTCTTTGTGGAAAACCTGTGCATTTGATAATAAAAAAGAAACAATCCTACAAGAAAATCTGTGTTCAATAAATAGTGTTATTTCTGTTATTTGGCAGCACTTTTTTCAAAATTTGTCAAATTAACTTGTTTGAAAGTACCCAAATGTTGTGACGACTTCCTCTCTGCACATAGTTTACGATAAATAAAACTGCACTAATATTATACACAAGTCGATGAGCATCAATTGGGTGACCATCCTGGCCAGCATTATAAGTCCATCTCCTTTGATGACTTCTCCTTCAGCTTGGCAAATTTGTACTCGCAGGCATCTGTCTCCACCACTTCTGGGTGGGAGAACTCCTTGGAGTTCGCCCTGGTTGGGTCCCTCTTGGCAGGGGTGTTGTTGTCGGCGTTGTTGCGGATGACTTCGGTACCCTCCACTGGCGACATCTCAAACTGGAACTTCTCGTCCTCGTCTGTCTCCTTGATGGTGTCCTCCTCTGAGGTGGGCGTGGGGCTGTTGCGGATCTGGCTGTTGTACCAGTCCCGGTTCTCCTCCAGGTTGTCCAGGAGCTCTTGGGCATCCGGATAGACCAGGTCGGCCCACGTCTCCCACAGTGGGTGCACGATGAAGTCAATGAAGCCCACCTGTTTACCGATTAGCAGGGAAAAATGTTACTGGTTCAGAGCTCTGTCGAGTTGACAAGGGGAAAGGAGAAAAAAATAGGAGTGAGGCCAAGAAGGGCCTCTGCAGACAATGATACTACCAGGAGCATGCTAGAAAGTATTGTGAGGGACGATCAACAGTGCAGACAGCAGACCAGTGCACAGTGCAGGTAGGCCCTGCACAGCACAGTTGAGCAAAGCAGAGCTAGAATATGGCCCAGCAGTGGGTAAGCCCAGTGGTGCTGACCACAGATGACCAGTGCAAGGCAGGGGAGTGCAGCCCAGACAACGGCAGGGAAGAGCAGAGCTGTGGTGGCTGGAGGTATGTCTCAACTGAAGCACAGCTACATTGTCTTCAGCACGATGGCACCTACTCGTGCAGAACAATGCAACACAAAGACTCGAGTTGTGAAGAACATAACATGGGTATGCACAGCAATGAGGAACAGAACACTCTGTTACAAGCAAAAAGCACAGCACAGAAGACTAGTGTAAAGCAACACAAAGCAGAGCAAGACTGCCAATGGGATGAACAAAGATCACGGCAGAAATATGAGGCAGGGCAGGCCAGTAAGTTACAGAGATGAAACAAGCCAGATATGGCACAGCGGAGCTACTGAGTAAAAGTAAACATTGTTGTGCTGGTGAAAATACCAGTTCAAAGTCAAGTATGACAAAGGTTTGAAAAGCTGACATCTTTAACCAAATTCACCAAGGAGACAAGAACCTCTAAGAAATAATAACAACATGAAATCTTCTGTTTGAGCAATGGCAAATTTCTTCTCTGACTCTTGCAAGTTATTTTGGCAGAGCAGATACCATTCCATTACAGTGTGTGACATTTTAATGTTAAAAGAAAACACTCCTTGCATTTCTTTTTGGAATTCTCTTTCAATGCTTGGGAAAAAAGTTTGACCAGTGGCCCAGCTTTCTAATGTTTTCTTGATTTGGCCACTCTCAAATTCCTTAAGAACCTGTTTAGGAAGAGCAAAATGTTCCCAGATGAACATTATTCAGAAATTTAAAACGTACCAGAAGACAGCCAGTTACAGGTCAATGTATTGGAAACACACAGAGACGAGCGGACAATAGTGGAAGTGGCTTTCAGACATGACCAACACTGCCTTCCATAATAAATATCCTTCCATAAAATATTATGTTCTGTTAATAAACTGCTGACAATTCTTCTTCACTTGCCAAACCAACTATGATAAGGTTGTTCGTTTTCATGCTCAGATTCTCAAAAATCAAATATATATAAATGGCATACATGTACACTCACTCTTTTCTGATATTGACAACTATTCTTGTAAGTTCCTCTTGAAAAAAAAATAAATTGCCACAAATTTTTTTCCAGTGTAACAAAATCACAGAAGACTTTAAAAAAAAAAAAGAAATGAAGAATTTGATTAAACTAAGTGCAAATCGGCTTACACTGTGACGCAGCAGGGCAGAGCGGAAACTACTTTATGGACAAGTTAGTGTGCCATCTTTTGCCCAGACTTACCTGGGACTTCTCGATGGAGGCATTGTACCGATCCATCATGGGGCTGACGTCCATGCCCTTCTGCCTCTCCAGGTCACCCTGCAGGAAGAACTCCTCCATCACCCGCTCTGTCCACTTGCGGTAGATGTCCAGTGGACGGGTCGGGTTCCCCAGATCGGCGCAGTGGACCAAGTTCTTTAAAACCTGGGAAGTGGAGACAGGGACGGAGGGAGTATATGAATCAATTTGTTTGCATTGTCGGGCCAGTGGACAGCTCTTACCACTCACAATTCATCCACATCCATTCCTTTTGTAAAGTACTTTGATGAACTCATGGTTGGCAGGCCTCAGGTGACCGACTATTGATGGAGTATGATGGATTTGGTCCAGGACGACTAAAGCACTTCAGGGGCATTCGGTGCAGTTTGCCATGGCAACAGCACTGAAGACGTTGTGTAAGCCATGTGTAATAGGCTCAACAGCAAAGACCATCACATCAGTGGTGACTTTTGAGGTAAGCAATGTGGATTGCACAGGGAGGATTTGATTTTTGATGGATTTGATTCTGTGCCCACTAAATACACTAGGGAATAAGGGTTTTTAAATTAGCAAAGGACGGACACATTTGTGTCACTCCTAAAAAGTATGATTAAGACCAGGACACTGATATTTCTCCGTAATGACAATCTACAGTAAATCAGTCAGTACAATCTTTTAAAATGGGTTCTTAATTAAAAAAAACAAACAAAACCACGAGGTCCAACTTCCAGGAAGAAATTACTACTCGGCAAATATCAGCTGGGAACCTGTGACAAGAGGTGACATCTTGACTGGAAACCTGTTTTTCTTTGGTTTTTGTGACACTTTCTAAAACTGATGAAATGTGTGACGAAAGTCACTAGTATGGAATGATACTTCCCCCTGACATTACTCAGTTTTAATCTCTTGCACCATGATTTGGAAGGGATCATTTCTTTGTCCTACTAAAGGCAGTGAGATTGTGAATTCAAGAGATGTAATACTCTTACCATCATTCTGTCGTTGTAGTTGTCAAGTAATAACACGCCTGACCCTGCAACTTTCTTGGACTCCACCATAGTTTTCAAGTCGGCCAGCAAGCTCATATGCTTGGACATGTCTGTTGCTAAAACCTGGGAAGAAAAAAGAGACATTTCATTTAAATGTGAGATTTTTCAATACTACATATAAACATATCACAAAAACCATATGACATTTTTGATGAGATGTTTTTCTCTTCGAGTCTTGCCACCCTACTTTTAGTTGTAAGCTAGCTTAGAAGGCAAAACCCTTTATAATGTAGAGTTCTTACTCTTTGAAAACCCTCCCAAGCTTAGGACAAGTGGTTGGACTCCAATAAGTGACATGTTGGCCTTTCAGAGCAATGCAACGAAACTCTTCATTACGTGACTACCTGGACCCTCAAATTGCTTCTGGGTCTCAAATAGTGAAATTAAAGTGGTGTTGAAAATGGGCACTACAATTAATCCTACGATTGCTTCTTACTCCAACCAAAATTAAGACATCAAACCCCCAAAACAGGTGATCAGTTTGGGGGCAACTGAGGCTCAGCCTTTTCATTTTTCTGAAACTCAGTTGTCCCCAGTAGTCTTTCAGACCTCACGTTCAGTTGAGTTTTTCCTCAGGAGGCCCCTCAGCCCCTGAGGCCCCTCAGCACAGGCAAACAAGACCACCTCTTACACAAAGGCCAAATTGAAACAATCTCATTTTGGGGAGAAAAAATGTATGTGAGGTGAGAGAGAAACACAAGAAAATTGTATATGGAAAGAAAACGGGGAAAAAAAGATGAGAAGCTGAGTCATACTGCTATAGGGTAGACCAAGAAAGGGTTACAGGAAACACAATCAGAACATGACACATGATGAAATGCGAGAAGGCGACAGACGCGAAATGAGAGAGCCCAGAAGAGACAAGGTGAGACGAGGCAAAACAAGACAAGATATGAAATGCAAACAGAGGGGAAATGTAATGAGACTTCCGGCGACAAGACAGGAAGAAGGACGGAAAAAAGCTAAGGATGGTCCGATAAGATGAGACGAGATGAAATAAGAGAAGACAGGAGACAACGTAGAAGCCTGAGATGAAAAAATGAAATGATACCAGCAGGTATCATTTCATTATCATTATCATGAGAAAGCACATCACAAGACCCAGACCAACAATGAAAAATTAGAGTCCCAAAAAGTATAATTACATCACCACGGTTGCCACATGAAGCATAAATTTGATCATAAGGTATTTCACCAAGGATTACAAATTTATGCTAAGCTTGTAAGTACTAATTCTGTCATTGATTTTGTAAGAGCAGAAAAGGCACGTACTATTTAAATTATTACAGCAAATGAGTCAGATGTGAGATCTTAGTGGCTAGTGGAGTCAGACAAGCACTTAAATTTCTAACTGTCGAAAGAAACAACACACCAAAACCTATAACACCATCTACTGAGCAAATTTCTGAGACAAATCTTCGTGAGCTGCGAGGAGGTAAACGCAACTCACCATGTCGATGACTAATCTCCTGAGCTGCTGTAGCTGCTTTTTGGTGAGTGTCTCAAACAGGTTGCAGTTCTCAAGCTGCAGTAACTTGAATGCCACCGCTAATGAGTGGTTCTCCAGGACTGACTCGTCATTGTATAGGATGGCAAGCTCCGAGCCTTTTGGAGACAATTGAAAACAAAACATATTGGCAGATGTTCCGATTACACCCAATAACTTCCAAGAAATGAGCGTATTCAGACAGGAACAATAAAAAGAATTAAGGTCAATAGAACATGGTCTAATGCTTAATCATGCAAGCTCTGTGATGGTACGAATTGATGTGAGGCTGGGGGAGGGGGTAGATCAGTGTCAAGTGAAGCAGGATGGGATTTCCCATGATGCCTTGCATGACGGGAAAGGAGGAAATCAAAGGAAGGGTGGTGGTGCAGTTACAGTTCAGTCCCATGTACATGCTAACCATGATTAAGAACAAAAAGTGGAAGTCCAACCATGGGACTTTTCCAGAGGAAATGGGTCAGCCGTCATGCCGTTCAACAAAACTGGTCATTCTGAGATAAGCATAGAGAGGCTAGAGCATCGTGTCATAAAAAAGGACTTACTTGATGCGATGAGGAATTGGTTATTCAATCCCGGATGGCGCACATCATGTATTGCTGCTGCATATATCGCTGCTAAGATTTCAATGTCGGTGAATACATTCTGAAGTGAAAAAGAGGTCATGAAAGTGGGAAAGATTGATAGAATAATAAGGGCAACTGATTGGTAGAGATATCTCCGAAATTCCAGTTTGGAATCCAGGTTACATGTAGGTTGGAATTTGGTATCTGGGTCTGTTATGAAATCAAGGCAAGTATGTAGTTCATGACACAGGTCATTACAGCACTGTTATCAAAGGAATGTAATCAAAGTAAACATCAGATTTATTTATGACATATGGCTTATTTCTCACATCATTTAATTTCATAATATTGCTGATCTTGCATCTTGTTTTTTATTTCCAGATGTGGAACTCGACAGATAGGAAAACAAGAGAATTCAAAGTTGTAAATAAAATATAAAATATTGTCAACAGCACTAACAAGCAAAACCACAGAACAATGGTATAATTGAGGGAATCTGGAGAAAAGTTGCAAACTTAGAACTTGTAAATGAATCCCCTTTCCTTCTTAAAACCAGCTTAATACTTTCAAACTCAGCACTTTCAAGTCCACTACTGCTTTTCGAGAGCAAGTTTGTGACCTCTCCAGATACAATTATTCTAAAATAAACAATCTTGTATGCTATAAGAAAACAACAAAGGCTGAAAATGCTAGCCACTTGCCATTGGCGAGATTTCAGTTCTGGTGAAATTTTGGCTACTATGGTTTAATACCCAGATTTAAACCAAATATAAAAACATACAGCAAACTACCTCAAGTGCTGGCGCTGAAAGAAGGTAGTTGGTTGACTGGACGACGTCTGCTGCATGAATCTGGTTGTGGTATTTCACATCTTTATTATAGTTGTCCTCTAATGTTCTGATGTATCCTATTAATGTCTTTGGGGGGATCTGAAATGTTTTCAGTAAGCCTCTTTCCTAAAAACAAGAAAAAATGAAGCATCTTTGGTTCACACAGAGTCGTATACACATTTTGGAATTCAATTTTTGAGGGCAAGCTGTACCCAAAGACTCCTTCCAGAGGGAATAGACATTTGAAATTTTGAGAAGAATGAAAACCAAACACTGTCAGATTTCTGAAAGTGTATGCTTTTGAAGTAATAAAAGGCTAAACTTTATACATAGTTAACTTAATATAATGCCCTTCAAGTTGACGGAAACTGAAACTTGGATAGGTGTTAAAGAGAATGAAGTTTGAACTGGAAAGATTTATGCCGAATCCTATCCAACAGGACTTACATGGCTAAAAATAAATGATCATGCCCTGAAGCTTGCAGAAATTTTGACACAGAAATTAAGCCAGAGGGCAAACAGTGAAAAGGTTTTTGCAGTGCAACATAGGATTTGCGACCACTTCATACATGTATGCCACAAGACACGGGCACTTACTTGAAGAATTGTATATGTGACGGCCGTGAGGGGTTTGTGGTTTGTAAGGTCATCGATTTTAAAAGCATCAAATCCCCACCGGTCCACATGGGCCATTTCCTGTAAAGGATGGAATGCAAATAGGAACAAGGTCAGCATTGACATAGATATCAACCCGCAGGGGAAAAATACGACAAGGCTTAATTAAAGTTTCAGACAGCACGGTCCTTGGTCTGTTATAGGCTTTACTATCACTCATAAAGATAATGCAGCTCATCGTTTCTGTTAAAGCAATGTGTGGCTCACTCTCAAAGGCAATCTTGTGGGACGAGACTGTTTCAGGAGCCTGCACGCAAGAGGGAAATCTACTGCAAACGCATGCATGAGTGCCTTTCTGTGAGTGACCAAATGAGGGCAATGATAAAGGAATCTCTGGTGAAAGGACAAAATGAAAATGCAGTATGCCATCAAGCTTTTCCCATTTCTTTGAGGTGCACTGAAAAAAATATTGCCACCCGTGAGACAATCCCTTTACACATGGACTCAGACGTTTGCACGTGGTGCTGCACAAAACCATAAAGAACAGACGGTTGACTGAGGATGTCAACATTTAAATCGGAAAGTAGTCTCTCTGAGGTAGACATGAAGAAAGCCTGCTGAGTTATATGTTGCTTTTACATGTAAAAAGAAAAGCAAAACAAGAGGGCAAGCTACTAGTACTTAATAATTCAACAGCAGGCATAAAGATTATCAGAGTAAGTCTGATGTATGTATTGTGACTATGTGTCGGGAATACGGGCGATTCACAATAGTGCACCACCAAGAGTCCGCAAAGCATTGGCTAATCACAATGCCCAAAACCTGTCGACCCAATGCGCGTCGGAAAGGGTCGACAGATTTCACTCGTTGTGATTGCCGACTCATGGGGGCGCACTATTCTGAATCGCCCGTATTTAACCACTTGCTGACTTTATGAACTTGTCCCAGATTCTGTATTAGTTTCAGCTGAAGATACCATGTTTCTTTTATAAATGACAAGGTACCATAACCACGGTCCTTTACAACGTTGGACTTTGCCAATGCTGGCCCTTGGTGGTCATTTGCTCAAGATTTGTGTGACATTTCTTATAGATCGTCACTCTTCTCTTTTGAAACTCTGAGACAATGTTGAAGAGCAATGTTTGGTACAATGCCTAGAAGTGGCCCAGGGCCGATTGCACGCTCAACAGGTGCTCATGTGTCATTCTTGAAAGACCAAGTCAACATTGAAAATGTGACTCTTGACAAATTCTTTCAGTTTTGGGACAAAAAAATGCATTACCAGGAAACTTTCTCCCAGGACTTACATTTTCCATGTCTTCCTCCTTCTCGTACGACACCCCAAACCGCGGCACCACGTCCTGTGTCAGGCTGTTGTGGTGCTTCAGCTTGGGGACTGTCTTGACTTTTCCCACCTCATTGCTCCGTCGCATCGCTGCAGTCGTTGTTAGGCCCTTGCTGTCGACCCTGGAGGGGGCGTTCTTGGGGATGGGGGAGGGGGAGGGAGCATCTCGCAATTGCTGGACTGGCAGGTCGATGTCTGGGTTCTTGTCTGAAAAAAAGGTGAGAGGAAATGTGGGCTTTTCTAAGGACTTGCAGAGCGGTCTTAAGTCAAAGTTAAGTTGGCATGTCAATAAACACTGATTGTTTCATTCTTACAAACAAGATAACAATTTTGCACTAATTTTTCAGACTTAAAGATTTAAGGTTGTTGTAGTTAGCAGCATAATTTTCAAAAATAAAACACAACCTCCCCTGCCATTTTTTCCCACTGCTTAAATGGTGATGGTGTTTTAATGGTGATCGAATTATTTGTGAGTTGTTAAAGACGTATTGTCCATGCCTTTGGGGTATGGCACCTTGAAAAATAGATTTTTAAATTGAATTGATAAATTTCTAGGACTGCCTTTCTTGTGAGCTTTCCATTGAGTCATCACCCAAAAAAATCAGTGCATGAGAAATTATTTGAATTTTTAAAATACGAATGTCCACTCCTAATTCAAATTACAGGGCAGACAGGATCAAGTGTGTTTGCCATTGTAGCTGCAACATAATGATTTCAACTCTGCACACGTACATGTACATACATGTACGGCATACAAGGCCTGTACGTACTGATACATGATGACGTATGGTTTTGCAGTCGTCTACGAAGAACGGACAGAAACAGAGCCAAGCACTTGGACATGTTCAAGATCAAAGGTGGATCAGCCTGAAGGATTAAAAGCTTTTCATGCAGCATGATGACATCATGAAATAATGCCCAGTTTCCGGAGAGCCCCTTCTGTGAAAATCCAACGGAATCTGGAGATACTGACTCATTTCAAGCTTGAAAGTCCTCTATATTTACTTTGCTGTGAAGTGATTATTTTTCTGTGTTTTATTCATAGCCTAGAGTGCAAGGAACAGAGCCAGATTGCATCTAGAATGCACGACACCAGCATGCATGCTTGAACTTAGGCCTCAAATAGAATATAGCTTGGCTACCACATCACTTCTATGAATTTTAAAGAAATAGGCTGAAAATTTTCTGTATCAGAGCGCAGCATCATGGCACTGTCTGAAACAACTTTTGAAAACTGTAAATATTCAAACTGATTCATTTACAGTAGAGGACATTACAAACCTTCAAAATCCATTCAGAAAAAAAAAATCAAAATTTTGAAAGAGCATGGACAAAAGAACTTCATGGAAGGATTCCAAAAATTACAAATATTTTGAGAAAACACGCACTTACACCGTAAGAGGTGTCATGAAAAATGTGGTGCCAAAAATGCAAACAGAAACCCATCACAAAATTTGATGATGCAAAATCAAATCTTTAGTCGGACTACTGATGTAACTAGCTTAGGGTAAATGACCCCATACAGAGAAGCACTTGTGCGCAGATCTTTCCAACAACCGGTATGTTTTTCTTAATTGAAGAGTTCTTTCAATATTTGATAGAGGGAAACATTTCAGGAGACAGTGTGCGAGGGAGGGATGCTACTTACCAATATATGTGCTTAGTAGGAACTCTGATACTTGGTTGCCTGATTTACTCGTCTCTGAGAATGCTGATAACTCTCTCCCAAGCATACGTCTGAACTGCATAATAGAGAATTGAGTAAAGGAACAACACTCAATACAAAGGCGCTCGGTTGCTTAATCAGTAACTGATGAGACATATGCTATCGGTATACTGGATAAAATCTCCATTCTTGAACATATTCGTTGGCACATTGTTTCAAAAGGGTGATAGGGTATGCATGCAAACTGCCAGATTGTGTAGTTTTACAACGGGTAAATAAGACTGAGGGACCAGTTCTGCAGAGTGAAGGAAAAGACAATCTTAAGGCCGGTTAATACTTCAGGTGAGTGCAAAAGCGAAATGAATTTGACGCCACGAAATGTTTGCTACGGAATTTTGCTCAAGTTGTTCAACTTTGCGAAATGCGAATATTTGAGCTGACATTACGTATTTGCGTTCGTTTTTGCTTTCGCTTGAAGTATGAAAGATCATGAACTAAAAAGGTAAAGAAAAACAATTCTGTGCCTTTCCTCCTAAATACACAGGCCTGCCATGAATCACGTATACAATGTGCCTTTGCACGTACATGTGCGGCCCGGAGCACATTTATCACACATTTCGATGTACTGTGTAATTTGGTTGAAAATTTCAGAACGCCTGTATTGACACTCTCTTACCGAATTTACAGCTGTGGGACTTTGTCACATAAATCTGCACTTAGCCATGCTGACATACACATAATCTGATAGGTAATGACTTGCTGCACCTCGGGAGACCTTGTTTGCTCAAGATAATGTTGCAAAGCCAAGTTGAGAAAAATACTTGAACTTTCTGATAAATTGCTGAACTGTTTCAAAGTCCAAGATACTCTACCCCCCTGTGAGCTACTGTGTAGCTTTCAGCCCACATGCATACACGCACTGTGCATCAAGCAATGCAACTAATGGATTGACCATCGCCACATCTACCCCTCTCCTCCCCAAAAACAAGACCTCAGTTACGTTGCTCCAAAACACACCTACGTCTGCTATCAGGCTGACAATTTTTTTTTTTAGTCCAATGTATCGGTTTTCAAGCAGGGAGAAAGGCAACAGAAGACAGGGAAACCCGAGGGCATTTTGTCTGGGCAGGCTGAATCTGATCGCTGCCTTCCTTAGAAAAAAAAATTCCCAGATTACTCGTGAGAGGATTGTGGATTTAGGTCTTCACCTGCACTAAAAGAATTTCAGCGCAGAACCGTTCATATTCAGGTTGATCCCATATGCAAAACTTACTGTGCAATAAAATCAAATTATGGATATGACAACTGAATATCAGCTTGCGTTTTATAATGCAATTGTAAATTTTATCATCATAATGTGATTTCTAAAGTCCATGTGAGATGGTCAAAGAGTTGTCTACAAAGCTAGAAAAAAATGAAAAGATGACTATCATTAACTCAAAAGGTAAAAACTGAAAAAAGTTCAAGGGGTCACTTGATGTATCGACAGAGAAACTTGACATCGTAAATGTGTATGTGAACCTGATGCAGCTGTGAGGTAACACTACGTGTATCACCGAGACTGTAAACTGACACTAAAATCACCAAAGAGGAAAAACCTGAAAAACTCTGCTCATAGATTGAGAAATGATGGCAGTCTTACTTTACTTGTAGCCAGGTCACTGACTGAGCGATGGGTCTGCATTGATTCCAGCTGCTCCAGACACCAGTCCAGCTCTTCCATGGTTTCCAATGCCAGCTTCCCATAGTTCTCGTCTTTTTGAGCGAAAAAAAAAGGAAAAAAAAGGAGACATGAATAAGGATCAACAATTTCTCTAAATACAACAGTTGGTTGATGTGCGAGGGAGAGAGAAAGCATCTTTAAGGATGCCACTTACCAACATTGGGCGGGTTGGGCTTAATTTGGTGTAACTTGTCCTTCGGCGATTGCCTGCTGGGTCAAAAGCAAAACAAAACAAAACACAACACATGGTAAGCCTGTGATTTAATAAACTTAACTATGAAATAACAAGCTTTGGCCTTGAGATGTATAAATCACTATTTGAAAATATTGCAGCATACTTTGGTTTACATTGGAGAGGTTATTTCATGCACTAACAGCACTCAGGACTTTGAACACAAGGGAAAGCTGAGCACCGCTTCAAGTGTCACATATGTGGAAACCAGTGGTGAGGTAACACCTCCGGCGAAATATTTCACCACTTCCCGTGCCAAAAGGGTCTGGCAGTTGGGAAATATGATGAAGAAATGCACTTTCACACTTTAAGAAAGCCACCCTCCTTCCCAATTATGGGCATAAGTGGAAGGGGAGCAGTATCACATAACCCACCCAAGTCAATCACATAAATGGACAGGGCACTATCACATAACACATCCAGGCATGCACAGTGGAGAAAATGCAAGTGATAAATGTCAGAACCAATATGATGACGTTTGCAGAATTGCCAAAATGCCAGTCCCAGGTCATGTTCTAAATTATCTACCTTAACATAAACACCACCTCATCTACACATCCTTACTTTAAATGAAAAACAAAGACCACCACTTCATTGTGATAATTTTGATAAGTTTTAAATTAAATGCACGTGTTCAGTTCTTTCAGGTTCATTGGGAGTATCGGCAGAAAGTACACGTACATGTACCGTTACCCTAGCTCATTGAGCTTTCTAAAGGAAAAAAGACCATTTTCTGATTGTCTTGTCTAATTAATTTCCAACAATTTAAGACCTAAACAATTACAATGCAGTTAATAATAAAAACTTCCATCTTTATTTCATAGGTGCTTGAACTAAAAGAAATAGTTGTCATCTAAGAAGCCAATTTTCTTGTTCATGGAGAGTAATGCTGAATACACTAGAAACACAGAGACCTGAAAATTCTGCATTATGAAACAGTACGCCCACACAGTACCGCAAGCCAGGTGCACAATCAAAACAAAAAAAAATTGCGTATGTTACATCAGCGACACCTTCTGGCATCTCTCCCCTGCTCATGTATTAGTAGATCACAGTTTTTTTTTGTAAACATGCAGACTTCAGACCAGCGGCATGCATGAAACCCTGGCCATTTGAGGAAACTTGGGATTTGGTTTTCGGTGATATGCGAGCAGACTGTGGAATGAAGGGTATTAAAGTCTTTTGTACAAAGCCAACAAGCTCTCAGAACGTGTAATCTTTTTATTTGGGGGGAGGAGTAGGAAGACGACAAAAATAACTTTGTTCAGAGAAGGCCACAAAACAAATATTGATTTTTCTGCAAAACAATCCACTTAGCAAGGGACTTCCTAATGTGATCTAAACAGATTCTGTTCACTCCCTGTGTTTCCTTCAATCACCTGCTGACCACCTAGCCAAATCTACTTTATAGTGAACCTGTCGAATTGGCTTTGGTTGGTGTTTTGCTAAGGAAAATAGCATTTTAAAAAAGGTTGCAGCACTAGAGGAAATGTGATGTGAAAAGCTATGTGCATTAATGAGTAAAGCTGACAATGGACGGCTATGGTTCTTCCAGCCAGCGATTTCCCAGTGGGTTGATAATGGACAACCAGGGCGATCTTCTTTTCCTGTGGGGTATGCTTTAGTATGTGTCAGCTTGGTGGATAATTGGGGTCAGCAAAATTGCAGTCAAGGTGCTGCTCTTGATGTTAATGATGCTATCTTCTAGGCTGCAGTCTGAATAGTAGTATTCACTGTAAAAAAGCATCCAGGTTGTTGAATTCATAAAGGTTTTTTTTGGTACTTTGTGCAAAATAAGCTCCTCGTTTCTCTCAAACCCAGCTTATTTCGGAACCCTAACCCTGTTAGAACCTTCAAAATACACCAAGGCTTCTTGGATTATCTTATAGAGGGCTAAGAATCCAGCAAAACCATGGTTGCTTCTCACAAGACTTGTGGCCCTTGAAAGTGCCACATGCAAGTAGATGGATTTCGGAGGAGTGATGGATCCGATTCTAAAAAAAAATGCCGTGTGTGGAGTTAAAGGTCAATTCAATTAAAGGTCAATTGGTCAAACCCACTGCCTGAGCATTAAAGGTGAAAAATAAGCCAGTATAAAAAGGCGCTGTGAAAATATGACCCAAAGGGGTAAACTGTGTCTGTGTGTATAAAACTGATCGCCACAGATACTCTGTTTTTTAGTGCGCAAAATTGAATTTTCATTTCTGCCATGAGAACTGAACCAAAGCAAAGACCGTATTAACAGGTAACTGCTCAAGAAATTCCCCAAATTGCTTCTCCAAGATTATAACAGTAACTGGTGGCAGCTGTCAAAATGTACCTCAAAATAACACTGCTTCACACTCCGGTATGTTCTAAATTCCTGACACTACACTGTATTTGTGGTTCTCTGTACAAAGCCACGGTGAGTTGAGAGGCCCCAATACCCATGCCTTGCTGTGGTCCCAGGAGTCATTAAGACTTCCCTGGATCCCCAATCAACAGAATATCAAATGTTGAAAGGTCTGCAGATGGACACAGACTCACAGATAATGTGCACTACATGTATGATTTGCCAAATGCCTCAGCTTCTACAGGTATCTGATAACCTGGAGGGCAGGAACGCCAACGTATGTTTACACCCTCGCAACACTTTACATGGACATATGCACGCATTAGAATATGAAACTGAGAACATATATGTACATGTTTGTAACGGTACAAATGGACTCACTGTGGAGTTTAGAATTAGATTTTCAAAATGTTAGATATATTGTTCAATTCTGGGACCAATAGCTTTGAATGGACAATGTGATAATTACTCCACTACAAATCAAGCTGTAATTACTGACTTGTATACAACACCTACATCATCATTTAATAATTTGTTCCTCAAAGCTGGACGATTGTTTCACTTTCTGACCAATGAAGTGACAACAATCCAAGACAAGATGTACATGTACATGCACGTATGCTTATATCAAATGTTCTGTGGTATGGTAGACCTACACGTGTCATATAAGTTGCGGCTACAAATAACATGGATGCCTATGGGAGCTGCCGCAGCCGCAACAGATGTGTGTTTGTAACAATCAGACTCAACCTTACAACCCTAATCAGACCAGAATTGTTAGACCCTCCAAATTTCCCCAAATCCAAAAGTTGTCAACATCTCTGCTTGAAGATTAAATTCTGTGGGACAGCAAAGTCTATGTTAAGTTTTACGGGAAAATGACCCGGGCCCTGTCACAGCATATTGATGGCAAGGAGTGCTTGAAGCTTACCTGCTAAAATTGGATGGTAACCCTGTGAGCGAGGCGTAGTTCTTACGAATACTCCGCAAACTGGCAAGAATTTGAGCAAATGGTGTGACGATCACGTCCTCTGCATTGTGACTGGGCAAACGAGATGAAAAGAGGAAGCATTATTGGAGAAGCAGTAATTAAGCATTAATTACAAAATCTGTTAGTCAAAGAGACATGTGGATTGAAAATGGTATCTTGCACAAGCAATTTGCTTTTTCAACAGGGAAAACAGCAACGGTTCTTTGCTGCATGTTCTTAATGTCATCAGCATGTAGAAAAAATAAAAGAATCCTGATGACTTTCGAACCCACATCAAGATAAACCACACCGCATAGTATTTCTTTCAATGTCCGATGAACACTGAGAAAAAAGAAAGTCACCTGAATTTTTGCTTAACACAACAAAGCTCCAGCACGCAGCATTTACTCTACTCAGTCACACAGAAAACACTGCCGGCACTACTGTTTGGAAAACAAACATACTCCAACGAGTAATAACCTTTCCCGACTATGCTTCCAAAGGCAAATTATGTCAGGCGTGGTTGACTTCCTGCTAATGCAGAATTGAAGAGAACTGATTCCTAACTCGGAATAGGAAACAGGGCACATGACCCTACTTCATTGATGAAGCAAAAGTCTGCATTGTCGCTGATTTCCAGTTTCCCTGATATTGGAATGCAGGCTGAGAATGACAATTCTGAATACAGACAGAATCAGCCAATGGTTCACTCAACAAGATACAATACAGCCTTTGATTTCGGCTGGTGGTACCATCACAAAGTGATGTGTTTTTTACTTGTCTTGTGACTTCAGAGTGAACTTCGGAGAGAAATAAATATGCACTTTTGATAATGAATGACCTAGTTCTAGCAATTTATTAAACTTCAGTGGCACACGGGGGGGAGATAGGGAGGCTTAAGCCCCCTCCCCAGGATGTCAATTTTTTTTTACTTTCTGAAAACAAAAAACACACAATATACACATTTACCTTGAACTACTAGCTCTGATATAGCCGCACATCCTAGCCCCCCGGGGGGGGGGGGAGAGACCTCAAGCATTAAAAGCTATTCTGGGGATAAATCCCAGTCTGAGCCCCTTCCCCCACAATAAATTCTGGGTTCCTCACTCTAACAGTGGACGTTTTAATTGAATGTTAAAACTATGTTCGTTTTGACATTTAGACACTTAATGCCAATTCTGAAAAGAAATTGTGACGCCTTGCAAGAAGCCGTTTCAATTTTAATAAATGCTGGGGCCATCTGTAGTAGTAAACCGTGTAGGTTACTCTCTGCTTGAGATGCTATTTATACAAACAAAAAACAAAACAAAAAACCCACAGTTCAGACGTGCAACTTGTTTCATTTTGAAGACAAATGGGGGCTGCACAATATACATGTACATTCACTCACCAGTCACTTGTGATGGATGAATTCCTGGACATTGATTTTGGTGACAGGTCAAAATCGCTGTCCGATCTGTACAGGAAGGACTCTCTTCTCTGAGGCAGGTTGGCCGAGAGAATGAGTCCCGAGGAAGGGCTGGCGGCATCGATGCCTGGACTGCGGCTTGGTGAGGCGCCATTCTCAACATCAAAGCTGTGTGAATGACCACAAGAACAAACGGAAATAACACCAGAGCCAAGACAAGTAAAGACTGGGTGTCAACCTCCAAGCCACACTGGTGTACAAACCAGTGAATCACTGTGGTCTGAGGGTGTTAAATGTTAAAATAAAACCATTTCATTGAAAATTTCTACAATGGTGCTTCCTGTAGTTTGTCACTTGCTTTTTGGGTTTAAAGTTGCTGCTATAATGAAGTTGATATTTGTGGACATAGTACCCATATAATGATAAGTGGAGTGCATGGAAGAGGGTTACACCTGCAAAGCAATTTTACAACTGATCATGAAAACCGATCAAGTTATATCATTTTACAATGATCCCAGTGTACAGGATTACTTTATTTTAAAAAAAACCAACAACTGTGGAATGTTTTGGTAAAAGCCCCTGACTATAAATATCACATGTAATGGATGGATTTAACCACAAGGACATTTTCTAAAAGTGCTTGTAACACTTCCAGAAGTCTTTCGAAAATTGCTTCTGGTTAAAACTTGATTAGAGCACACATGACTAAGGAATTCACTTCAGGCCAGTCAATTTTGAAAAGAGAATAAGTGATTCCACATTGTATAATATTCAATATACAGCTTCAACTTACAGAGACAGTTATAGAAGAAAGGATGTTCAAATATTTAAGTTTTCATCAGGGGCCTCAAACAACTGTCTACGCACCACCTCCTACACGATTATGATGCACATAATCCTTTCTTTGCAAAAAGTGGAGGTTCTTATCAAACATGATCAAAAAGTGCAATGGTTGTCCGGCTCTGCTGTCATGAATCTTTATTTGAAGTCTGAAAAAAAGTACGAGTCAACCCGTGACGTTTCCTTCTATGATTACATGACATGACTCTAAAATGAGCCAATTGCCACAAACTAAACACATCAGGCAGATGTGCCCATTAAAAAAAAAAATGGCAATGAACAGGATAAACATTATACTTGTACATGAATCTAAAGGAAACAGACCATACAAAAATCAATCACGCCAGTTCCAATTTCCAAGGAAATATACATTTCACACATAAGTGTAGCTACATTAGCTGCAGTTGTTAACAATCAATCAAAACTTGCAGTTTCGGAAACCGTAATATACCTGGCACTTGCTCCATCATTTATGACACTGACTGAACAACCTGTCAAACATGGGCCCTTTCAACACTGTAGTACACAAAGGTATGATCTAAGTAATGTGCGAAGAGCAGTTCCGTAATGAGAGGTGGGGGAAAGGGGTCGGTCAGTTACACGGGTGGTGTGCACCCCCCTGCCTCTCAGGTCCATCAATCAGGAATTACAGGTGGGAACCTCTGCAAAGAAAGGGGGGGGCGGCTTATAGTTCTACCGTCACGAAAGTGAAGTACTTTAGTACTTCCTCCTGGATAAATGAAGAAAACCATTGCAGATATATGTGCAGCCTGACCACCTATTTAAAAGCTGTACACCTAAGTGGAATAACTAAGAGTTTGACGTACAGGTGTTTCCCATGGCCATTCACTGACATCAGGGGTAAAGAGAATAATCAGAGGGTCACAAATTCTGGTGATTAATTGACTGAACACCATACGCATAACCTATTCTACATGTGAATTGGCATGCAGGCTTACAACTGCAGTGAAACATTATTCTTGTTGGCAATCAAACTGAATGGAAGTACAGTTTCCATTCATGCCAACTGGATACAGGAAATTTCATTCAAAAGCAGACTACTGCCCTCTAAGAGTCTGTTACTTCAAATCTTACAGCATATGGCCAACACACTGTACAGGCTACCTTGAGTGACCCATTCTGGGGAAATGAGTCATTAGGCAATTTTTTCAGTAACTTTTTCAGTTAGCATTTAAAAAGAGCGAACAAAGCAGGTATTACTCATTTTGGTATCCTCACCAAAAGGGACATTGCTGTGGCTGAAGATGTTAAGGGTTCCTATTGATTTCTATAGTCAAAGCCTCTTGGAAAGCCCTGGAACTAAAAGTAGCCCTGGTGACTTGTGACTCGCTTTCGCCAAACACAAAATGTACATGTACATGCATGGGTTCCATGAGTGAACAGGAAAAAAGCACATATTTATAGAGCACACAAGCGCTTTCAGTCTGGTTTTCCTGGACTGTTCGGTAGTTAGTTTCATTCCTGCACTGAAAATTGCCTTTAACAGCATAAATCAATCTGATTCCACACTGACTCAAAGGAGAAAGGAGCATCAACAATTACACAACTAACCCGAACTGCAGGTTTCGGTCACGGCTCAGCTGACGATAGAACTTCAGCTTGACATTGGACGACCCCGACATGCTTAAAATTAATACAACCTTACAGGTTTAGGTGGCTGCACAAATCAAAGACGTATTGTACATGTAGTTGTGCTATATACAATGTACATGTACATGCACATACATGTACACTACTCCAAGCATCCGTCTCAAATTCCACAGCAACACTGACCTAGTGTAGGCATGGTGCAGTGATGGAACAGGCAAAGCCAGGGTCCTTGCTGCCCCAAGTGTTACAGGTTCGGTTGCTATGGGAATGTCCCAAAGTCTAATTTATAACTCCACAACAGGTTGGCCCCACTGGTATGCATGCTGATGGGGCCACGTTCGATTGCTGTAAATCATCTACTGGGGCTGGGCTTTTATGCCTGCTTTCCTTTAATTACCACTATCAATACACAGACCCTGGGAAAAATTGATCGACTATCAGTCAGACAACAAACCAACCGATATACATGTACTTTGGCTACACTGCAGAGCGACTTTTTGTTATCTTTCATAATTTCAGGTACCGGGTATAATGTGGAAATGTCCATGTTAACTGCACAAGTTTGGACAATGTATTTCTTTGATAAAACTATCATCCTTTATAACAGTTTCCCAAGCTTTAGTTACATGTCAAACATGTCATAGGAAACTGAGAAGAGTATGAAAAGGTGTTGTTAGAAGTCACAATTCTATGTTCAGGTGGCTGTAAAGCTATTCACATCTTATCTATCTTCTGCTGTTACCAATTTTGTGGCAACATCGTTCAATTTATTTTTTTCATCATGAACCCTTCAAAAGCAATTAATATTTATAGATACCTGCAATTTTGATGACAGACAACGAAAATCAACAACAGTAATATCACTTGGTACCATATGATAATCAGTTACTTCATGCACCCTGAGAAACAAGATTTTTTTACCATATAGGCCTGTACTTGTTTATGTATTTCTAGATGGTACATATTAAGATGGCATTTAAATATTCTTAATGCAAATATGCTCTCCTAATAGCTTTGCATAATGGCTACAGACCTACTTTAAATACACAGATCTGTGTACAAAAGCTCAGATCAATTTAGACAGTACAACAGCTAGACAGTACACACACTCCTGTACCGAAGTTGTGGGGACATACACTTGGCATTTCACCTGCTTTGTGGGGACCGAAAACATTGTGGGGGACTCAGAAATGTCCCCACAACTTGGTTCAAGTGTCCCTAACAAAAGAACTTGTCCCCTGAACACGGTGAATGCCCACCCACCAGGCACTCTCCATGTACATGTACATGTACAGCTAGACAGTACACCAGGCACTCTTGATGTACAGCTATGACCTCAACCCCCTCCCCGAAAAGGTCATATCTGGACAGCAGCCAAACAGAATTATCTCTGGAGATTATTAAAACTGAGTTATCAAATAGTGGACTAGCAAATGTTGCCCTCAGATATAAAAACGTATCACAGTACAATTTCTAACTCCTTACTTGCGTGAGCGTGCTGACGCACGAATACTGGGCCTGTATGATATACATGTACACACATATGTGGGCCTCGTGGGGTTTTGCTCCAGTTTAGAGTATAGTAGCCAACCCCACTACAGACTGGCATTAATAAAAGACGTCCACCGGTAATTACTAGCATGGCTTACCCTCAAGACAAAATCCCTTTTGCTAAAAAAAAATGGATTTGAAGGAGAGGAGAGGTAACAAAGGATTTGTTTCACCTCAGATTGTAATTTTTTTTTATGACTTCAGACTTAATATATCCCATACACCTGTAAAATATTTCAGAAAACTATGTCCATCATAAAGAGCACTAGCTTGTCTACGGCAAAAAGTTGTTTGTACATGTGTGTACAGGTTCATGTGTTATAACTGCATCTGCATGTCTTATTTATCACGCGTGCAGACATTTATGTAATATCCCACTCCCAAATGTCAATTTAATTGAGAGGGCACAATTTGTTGCACTCTGTTGGTTTACCAAGTAAAAATCTTTATATCTGGACTCATATTATTATATACATGTATTCCAACAAATTCCAAAAGACCTTGATAATAAATAACAAATTCAAAGTTTCTTTAAAATGGACGGCTTCAGTTTTTAAATAATTTGAAAAATACTGAAACGAACCCTCTAGGAGAGATGCAATAATACATTGGTACTCTACGTGACAACTAAGTAAAACCAAAAGCACAGTGCAAGTAAACTGACAACCAGTGATAAGGGCAAATTCCATTAAAATAGTTCAGTTGGTAAACAGAAAGAATGGTTTCTCTGCTACGTAGATATGTGCCAAAGCAAAAAAATTCTTATCGACCCTTACATTGATTTTGAGTAGCTTTTTTCAAAGGCTTGTGTGGAAATAAGCCTGAGTGTGTTTCAATATTACACCTTTCACTGTCACTATGGATTGTTCTGACTGATATAATTTATGCCAGAACTGCTGACAGAAAAGAAAGGTACATCTGACAGACAAATCGAAGTTTCTTCCTTCTAATATGAACATGCCATTTCATTTGGTGCTCTACTGGAGCACTTCCACGGCATGCAGTTACTTAAGCACATTTGCAGGGACACAACCAAGTGTATCTGATCACTTGCCAAACATAATAGATGAAACTACATCCAATCGTTTCGCTTAATATCGACGACTTAAACTGCTCCATAGTCCAGTGGTGGATGTTTCAATTAGGAAGTATTCATTACACTTACAATGCATACATACAGGCACTTCTTGGAGAATGCATACATCTATTCATGTGTTCTGAATGGCAATTTTATTCTCCAATACAACACTCCCCGGGTAACTGTACGAGACAACAGTCTTGACTGCCCTTATGTATGCGGCTTCTCCTTTTGTTTTGTCAACTACGACGAGTTAGCAACCTTTCTTGTGAAAATCAGCAATACTTTCATTGTTTAAATGAGGCTTAAAACATTAAGATAAAATTAATTGGAAATCCAACATGATTTCAGCATAAACTGGCATTAATTTGTAAGGAACTATTATTTCATTGTTTTAATTTCTCCTCTCAGGTACCCCAAATGAACAATTGACCACCTTTTCAATTCACTATCGTTGACAAGTAAAACTAGTAAACAATCTTTCCCCACATCAACTGACAAATTTAACCCAAATTTAAGGGCTGCATTGTTTACATGGTGCAAAGTTCTGTGAAGAATGCTGTTAAGTGGATTAAGCACACGAGAGAAAACCACTTGCTTATGAAAAGTGTGAGTCCAAAAATGTATTTGCTCTCAAGTGACACCACAATCAGTGATGGCATTTTTTCATGTGTAATTTCAAAGGCCTCCCTCCCCAAAACAGCAAATTATCACTGCTCACTTAAGTGTGCACTACTGAATGACATGTACATGTAGGGTGACTTGCACTTGTATTTTTTTAACAAAAGAATTTACGCAGACCAAAAAACCAGCACACAAATAGTGAGGCGAGAGCATGTACATGTACACGCATTCTTATTTCTGACATAAATGCGCAACACCCTTATAAATAGAAGTTTTTAGAACATTCATCAATGTACAGGTACATTACATGTACTGGTACTTGCAGAAAGAAATTTAGTTGTGTGAAATGTATGCAAAATTGGAGGCTCATGACACAGGTCACTGAGACTATATGTTCCTAAGTCGCTTTTACCCGTGACTAGTACACTTTTACTTTCACCTTTTGGCAGATTTTAAATTCCGGCACCACTTCATGAAACAATAAGTGGAAACACTTGCGGTAGCACCATGCAAAGGACTATATCTCTTATATATTATGAGTATGTGTGGTTCGGAAAAGAACCGGGAGTATACTTCATGAAACAGTTTCTCTGGATGAAAAGGAACACTGTCATTCTGTGATCTGTACGTTCCTAAACCTCTTGGGATGTGAAGAATCAAAAGTTACAGTTGACATGATTGATCTCACTTTTTAAAGTTTGCGTGGCTCTGAGAAGAACTTCTTTATACTTGTGGTAACTCTGGGTTTCCAATGTGTTTTGTTTATAGTTGAAAAAAATTGGAGATGAACAGGATACACCTTTCAAAAATCAAGTTAACCAGTCCATCCCACTTCCACACAAATTCATGAAAGGGATGTTGTGCCTACACTAGTACATGTATCTTCAAGGCAATTGATTTTTATATCAAGCAAACCTCGAAGTCTCAATTACCATCCTCCTTGTCCAAGTCATACATCCAGACATTCAGGACCCCCTCTCCCAGCGACCTGTCAATGCGATTTCATAGAGCTTAGGACCTAGCCTTGTGGAGTTTTGGTGGCATGAAAAAAAGTTGTACACAATACATCCAAACAACTTGGCAACGTTTCTACATTATCTAGCATAGCAGGACAGTATGTCCCAATTATGTGATTTGACAAACAGTGGTTGGCAGATGGGGAAAACACTTGACACAATGCTCGATCATCTCCCATTCAAGACTTTTGGTTTGCCTGTTGGGGGAAAACCATAGAAAAGGTCTGGGTGTTTCAGTGGATGTACGAAGGACAGGCAAGGGGCACAATAAAGATCAATGTGTTACCACTGCTTGAGCACAATGAGCACAGTGGGAAGGAATGCAGACAAAACAAGGATGGAACAACGCTTGCCTGGACTGGAGACAGAGGGGCCCCATCTATGAGCAGACGGAGCAGAAATCCCCTTATCAACTCTCAAGGTTTTTCTGCATCAAACTTCTACTTACTTCAGTGCAAGGAATGAATATGAAATCTTTGCGATTTTGTACAGTGCTGAAGATCTGTACCCTTCTGTGACACCACTGAGAATACAGCGCGCAGAGACCCATGGGGACTTGGTGAGAGGAAAAATATACAGTGTCCTGGATATTTTGTAACTGTTCACTTCTGGTGACCTTCCTACCCGATAACTGGCACAGTGACAGGTGAAGCCACTTTCATTGTCAGTGCCCCAGCTATCAACTCTGCTTTTCTCCACACAAATATTGAGAATTTCCCAATCAGTGGCATACTTCCTGGTCTCTCAAAGAACTGAGTCTTCTTTTCTACTGGTATGAATATGTATGAGGTTCACTTAATAAAAGGTAAGCGCTTAGCAGATAACATAAACCAAAAACTACACATATCTACACCTATGTCTAGATTTTCTGGCCCAAGTTCTAGAATGGGACGTGGAACCTTAACACAAATTAACAGGCCAACTTTCATTTGGAACATCCAAGAAGACATTACCTTTCTCCTGTTTTCCTGTCACGCTGGTTACTCTTCAATGTGGTGCACTGTTTTGGGTGACTATGAGTTACTGAATAAATTTTGCAAGAATATACACTTACAATAAATGTAATCAAAAGTAAACTTGACACTTTCCAATCCAAAGATGTTTAAACGGCACTTCAGACTCAGATTTCCAACTGAACACAAGAATGCTTGAGCATGATAGCACACGAAAGCAACGTTAAGTGAACTGCGTAGATAGCCTACATGTAATCTTACCTATTTGAACGTCTTTTACTGGGCGGCACAATGATCCGCGGAATGTCATGCAACAGCACAGTGCAGGAACCCTTCCGATACACAGGTCTGTCCATCATGACAAACCACAATTATCTCTGCCAATAGTGTGCAGCTACTGTCTGTACTGTGTATACATGTGGTAGATAACTGTCAAGTGTCAACTGAACCAGACCAAACCTCTAATTGATTACTGACTCCAGTCCCAGTTCTCACTAACCAAGTTCCTCTAAGTTCCTTTTCCCATTAAAGACCGTGCGTCACTGTGGCAAGTTCCAATAAAAATGCCCAGTTCAACTGACTGATCTTGACTCCAAAACCAGCACTCAGCTTGCAGATACATGTACATGTACCACAGTGACAGCCTCGGTGAATACCTGGACCGTGACCACAACAATTGACACTCTTTAGTGGGAAACCCACTGGTCATCAGCCTCTGTTTACTAGAGCAGATCAATGAAAAACAACAAGGCTGAGCTACCAACATAAAAGCGGACACAACCACATGAACATAGTATCATGTACATACATGTACAATACATGTACAGGTAATATAACACAGATCAACCACTCAGGCCTGGCCCTGTGGGCATAGAGACCTATCCACTCAAGGAAGTTTTGGTGAATAAATATGACATCACACCTGTTGGGGGTGTTTGGGTTCTGGCTTGGGGGTCCATGCCATAATCCATGGAGGTATTTAATTTCTGCTCTATTTCATTATCTGAAAGGCATTACCAAGATTTTGAACATTAATCCATTAATCAATTTTGAAACCCACCACAATCGATAATTTCTTTCAAACACAAGGATAACGCGTGTGGTAAATATGCAAATGCACGAGAGTGCAACAGCACATGTAATTGACCATGAGAAGATCAATATGCAATCCACAATTCAAAGAACTGCCAAAGCAGCAGAGTGAATGCTACATGTATTTTTTTCCCAAAATAAAATCAGGATCACTCAACCCAAATAAACACAGGTTGGTCACACAATTTCAGAGCATTTCCTTCAATGTCGTTTGCTTAAATTGAATCATTGTTCCCATCACGAGATAGTTTACACGACATTATCTGAAAGAATGGGAAAACATGTTAACCTATTCCCAATGTGAAAACTGAAACAAGGCAGGTTGCTACAGAACAAAACAACATGTATATACACACCACAGCATTAAAAAACCGTCTTTCTGTACCCTGCATCAAATAAAATTAGCAGTATAACACTATAGGTGCATTGGTTTCAAACCATTTCCCCCCAGCACTATGGTCTGTATGTGTACATTTTCCCTCAGGCAGGCTTTTCCAGAAGTTTACAGAATCAGTAACAACAAATCACTATTTACACAGGATGCTGGCTAAGGCCCCCATGGTTCACATGCTGGGCCTAACTGTAAACTGCCAGCTCTGGGTATTGACACAGGGAGCCATTAGAGTGGGTGGGGGATGCATTTCGATGAGTCAATTATCGCCTTTACCAGTTACACTGGTATTTTCAATCAACAAAGCTCTTATCCTATTCGCCTGGTAATGTAGACACAGCCTGGTAATGTAGACACAGGAAACATCCATGCACAAACCTTTTTCCCTTGGATGTGGAAAAAACTTACACAGGAGACATGATGACAAGAGTCCATTCTTATTAGGCAGCCTGACCCACAGACATGGTTTGAAATGGGGGAGGGGGTGCAAGACCAGGTCCAGGCTGGACCTGTGTCTCATCGCACCAAATTCTTTGAGAGATTTGAATTATGCAGATGATACGTTTGATACATGAAACGATTAGGAGCGACCTGTATATGTAACATCATTAAAAGATCCACTGCTCCAGTCTTGTGGAAGGAATCTGGTTTCCAGTTTTTCCCACTACACTATGATTAACCCTGGCTGAAATAAGGTGTCATCAACACAAGCAGTTTATTTGAAGACCAATCAAGTGGTCTCTAATGACACTGCTGAGCAGGGCAGCCTTGCCACAAAATCAGATCCTAGATCAAGTTACCTTCTGATCTTGGGCATGACATAAGATGAAGTGTGAACTACAACATTTTAATATTCAGGGGTTCTCCATTACAAGGGAGTGAATGTAAGGTCACCAGGTTTTTTCCCTCTTTCTCTACAAAAGGAAGTGGAAGAGTAGTACTTGGACACTTCCAAGGTGATGGATATGACATCTGCACGATGATTACTTTTGGCCCTACTCATAGAACAGAAAACCTTTATGTTTCATGGGATACACGTATTTCATGTTCAACTTTTGTACTTGCATTCCAGAATGGCGGGTGAGGTTTGGAAAGCTTTTCCTTAAGATTAATGATTGCATTATACTACCAACTGGCTCTACGTCATGAATTGTTATCCCAAGATAAATCTTATGGGTGATTTTTGCTTTTACACGCGACCGTTCCCTAATTCATGCAGTATTTCATGCCAAAGAGCAAACTGGCAATATTTCTGTGTTCATTTATGCGATAAGCACAGAGCTCCTCCTTTAAACAGAGTATCCAGTTTGACCGAGATATTCAAATTGAAAATTTGTATTGCTAACAGATGGGGTCCACTTTGATTCGGAGAAAACACAGAGCTATGGGACCCAGCTCTTTGGTTTAAAAACACACTTTAACCCTCCTGATATTGATTGTCCACTCTAAAATCTGCTAGCACTTACATGTATCTAGGTTCATGATCAAATGAAGAACCTTGATATCTATACCCACTGGATCAGTGACTATTTTTTCATTTATCCTGACATGGGGGTACAACACTACAGAACCTGTGGGTTATGGTTACATAAGGTGTGCTCCGTGAAAACATTATTGTTTCTAAAGGGAGACTTTCTCATGTGGTGGTCTGGGCCCTATCTCACGGCACTGTGCAACTTTTTTTGCTTGCAGTGCCTTTTGTCCATTTAATCCAGCACAATTAAAAACAAATTGTGGGAAGAATTTGCATGCTGTTTAATACAGGCGACAAATATCTACTGCACAAAAGAACTGGTTTTCGAATGGGTTTCAGTACAGCATAACAGCAGGTACTGCAATACCAGTAAATTTAAACACCGGATATTAGCAAATTAGCCTCAAAATTCTGTCTAATCACACAAAGTGCACATTACCCCAAATGTGTCAACAAAAATAAATATATTTTAAAAAGAAACCTTCTTTTTCTTGCATGAATGGTTCACAAAGGTCATGCCAAAGACATAAATACAAAAGAAAGTGAAAGGGCTCATTTACATTGCAAAGGGTAACTATTTACACAGGGGAACATTTCCATGAAACGACCTTGTCTCCCCAGACATTTATGGGTCTGATGACTGAATGTCTATTCCATGACTGAAACAACAATACACTTTAGATGACATTTTCGTGTTAGAGGAGAGAATATTCTACCAAGGCAGGCCACAGGGAAAATAAACATATATATGTACAACTGCATGCACACACTCAAATCTTTTTCAGCATGTACAAACTGAAGACGGATATTTATATCATTTTCTCCAGCTTACCACTTCTTCCTTTTTGTTACCACTTCAGTTAAGAACTCCATTTAAATCATACTATGTTTCTCCTCCTCTGCGAGCAGTTTGCTTTTGCTAAACATTGAGCCTTCACAGTTCTCCATTACCGTTAGATCGTTACTATTAGACCCGTTTCATGCACACGGTTCCACTGTTTCTCCTAGCAGCTGAATGAGCACAAGCTCTTCTGTAATGCTTACGCATGTGACCTACGACTTTGGTGCCGATGCCACTTTGGTGACGATAAATTCCCACTGATGGTGGTTTTTATCTGACAGCTGCATCCTGGAAACCTGAACTCTGGGGTTACATTTATTGACACCAACCACCACAGTTTGATGAATGAATGTGAGCCTCTGTAAAAAACTCAAGTTCTTGGAGGGGGAAGAACAGTGAATTTTGGGTGATGTGTCATCTCACACCAGGAACTTAATCTTCAAGATCTGGAATTTAATCCTTAAGATATGCACACTGATTGAGTATGATAGTTATTGTCAACACTAACTGGGAAACAATGAACCAAAGAATTACAGTCTCAACAAGATTTAGTCTAAATACATTTAGCATTAACTAAACAAGGTTTCCACCACAACTCCCAGCCATTTTACTGTTTTGATTCTGTATAAGTTATTGGTCTACTGACTCAATGAGGCCAAAGTACACAAACACACCATCACTGACTGCAGTTTGCACAAAGTTAAATATAATTTTCAAGTCTATTTCCATCGACAAACAAATCCCTAGACTCCCTCAGTAAACAGATACTAAACAGAAAATATTCCATATCTAATTTGGGAATCCTTCATGTTCATTTTTAGTGGCACAGTATTCTAAAACCTTCTTACAAAAAGAGAAACTCAAGTATCCCAAAAAAGAAGATTGTTTACAAACAAACATGGTACTATATCAACATAAATCATCACAGGTGTACATTTCTATCATGCGTAAAGTTACAAGATTTCCCAACAGGACAAATTGGCTTGAAATTTTGAGTCTAGGAATTTGAACAATTAGTACCTCTTGTTTGGGTCCTTAAAAAGGAACTCTTGAGCATGAATGGTGAAATGCTCTACAAAAAATCATAGGAAAAAAAAGGATCCTGCAAGAAAACAAAAGCTGAATAAGTACTACACGTGCCTAGTTATCCCGGTACATTTTATACCAGGACTAACGAAAAGTGAACATATCAATGCAAACAGAGAAAGTTGAACAAACTAATCAGAAATTCACCCACCTGAAAACTGGCTCAGAGAGCTTGCGTATTTTCAGACTCAGGCGCGACATCTCTCCCCCTTCATGGGCGCTCAGAGGGGGATTGTGCTCCCTGTATGGTGACAGCAGCGGGGAGACTGGACTGAGATTGCTCGGTGTGGTACGCTGTGAGCAACGTGGCAAGCGGGGCCCATATGGCCGCATGAAGGCACAGTTTAGCGTCATGGGTGTCAGCAAAACAGATAGAAGTGGGGGGGGGGGGAGAAAGCTGGAGGATGGCTGACTATGGACCAATTACTGCTGCAGACCGTTCCGTCTTGAGTGCTCCCCGTGACAAGGATGATGGAAGTGATTACACCTTAACGCTGTGCTCCTGCAGAAAGTTACATGCAGCTGGGCAGTGAGGTTGTAGCAGAACTCTTCAAGTGAAAAAACAGCCTGCAGGTGCAGATTTCTACAACTGACAGCTTCCAGTTCTGACCAACTAGAAAGGTTCCCTAACACAGTCAGGTGAAACTGACTGTTCCTGAACAATTTTGGACCTATGAACAATCAAGTCAGTGTCACAACATTGCTCAAGCATTAAAAGTCAGTCAAAATTTCAGAACCCATGACAAAATAGGTATATGACATTTCTAAAATGAATGTGCATATAAACAACTCGACAGGCAATTACATGGAGAGTAGACACATAATGACTGTCTAATTCCCGAGGCATGCCACGGTTTCCTATGCCAATACGAATATGTGCGTACTGAACACATAGGCCTATGTCTGGCATACCATACAGGTCACAACCTAGTTCAAACTCCTCCAGTAATTTCAGCTGATCTTTATCAAGATGGGTCTGCCTGTATCTCACTTCCAAGACACAAAGCACACTTGAACTGGTGCCAAGACACGTAGCCAGTGGATGCCTACGAAAACCTACACGTACGGGTCCAACTACCAACTGCAGATTGCTTCAACTTGCCCGGTGGCCCACTGAGTGGAACCTCTCACCCATCTGAACTTTGTTTCAGCATAGAGTTCCAGGAACTTGTGACTCAGGGCTCAGAAAGTTGTGACTGACTCAAGAAGTGTATGTAACACTACTCCAGTTCTCTTTCAGAAGACTTTCTCATTAAAGAGGATGTACTGTATATATATGTATTCAACACCATGCACAGAGAGTTCATGGAAAGTGTTGCGTTATAAACTTCCTGTGGATAGGCTGGCTTTTCATCTGCAAAAGAGATGCAGCTGCCATAATCTATTATATGTGGTAAAATACTGCCCAAGATCACACACAACCAGCCCAACCCAAGGCTGAAGGATGATTCACAAACACTGCCCAAAAGACTCCAGTTTCATCTTCTTTTTCTCTAGAAGAAGTTGCCACCTTCAGTGTCAGCGAAGACATGCATAATTTACGACACATCGAGCCTTTCCTGCCTGCCAAGAAAATGTCACAATTGATGACACAGTGTATCTTGTTAGGGGGACATCACTGAGTATTATATGTGAACTGAATAAACATCACTCGGCAGATGCTATACATATCCCCACTGACATATTTATGTCTCAGGGATTCTGTATAAAATGAATCCAGTGCAACTGAACACAACCAAGGTGTGTCGATTCAAGTCATGTGGAATCCGGGAAGCAAAGCCAAAATTTGCTGTCATGCTGGTTTTTCAAGTATTACCACTTCGATAACAAGGGTGTAATTAGTGTGTGCATATATCCTGGTACCTTCCTCCAAATTGAAACAAATAAAAACATTCAACTAATGTGTTTTCTCACAAATTTATAGCTTCCAACACACGCAATATATTTCAATTACACACACTCTTCTGGCTTTCATCATGACTCGCCAGCTCCAAAAGTTTTGAACTTATGACGCAGATTGCACTGCACGCCAACAGAATCTTAATGAGCTGAGACAGAGCCTGGTATCAGCCCTAACCAGTGATCACATCCAAGATGTATTTACGAGATGCGTACATGCTGTTCCAATCACAGTATTCCTTGCTTGATGAGCGGGCATAGGCAGGGAATTGGCTGTCATGCTGAGGTTCCTCGGAACCCAGAAGACGGTGTAGAGTTCACTGAAAGTGCACCACGACTGTTCACATCGTCTACAGATAACCCAGTTTTTCATTCTCTGCTCCAGGATCCAGACTGCCTATTTTGGGTACATCACATTTTACAAGCATCCCAAACTTGTCTCACTGGGATATGTATTTTCTGCACGTAGGGCCTAGTTTAATTAAACTCACTTCTGTGCATGAGCTGTGTAGCACATTCCAGGAATGATCATACCCAGCAAATACATGTTAACATCACTAAGGAATAAGCAGTCTCTCTCCCTCTTCCCACCAGTATACCCGATTTTGTTGAGCTCCCACTCGGCCAACACATAGATTTCCCCCAACACAGGTTTCACTAATTTACATTTTCCACTCTCCATCCAGTGCCAAGCGCTCGACCAATTAGAGAACAGCCTTATCGCTCTGTTAGTGCACCAGGCAGGTGCTCAAACCAGTCTACATTGTATTTTTTGTGCGTGTTTCCTTCCTCGGGTGTAGCCCAATGAATAGTGGGCAGTCCTTCATCCGTGCAGTGGGCACATCAGCCTGTCTACACACGAGCACCAGCCTATGCCATCCAGGGAACTCAATGCCAGATGAATATTGAAGATGAAGCGGTCGGCCGAGTCAGTTTTGAGGCTGGGGACACAAGCGTGATAATGCAATCCCAGTCCGCATCACAACCAGCAAGAATGACGGCACTTCAAAATCTGCCAATAACAACACGGCTAATACATACAGCATACAGAAATATGCACCACCTGTAATCCATGGCTGCACAACATACTAGTTGAAAATCAACCACCTCCACATACAGTAATACATGCGATAAATCTGACAAACACAATCGGATGATAACGAGGGTGATGCAATGCCCGGACGGCAAAATTACTAAGAAAAACAAAAATCCTGACCTTGTTCAATTCTAATAGGCTGTCTGGGGGAACACAGCTGCAGAAATGAGTTTTGTTCGCGAATGCAACTCATTGAAATATATGCCATTTTTTGCTGACCTGGCCCACGGACAATAACACAGTGAAAGCTTTTATGGCCTTTAAAGCCTTGGGTGCAATTATGCATCCACCCACGGGTGTATCGGTCCTGGAGTTTGATGGCTAATCATCCTGATCTGTGCATTGCAGCGCCGCATGAAGACCAAAAAAACAGCATCCCAATGTGCGGAGAGCAAACAAGACTCCTTCTGCACTCAATCCCACGCTTGGATCAAATAATGGTGAAGGCAGTAGGGCCTAGGCCGATGAAGGTCTGTACGATGCAGAGCAATTTTTTTGTTACCCAATGGACTGGACTCACTTTTTATATTTATGTTACTCAAGCCACTCTGCCAATGGTCTGAAATTTGAACGAAATTGGCACTGCCTTTTGTGAGCATGAAGTTTGCTTTTGTGCATTTATAAGAAAGTTGATCGATATTTGTGACTTTTTCCCTCAAATTTGTGATACCGGATGTTGACATTGCATAGCAAAGCTCAACTGATGTTGGATTTTATAGGCTTTGCACTGAAATGCATCACAAAAACAAAGATGTGACGAGGATCTCGCCATGTGATGTGTTTGGAAAGCCTCCTCATCGCTGACAAAGAGAGGACACGGTTGAATGTCACGGTAGTTGTGAGGCCGCAGCCCGCACAGACATCTAACTGGTTTCTCCATTTCAGATGAAAAATACAGATCAATGTGCTGCTCGGTGTTGGGTATGCAATGGGATGTCATTCAAGGGATGCCACTGTCAAGCAACAAAGCGTCCACTCTCATATACACAAAGAAGCCATTCTTGAATGTAAGATCTTGCACCCGCAAACGGTAACAAATTACTTCAGTCTCCTACTCTTCTCCTACCACACGGCTACAAAACCAAATCCATCATCAGCATTAATCTCATCCCAAGTGATTTCCAAAGGTCACTTACCACAACAGATGGTGGCTAGACTAATGAAAATGAACGTCCCCCAAGCGGACCATGCTCCTGGCCTAGAATGCACGACCATTATTGGTGGGATTTCACAGCCTTGTTGCTTTTTGCCTAGCTTGAACCTGTCACACATTAGAGCCACAAGGTCCTTCAAAGGAGCACGTCCACAGCTTCATTATCATCCAAAACCTCCTACTAACAGCCCTTCATGTGTGCAATTATTTTGTTTTCTTGTTGGTAAGATCAGTTTTAATAAACCTATAATTTCCCAATGCAGATGGAACGAACTTTTATTTAGAACAAATTTTACTCACGCTCTGATCGCATGATCATGTTTTTTCCTTTAAACTATTGACAGGATTATATGGCAGTATCATCTTACCTGGAATGATGATTACTGCATTTTAACATCATTTTCAATAAACTAAACAGGGAAACTGACTGGCTGTTTTATATGAAAATTACAAAGGTGAACATGCCATTTCTTCGCACAGCTAATTTCTTAACTACATTTACTTTGATTTTTGGTGTTATCCCAAAAAATTCAAAATTACAAATGTATTGCCAAATTAGTCTGGCATAAAACACCCTTGCACTGATGGCTGTACACTCCCCAAGGAGTTGAGATGGTTTATAGGGTTGTTTCTGAGTCCCATGAGCAGGTCTAATTGATGATTACACACACCTGAAGGAATTAAGATGGTTTTTATGGGATTGTTTCTGAGAGTCCACCAGGCACTGGAACGTGACGTATAAGGTAAAGACGTCATAGTATTATTATAACTGTCCCGGCACCAGCTTAATCTTTTTTAACAAATCATATTATTTTCTTTTACAGATTTGTTCCAGTGACCCTGTGTTACTTGTGCATTATTAAAACCAACTCAGAAAACAACCAGAACGCACAGGGCATGCAAAGACTTGCTGCCTGACTGGCCAAGCTGAAGAAAGTCCAGGGGTTTGCATGAAATAATAGACTGCATAATTCATCAATCATGCTTGACATTGACACTTCACTGTCAGTACAATGCTCCATTCTAGCAAAATATAACACCAGTCAGTTTCAAGGAGTTGTAGCTTTGGTTTCATTAGTATGGCAAGGAAAAACACAAGAGATAAAAACAGTGTGGACAAGGAAATGAAAGCTCGTCTGGAGAAATCCCTTGTCATCAAGTCAAGTCAGTGACGCATTCAGACAAAGAAAACAAGTTATAAAGCAGCTGCATACAGCGCTGAGTGCATGTGAAGTTACAGCAAACAAGAGCTACCTTCTTAACCTGACCTAGATGTAGGTACATATATAATGCCAATGGTTCCAATCCATTTGTCTTCAACAAGAAAGCTGGGTAGAATCTGCACTGGCTGACGAAATATATTCAGGAGACTTGGCTACATTAACAGGAGCAGTCTGCTTCTCCATACAAACCATTCCAGTGTGGTTGACAGGTCTCATGATTGAACAAAATATCTCAGCGTCTGACCAGCCTCAACTAACTTTTAAACTTTCCAGTCTGGAGACAAGCCTAGATGTGTTGGTTTACATGTAAAACTCAATTCTGCATTAAGAACAGCGCAATCTGTGTCACAATTCCAAACCATGTTCAAAGAGTGTATTCATATTTGATCGATCTCGGAGCCAACCCCAGTTCACATTGGAACCACCGACAGTTTCAACCTTCAAGGTGGTAAAACTAAAAGATAACACATGCGCAAGGCAGTCGTAAACAGCAATGGCCTGTGCCTATAACACACACACACACACACACACGCAACATAATCTCAAGGATACATTCCACCTGCAGACAAACTTTCCACTGGAAAAATGAAGGGCTGGCAAACTTAATTTTCACCAAAGACAATGAACCCATGTTTAATCCATGGCACTGGCATAAATTACAGTGTGTACATTACCCAAACCTTGGGGGGAAACTCTTTGGTCGATAAATTTGTCAGTTGTCCTTGCCGCCGGCAGCACGCCTATACAGTACAGTCTGTAGCTCCACGGTGGTGTGGTTGACATCAAAAACTGCTCACAGCAAAAATGTGAACAACTGAGAACGCGCCAGGCGGCAATACACCTACAGCTGTGTACATGTATTGTACATGTACTTCTCTGTGAGAACACATCCACAAGTGAATGAGGTGATATGCATGGGCAAGTTTTACAACATCTCTGCACGTGCTTATCATCTGGCCCATTTCCAACAGAACTACTCATATTTTGGAGTGGAAATCATAAAGTTTTGTTTTGGTCCCTTGGCCTATTTTCTTGTCATATAACACCATTTTACTGAATAAATTGTACCTGCATTCTCAACAAGTCAATCTTAAAATTACTGGTAATTCTAAACCAAAACTGCCAGCATCATATCAGGACGTCTGGCTTGTCTGGGTAACATTCCTTTGATACGTGGCCTATTTTCGTATCAAAACATTGCTGGTATGGACTAGAAACCCCAATCCCCTGCCAGAACATTCCATTTTCTAAAACACTGTTTAAGTTTGTCACAAAATAAATTAAAGGCACAGGTTACATTTAAAAAAACTGCAGTTTGATCACACAATGACAGGGAATTCAAGGAAACAAAAATATTTTTATTACATAAATCAACAATTTCCCAAAACCATTCCTTGAAATTTTCCTTTTTGGACATGTCTTGGCCACTGACCCCCATCCAAGAACTCTCCACCTGGCATGGCCAAAATTGATGATGCAACTTGGTAATTACTGTCACTTTGTCAAAAGTCCCCCTCCCCAACCAGTGATCCTCCAAATCTAATCTATGCATTGATACAGTAGATGACAACCAGGTGCACTCCACTGCTAAAATCTAAAGGACACTGACCTCCCTCCACTCAAAAGCCCAACACACTCCAGCACGTGAAGCACGTACCGTACGCCTAACCGCAACTCTTGAGTGGTGTACAGTCGATTTTCAATGTTTGTGAACCTTGTGACAGGTGGTGGCAAAATCTGGTACACAAGACTAGATGAAAATGGTCTTTCTTCTTCTAAATTGGCAGGCTATGCATTGCATTAAAGAGACAGAAACTGAAGGTTTCAAAGCCACACTTTTGGAGAGAATTCCACTGCTGAACCCCCCTGAATGTCAGAGACTTGATGACAGTAAAATTGATAACAAGATACCACGCTGCCCAGCTTTAATGAGGACAAGCTACACTGGGTTTTCTGAGACATATGTACAGCGGTTGGTAATTTATCAGAAAAATCTAAATGAGGCAAGGCACGTTGAGTATTGAACATAACAGAACTACAATCAAACTTTTTGGGGGAGAAGGGGTCTACAGCTTGACTAAAAATTCCTCCCTCCATGGTAGAAGTAACAACATGGCAATTTTCTAACCTAACCAATTCATCACTATTATGGCTGTTCACATGCTAAACTTGCATGACTTGATTCTCGAGACAGACGTGAAGATATTCCAGGCTTAGAGGAAACAAGTAAATTGACAAAATGAGCAAAATGCATGCTTATTAGCATCCCTCATCACACCAGCCATTTCCAAAGTTTGGAGAACAAACACAGTTTTTTTGACCGTCCCAGAACTGGAAGACAAGAAATAATATTTATGGCTGTAACACAGGTACTGTACAACCAAAACGACAACTATTTGACAGAACTCTAGAAATACCAGACACTCCTCAGTGGACTCTCCAGAATTCATGGCAGCCAAAATGCACGTTCCTTCACTGCACATGCCAAACCGCGGCAGCTACACTATTTATGAAGTTCCAAGCCCTTTAATTGGTCAGAAAAAGTAGAGTATAAAGGCCACAACAGGAAGAACAACAAAAAACATGCAGCCACCTGCAAAAATCACCATTTGCTATATTGCCAAACCACTGACGAATGATCGCACAAATTCCATGGCCAACTGCCTGTGACTTAGTCATCTGATTCAGTAGCTGAAAGATGCAGACTGTAAGGAATGAAAGGCTCAATCAAGAAATGTATATGGAGAGACTCAAACTAGACCGAATACTGAACAGGTGAAGAAGGAAACTCTATTAAGTACTTGCCCGAATTCAATCCTAAAAGTTCCAAATGAAGAGCTGTCTTGGAGGTCAAAACGTTTGAAGGTCTGTATCCACCAACTGAGTAGGTGAAATGTTCCAAATCTCTTGCATCCCAGACTTATATCCAGCTTTATAGGGGCTAAGTCCTGTTCAAGAATACAGCCAAATTAGGAAATGTTTTCCCATCCGTAGCTAAGATTAGCAGCAACCTACACTTTCTCCTCTGTGGCAGCCATCCATTCTCACTCAAAAAACCCCCCAAAAACCAACAGCCTAGCAGGAAGGGAAATGGAAACACTAGTTATTCCTAAGTGCCATCTACAAAGCGGACAGAAATGTATGCATGGTCGTCACTGCAATGCTTCCCTTGGTGAACCTCGGGTGCAGTCTTCTCATTCTCTTTCCCTTTTCCTCTTTCTTAAAAACCCCCCAAATTATGGCATTTTCCCAGTTCCTGTCAGAATGAGCAACTAAAGCAAGGACTTGATTCTAAACCTTGCCCCAATGCTCACTCTGGGGCGATTTACTGCAAGCAGGATATTCCTGACATTATCCCTAAAACTCTGAGGAATCCACCACCACGTCATTATGTTTTAGGAAGCCTTTCCCCCTTTCCCCACAGGTGATCCATACGAATCTCTCCTGATATATCAAACTGGCTGCAATGAACACTCCTCAGCTAGTAGCAAGGGGACATGTTCCATCCAGCCCATGCAGCATCTTGGAGGCGACACTCGTACCGAGCGACACTGACTTACAAGCCGCCACCCCGTTTCACATGAGTAGTACAACTGCAAGAAGCTAGTTTAGAGTTGAATTCGACACTGTTGCACTCTTGTGCCTTTTTATCATTAAAGTACAAAGCAATTGGTGGTGGTTAGGGAAAGTCAAATCCATTGAAATATGCATATAATTTTCAAAAACCAAGGTGTTTAAATATTAAATTACCCAAAAACAGCATCCAGTATGCATTCACTCTCTACCGCCTGTGTAGCTGGTGTACTTACGGCACAAAGTTGTATTATCACAGACTCTAGGTTTAAAATCAAGGTATTTACAAATATTATCCACACCAACTTATACATTGGAAAGTATGCTTTTCCACAAAGTTTTTTGCATCATTGAATATATCTCCCACCCAATTTTCTAGAAACATGGCAAGAGTATGTCAAAATGATCAAAGTTTGCTTTGATCGCTTGCTGCTACCACAGATTACACAAAACTCCTACGAGACACCAACACCCACTGAGCTCCCTTGTCCAACTTTTTAAAGACGGTTCAATCCGGGAGTGAGGCTATCTACGTGGGTTTCCAATCTACGTGTGACTCACGTCAAAGACAACCCCAAGCTCATGGCTCCACTGTTACACGCTCAAGACCTAACACAGGCAACATTGATGTACGTGCACAGCCCTACCTGGCAGGGATTTCTGACGTAAAGTAACAAATCCCCATCCACGTAAAAAAAACTGAGCTTCGCTCAGCTTAAGGACTTAGCTACAGAGACTGTTCGCACGTCAATCTGCTTGGAATTTAAGTGAAGAGCTAAACAGCCTGATAAATGTGAGATGAAATTCAAGGCCTTTTAGGCAGAAGGACCTAAAAGAGTTCACACAGCATTCAGACTGTTTTCTGCAAACAGACTGTTTTCTGAACATTGTGGTTCAGGGATAAAATGTGATAATTTGAAAGGTCAATTTTTCTATTCAGGCTGGGTTGGCTACTTTGAAATGGTAATCAATTAGGTCGATGAACTGCCTCTATCCATTTCGTCTATTCAACCAGCACGTCCAGCAAACAAGGCATCACACTTCCACATATCACATTCCAGGTAAATTCAGCCTACTGCCGATTGAATCAATATTTGAATGTTACTTCAGAGATCCGAGACTAAGCTCTGTCTATACTTAGGGCCAAATATTTTTAGACCTTTTTTTCCCCTCCAAGGACAAAAAGGAATCGAACTTGATCTCCACACAGCAGCAACAAGCCAAGTCAAATATTGCACCCCACTGTACAACAGGTTTCGATAAGTGTGATGAGGAAATTGAATGTGAAATTCTCCACATGAAAACTGCGGGTATTGAGTCGGTCTGTGGAAAAAAAAAATTTTTTTCAAAAAGGCTTTTGGGGTGCACAATGTGAGGTAGTGAGGGTTACTGGAGCAGGTGATTGTGGTTATGGTCGGGAACCCCATTAATTGTCATTACTGGAAAATACATGGGGGCTGCTCGCAAAACATTTTCTCGCAGTGTAATTACCCTGGCACAGTGCCCCAGTAAAATAAGATAAACCAGAAATTACTCTGAAGATGTTCTCTGAATGCCAAAGAATGATTTTTCTTTGATTTCTTTCAACTGGTGATTGATTAGCGAAAAGTTGTGCTTTGAGGCTGTTGAAGAATTTGCACTGAGGAGTTTGAGTAATAAATAATGCAGAAGAAACGAGCTGGGTACCCATCACTTTCGGCACAGCATTAGGTTCCAGAACTGGGAATGCAATGATACAGAAGTAACGCAATGCTGCCAATGCCGAGTTGTCAATTTGGCCATTCTCTACACAGAGAGCAACGAATTATTGCCAGCACAACTGTTCACTGCACCATGCCTTTTCTTCTTGAAAGGGGAGCCCTCAATTGAATTTGCACAAGACGTTCTCCAACAAGGGAACGACTGCCTCATTTCTTTTCTCCTGACTTTGGAAATTGAATCGGCAGCTCATTGAATTACAGTACAAAGAGCTTGCAACTACAGTTTAAACGGACGTGTCATGGGTCGAACTGATAAAATCAATGTGAAAGGTGGCATCTAGCACAGGTCCTGGCCGCAATGAAGTGCTGCTTCCATACTAGAGAGGAACGTTATTTCAAAATACTTATATTTTTAGTTCTTTAATCAAATGTTCATGTTCTAAGCACAATGGCAATAGAAAGAAATATTTCAGTTGAAAGGATTTTCTGCTTGACATTGCTGGATTTGCTATCAAAAGACTTCTGCAACATCAATACTCATTTTCGGTTTGCAAACACTTGGCCCATATAAATGTGACATGCCTGTCACAACAAATACAACGAAAAATGATGAGGGAATTTTGTTTTTATTTACACAGATACTGTAGCTTTGATGATAAGTCAGAGCCACATAAATTAGCAACGAAGCACAGCAATTTCCCTTTTTGTTGAGAATCCGAAACTCAAGTAAATTGCTTTCATTTCAAGCAGTATTTAAAAAACTTGAAGGCACTTTTCACAAATGTTTAACATGAGAAGAACATCATCGAGCAGGATATTAGACCAAATTAATAGATAAAGGGGGGATCTAGTAAGAGGCAAGCCTGCCTTTTGGCTCATGCATTTTGTTCACCATGTGATACACCTAATGAGACAGCAGTCTGCTCCCATGCAAGAATGCCCTGAGCTACAAATACACCGATGGGTATTATCACACATTTGGCAGACAGCATGTCGACGACGCAGACCAGACATCCCTACTCCAGCCGAACTGCTGGAGCCCTACTCATTTGGCATCGGAGGCCAACAGGGTTTCAATTTAATATCTTTAAACCGGATGGCTCCAGGGGAGTTCATCGCAAGGCAGAGGAGGAGAGGCAAGGAGATGCAAGGGCCGGCCGGCAACACCGAATAATGATAACAAGGGTAAGGAGGTTCACAGAGACGCCATGGAATACACACGACGCACAGACGCACGAAAAGTAATCCTACCTGAATTATCCAAGCACAACATCACCACACAATCCTTAAGCTGAATTCTTATTTGAAGCTGAAATTTTCAAGCCCACACTGCAACAAACCTTTTGCAAGAATGATGACAGAATTAATGCAAGTTTATGAAGTGGAACCAAGACTGCCGAGGTTTGTTGGTACTGATACTTTAGGCCTGGAATTTCAAGAATATATCGTTGCGTGCCTAGAAGAAGGTCATAAGCACTTACGACCTTTCGCCGGGCAGTATAATCGCTGCAAAAGAAACTTTCCCAGCAGAAAGACATATGTATGCAACTCCTTTATTTTAATGAAATATAATTAACGAAATATAAAGATTTCTCTGCAACTAGTAACAAAAAAATTTCCGGAGTCATTTGATAAGTTGTTCAAAGGTTGCTTTTGGCACATCCTGTGAAGTAAATTTTATTCGTTTCTACTAAATGAAGAGAGAGTGTTTCTTACACCCTTTCACCCAGAACATTTTTTCTATTGTAATCATCCGTCTGGGCAAAAGGGCATAAGCACGCTTATGACCTTTTGCCCGGCACACGACAATATTCAACGGGTGTGTCAAAAGATGTTCACACAATTGCATGATTTCACGGGTAATCTATGGTTACAAACAAGAAAGAAAGTGAACAAAAAAATGTTTATACTAGCCAGCCTTGCCAGCCTTTTTTCCTGTCTGCAAGGCACAGCACAGGTAGACTCATTAAGACCTGTGACGTGACAAAAGAAAACAACAAAACACAGCAACAGCAGCAGTTAGCACTTGAAATCCTGATCCCTGAAGCAGGTTCTTCATACGGGTATCATTCATGATGTATCCTTTGCAAGTCGGACATGTACATGTACGTGTACTTGTAGGCCTGCACAGCAATGCCTTGTTAGAGTTCAGGTGATCAAATGCCCATCGGGCCAAACTGGCATTTCCAATTTTGGAATCTGTACCCAAGCAAAACACTGGACATTGCTCCGTCAGTTGTCCTATAGTCCTAATTTGTTTTTGCCGAGAAGCTGTTGGTGCCAAAGGCCTGCATGCGTATTTGCTTGTCCGGAGCACAGGGTTTGACACCAGTTTGTGTGAATGCAAACAACTTGCAGTATTTCTGCAGAAATCTGCCGACAAAACACTCCATTCCATACTTTTCATGTCGACTTCGACTTAGGTTCAATTTTCAGCTGGTCCACATGTGGATTAGGTTCTTAGTTCCGACCTGATGCCGTGGATTTTACCTAAAACATTCTTCTGGAGTTTTCCTCCCACTTATTGTCTCTTCTGTACCCATTTCTTTAGGCCTACAAGCTGCAGTGCCCAGGACACTTTTGAGGAATCCTTGGTTTCATTACCAGAGAGACTTAACACAAATAATGGCAAAATGTGCTGTAAAATGTTGAGCACCATGAAATGCCAGTTTTCCAGGTTCCAGGGCTACCAGCATTAAGTGAGAGTAGCATAGCACTGGAAGCTGGTTTGGGACACCGCATGTGTCCTACTCACAAAAATAATAAATTTCAATACTATTTCCTTAATATTTACCACTTATAAGGTTCATAGACATTCCAAAATGACCTGGTAAAAAGGTTTTTCAAAGTTTACGTCGCACACTTTTCTTTTGCATGTGTTGGCTCCTCCCCTGCAGTTTAAATTATGATATTAGCTCAACCTCTATCAACTTATTTATATTTGTCATCGGCAAACATTCAACACATCACTCTCTGTCTATTAATGTTTATGCTGTCAGGCACCAAAATATTTTCAGAGAAAACAATTATTTGGCTAGGGTATCCTCAACTGTGCCATCGCTCCAAAAAATGGAATGACGGCCGACTTCACCAGAAATCTGCACTGGCCTTTGATGTCTGTTCATGTGGCTTTGTACTTCGGTTGATGACTTAATCGCTTGCCATTACGGGATCCTTAAATCTTGATTGGTTATTTTCGTAACTCCTGCAAAATGCAAGTAACGCTTCGTTTGAAAATGCTGCACAGTGTATTTATGGCCCACGGTGACATGTTTGAATGGACGTACCATACCTTGGCCATGTATTTTGCTTGTGTTTGGTAGATGGGAAGGCCAAGTGATAGTAAAAACCCCTAACACATCACAAGACCAGTTTGGGTAGATTTGGCCAGTATTCTTATGACATGCTCAATCCCTGTTGAATCCTTGAAAGTGTCACAAAGCAAAACACTGTACAGGGGACCAGTCACATTAGCAGTGCCTTCCCAAGGGCTAGAAATTTTTGCTAGCGCTTCAACTGTTCAATGCCTGGTAACATTTTATACATGAATGAGCATGCAGCCTGTAGTTTGAGTAAAAGAAGAGGAGTTTCCAACAGCAATAAAAAAAAAATTTAGGAGCCAAAATCACACTTACTAAGAGACTGTCTTTTTCTCCCTAAACCGATGTAACTTGATATATCAAATCTCCACAAGCCTGGAAAAAAGTAGCGTGGCCCTCCAGAATAACAAATCTCCTTGCCACTAAAAAATGATACGCGCATTTATTTACGGCTACGAGATCAACTATCAGAGATAAATCTACAAGAATACTCAAGTAGCAGCACCCCATTAGTCAAGACCCCCATCATGTACGTGCACGCCCTACAAGATGACTTCTAGATGTGGGGCAAACGCCGACAGCATTAACAAATGAGGATGACCCATTAAAGTATTATCTTGTCGTGTGTTGCGCTTAGGATGCCCAAGTGGCTGCCGCATCCTGAGATGTTTGTCGTCACTGAGCGGGGGGGGGAGGATTGGGAAACAAAATTATCTGTAAGAGAATGCGGCTAAACAGATCTACTGGTTTGGGGGCCCCTTACCCTTTTCACATTAAAGAATGAGAAAAACCTGTGTACCACAAATGGTGTTACATAAAAATGCTCTTTTGAAGCCAACTTTTTCCCCCTTTTTTATTTCACGGCTTGTCAAAACAAAAATATGGAGGCCATCTCAAAAATGATTTCCCTTTACACATGATATCATCTTTTGTTTGCTAGAAGAATGCGTATGGTTTGGAATTGAATATGTACACAGTTGCACATTTTTGTACCAACAAGCTGATATGGATTTGAGGTTTAACACTGCATGACTAACATAAAATTCAAGTGTCACCAAAAAGTATCAGAAACATTTCTACAGAGACTCTGTGTTTCATGGAGACCAAAAGCAGTACGCTCAGCCAAAGGCATGCTTATGCTAACCTCTGAGGAAAAATTTGCTGAACTCAGTGACATACCCACGGAAATCACTCTGCATGCCCATGCAATATTTTGTGCTGAGCACAGCAGCCATGAAATGTTCACCGTGAAACAAATTTCCGTGCCGTATGATTAGCAAAAAATTTGCTTAGGGTAAGCAGTACCATGACATTAATAGGCCTTGGTCAGTGGTATGCACCATACGACAGCAGCAAGACAAGACAGGAAGAATATTTAACGGAGGTGGGGATCAGGTCAACACCAAGACTGATTATGTTCCGTCCAGGCACAGTTTTCTGCCCACGCTCATGGAGAGCTTGGCCTCATCATATTGATTTATTCAAATCCTACAGTGAGTCATTGCCCCTCCCGAGCAGTTTGGGTGCAAATAGTCAGAACATTCATATGGGTAGGCCTATTCAATCTGATTGCCAAATCACAGAAAAGCAAGAACAAACCCAGACAGATTTCCTACTTTTTTCTTTTAGCCATTTGGGGCTACATTCAAAGAGACCTTCCAGAAACATGGGGAAAAGAGAGAGAGAAAAAAAATGTGCTACTCCAAAAAAGAATAAATGAATAACTTAGTTTTTGCTAACAATAAATGCAAACAAAGTAAACCAAAACATATGAAGGTAAGGAAATGTGTGTGGGAGGCAAATCCAGTTGAAGTAAAAAAGAAATCTCCTTGCATTTTTTGGCATTGTTTCACAAAACCCCCATAAAAGCCTGAAAATTTTAATCTTTAAGATGGCACTGGCAATGGTGCCTCACAGTAATTGATATCCCATCTTGTTCATCCCCCTCAACATGGCCATCTACTCTACTTGGATTGATTTTTCGATTGGATTTTCTTCCAAGCAACCAGAGCCATGGCATGGCATTACAATCTTGTGATCTAATCCTGGTTTCACCGCAAAATAAAGCAAAACGGAAGTGGTGGGTGAAGAAACCACAAACAATTTCCATGTGAATTCACCTTTTGTTGTTGAGACAAACATGTACCACACACCAGAAAGTACTAACTCATTCCTTTTTCTTGTTTGAATTCTTGTTCTAGCTTGTTCCAGCATCATTGCATAGACAGAATTCGTAACGGAGGAAAAAAATTACATTCACATATTCCATAACTAGAAGCATTGATTAAATATTGTTGTACGAGACCAAAGTGAGAACAGAGGAAATCACTGAATGTCTTACTTGTTTGTGCATGTGATTTCCTAGTTGTGTATATTAATCCACATACATTCATGAGTACCTCCAAGAAGTTCCAGTATCACACAAAAATCTGCAGCTACTGAAATACAATCACTTTGGCCGTAAGTCGATTCTTGTTTAAATGATCCTTTAAAGATTAATTTAACCTTAAAAGTCACTTCACAAGTTTTGACTGAGAATACGGTATGTGACTCTCAAACTGCAAGAATTTCTTGTCTATCCTAGTAGGCCTAAATGTGGACACTTCAAGAAAAGAGAACACCATCTATGAGTTTTGGCCGGAAAAAAAAACTGGTAGAGATTACCTTTTTTCCATAAAATGGGAATTTATCATTATGTGCTGTACTTTTTAAATCTGAACATAACTTCCACCAATCACACAGGCCTATGCATATGTATGGCTGTTTTTAAGCAGAAAACTGTCACAACCAGTGTGTGTGTAATCTTCTCATATTTTTTAAAGTGTTTAGAAACATTTGAAGATACATTCAGCAATGTCCGCAGGGAAGGAATGCAGATTGCCATTTCGGTGCACTTTTGTACAGGTACACGTACTTCCAACATTACGTGGAACCATGGATGAACTGCTGACAAGGGCCACTCTCCTCAAAATCCCGTCAGGAAAAAAAAAAAAAACCACCATGCACAAGTATGTGTAGGATTTCTCCACACATTCCAGCACATAACACTGTACATTACTACACTGTCATTTCAAGCAAAATTGTCAAAGCAGATTTGCGACTAAATTTGGCAGCACAGCTGTCAAACATAGCTGATATGACATGTAGTCAAAGCTTACTTACGTTAAGCTTTGCTTTATACGTGACAACAGTGCAGTTGAGTTGCGATAATGAGGCAATTTTTAGAAGTCTGTAAAAAAAGAAACGAGGAAGAATGGCGAGGTATTACTTGTTTCATGCTACCAAACATACCGTTTTCTTCCTGAGTCATAGAAACTGGCCATCGAATGGCGCCGGGAGAGGGGTGGCACCATCCTCGGGAGTCGTGGACGTGGCTTGCCTCTCATGCTGGCCATCTCGGACAGGGCCTCACGCAGCTGATCTGGCTCCTCTGATAGAGTGGAAAGGCAAGCTGCCATTCCTTTGGCCGTGCTTGTGCAACGGACTAGAAGATGTGACCACGCATATACATGGAAACTTGCATTGGGAAGAGACCTCAAAAAAAAAAAAAAAAAACCAGGACGGAAGAACTGTCCTGTGTACCAGCCGCGAAATCCAAGATGAGTCCGGGTGGACTGGCTTGAGCCAAACGTCGTCGATCGACTTCCTCCTGGCCTTAGGGTCCCGGTTCTTGCCTTTGCAAATCAGGGATGATTTGCGAATACCGGCCAAACTCTACCAATATATACCACCCAGTCGCTCATCAAGGGCACTGTTTCTCGCGGGCTAGGGTTACGATCAATTAAAGTCGCAGGGGGGGGGGAGAGAGGAGATAGTCAGAGGTGACGCACGGAATGCTTAAACACTGTGCTGAGAAAATAAATTTTGTTCCAAATTCCATTTGAGTCAAGCGTCCAGAAGTATATAAATACGGCGTATGTGCACAAATATTGAGAGTGGAGCAGCCGTCGTGAAATTATGAACCATGATGAAACTCCAAAATATTCGCCAGGATCGTATTTCATTGCTGACCGCTGCCATTCTGGTTTATTTGCTCAAGGGCTCTGCTGTCAGTAAATCCTGATCATGGGGCTCTTCACTCTCGCTTCGTGCAAGGATAAACCTAAATTGAGGCCCCGACTTTTATTTTTAAAAACCTGCTCTCAGAGCAGCATGGCACTTAACTTTGGAATCAGCGTGTCCAGTAAGTACTTTACTGCCATCAGGATGTGCATAATTTCAGATGTGGGCTATTAATCTGCACTCCAAACTGCCTTAAATCAGACCAGAAGCGTTCATTAAAACTGCCGATGAACACATCACGGAATACGCACTTGGAGTCATTTGCAAGGACATGCTGATGAAATCATGCGGTGGAGGGCTCACACTCCGACATTCAAAGCTACATATTTTTTTGCATGGTTTGAAAAACCAATGCCACTGGCTTCCGGAAGAATCCAAATGTCGTTCTGGCTCCTCCTTCCCAACTCTCCCTGCCAACAAAGCCCCCTACTTTGCCAAGCCCATTAATCTGACCTTGACAGATAAAATACAGCAGACATGACCAACATTTGTCAGCCTGTCTGATTCATCATTACCAGGCAGGGACATCAGCATTTATTCTGATAGTGCCACAACTTTAGGGGAAGGGGCTAGATCGACCCACACATTCTGAACAAAGCTAAATATCTCACTGATTACAAAAGCCAGTATAAAACTCTGACATAGCAGGAACCTATTTAAAAATCCACACATGCAGAACAAAGGGGCCACCATTCATTCCAAGTCAGTCCCATAAGCCAGCTTCAGGCATTAGGGGAGGCCACAGTACCAAGGGGTGAGGGTGGGGTACATCACGAGTACAACAGATCACTTTGATGGGGGATGGGGGACACCGGGTGCTTGGCCCCTCTGGGCCCCTTCCTTAGCATCCGGCCTGTCCTGAGTGTGAATACACTCACACTTGAGAACTGGTCAGTGAGAATCCAGGGACGACATAAAATTGGCACTCTATGCGGAGAGCAGAAGGATGATACCCATGGAGCATAATGTTTTTCTGTAAAATCTGATGATATGGTTCCCATTTAGGGCCAAAATTTCTGCGAGTTGAAAAATATGCGCATTGCTGGACACAGCATTTTTCGAATCCTCAACATGACTGGGTCAGGGAAACCAACTCGTTTGGTTGGTCAGCTTTCACTAATTTTAACTCTACAGTACGTGCACAATCCTGAGGCCACAGCTCATTTGATATACACCGAGTTGAGTGTTTATTCAATTTGGCCGAGCTAACGGGTTCAAGTGCAGTCCAAATGCTATATGTACTCGAAAATTATGTTAAGATACAATGCAGGGTGCATTTATTGACAGTCAAATACTTGCACCCCTCCAAAACAATATCGGCTATGCACGGCGCGTCACTAGTCCACAAACACATTCCCTCTGAACAACTGCCATGTGCCTCCGCTTTGGAGTTGTCATGGCAACATCATTTCCTCTACTTTTGAAATCAAACCAGTTCTGTCTGTGCCTGTTGAGGTGTGTAACTTTATTTTAAATACCCACCGACTGTTTGCATTGTCATTTACCCAATGCGATTCAATTTTGGCAACAAATATTTATAGTGCAAAGAGGAAAGTCCAGCCTATAGGCACAGTGAACCCAATGCCAGGGGGGGGTATTCACCCAGTTTCTGCGGCACGTACATGTACCATACAGGTGCATTAGCACAAAAAGATAAGGTCATTCCACATTACTGGTTTACCTTTTATCTTGCTGGCAAATCTTTTTCCCATGCTTGTTGCAAAAGCAAACACAGACATGATTTTTGTTTTTCATGTTGATCAAAATTCACCATGTGACATTGCAAAAGTTGAACACATTTAAACGAATTTCGCTGCAAACATTTTGGATTTACATGTACGTCAAGTTCTCTGTACTTTCCCATTAACCTAAAGTATGAACCTGTATCCATCATCGCAACTGATTTAGGAATGCAGGCTTTGATGGATGGTGATTTAAACATAACATGCACCACAACACAATTCTGGGATTCCATCGTACACAGTGTTCAGTGCAACTCCTATGAATATCACTCTTTGAAAGAATCATGACATCACAAGGTGTACCAGTGTATGGACAAAAATGCATTGGCTTATTCCACTCTTATCGTACCACCATTCAGCATAACGTCATGTATTACTAAAAATCGAGAACAAGGAGGTTCGGAACTCATTCAAAATTGGAAAATCCTTCTCTCTTCTGTTTTTCTCTCTGAGGCATTCTTCATCGTGAGCCTCTCACCAAACACAAAGCTGAGAGAGACAGACAAGCGGTATGGAAAGACCACTAAGTAAAATGAAAGTGACATTTTCCCCGGATGTTATGAACATGGAACATGCAATGTACATGTACAATGTACCATTTAAGTATTGATTAATATATATTGCATGAAATACGCTCATTTCAGCCCCAAGTCAAAGACCTGCAAATGCCTTGAAACTGACAGGGGCTGTAGAAGTAGGGATTTGGTCTCTAGCCACAATTACAAGGTGAGGCTTTCAACCCAGAAAGTTTATGGACCACTCAAGTTTCTGATAAGATGGCCCTTGTTGATATCAACAAAAAGTTCACAACAAAGCCATTAGTGAAATGACAGGAAGAAGTGATATCCACAATCACATGAGCTCTCAACAAAGCAAGGAGTACATTTAGTTACAGTCTACCATGTGGCGGAGATGTTCCATTAAACTTATCTATTTTGTCAAACCAAACTTACGACAAAGAAGGCACCTTGGAGACTGCCCAGGAAATAAGGGCGGTTTCTTGCAGCATGGCTTTGTATACATATTTGGCTTTGGACCACAGCTTCCTTGCTCTAAGTCTCTAATACTGGAGATAACACCTCAATAAAGATTTCCATTTGTGCTACGGGAGCATTAAGTTGATGAGGCCAAAGATGGGAATTTTTGTACACATTACAAGCTTACAAATAGCCGCGGGCAAAATTCAGAGACTAATGCTGAGCTTTCAACAAAGGGCCTTATAATTCCAACCTTCAGGGTGGCATAAGAATCACATCACTCCTTTTAGCCTTATCGCTGTATCTACGTACAGAGCTAGAGGAAGTTACTAATACCCAACAAATGGATTTTATTCCCCAAGACCTGATTGGTTCATTTTTTCCAGTCCATTCCTTTTTTTTGATCGTCAGTTGTCCATGTTTCAGGAATACCAGAATGCTGACAGGATTACAGAATTACAGTCAATGTGAAAAAATTTGGCAGGACACCGTGAGAACTGTTGGCTTAATGTACAACACTGGAATTAATTTACTTTTGTGCATTTCTGACCCATGGTCAACTAGACAGGGATGAAATTGACCAATGATAAAAATTGCTGAAAATAGCTGAAAAGACATAAAGAAGCTAAACTGTGAAAATCTCCTATACTTTTGTACACAGCCAGTGGGGGAAAAAAAGCTGAAATCCAAAACAAAAAAAGCTGAAATCGGCTGAAAAGCTAAGAAATCTCTTCCCTGCAACTCTAATGTAGCCTATAATCCCAAACCTGCATTTCCTCCCAAATCGGCCTTTAGTCATATACTGGCCTTTGACATTTCATCTCTGACAAGAATACCACTGAAAAGGCAGCCCACAAAAAATATTGCAACACCACAGGTGCAATTTTAACTGAACAACGAACCCAATCTCGGACTAAGTATAGATTGGTAAATTAACCCAAACCTCCAGGGTGTAAGTAAAATCATATTGAAATTGGAGGATTTGGGACTGTTAGGGTTAAACAAATTCTAACTTTTGAAGAATGTGCTTGATTGGTAATAAAACAGAGACATTATCATGTACATGCCCATGCTTCATTCATCCAGTCCCCGAGGCTGGATACAGACAGATTTTTTACCAACATCACAGCTTAAGTACAGTGTCTGTACGCGTTACCCTCTTGCCTGTTATCAGGCTGCATAAATCTCGCATTCAACTAGCCATCCACAGTAATATTCATTTACATGTAGTTGTTACATTAAACATGCCGTACTGTAATTAATGGCATTGGAAAGAGTACACCACCTGGCAATCAGATAAGTGGGAGTGATACACATTACTCAGAGGGCTTTCAAAGAAACAACCTATTCTGACCATTTTTGGTGGTTTAAGTGGCACATGCACTTGATAAGAGTGTTTGACCCTCATGGTGAAAAACACTATAGTGGAGGTAGGAGATCATCTGATCCTAATCGTGACTTCATAAAGGTCCATCTCCTATCAGAGCCAGGATTACATGGGTACAGGCAAGGCTTACACGTGCACTCTAAAACAGAGGAAACCATTTCTTTTTCGCTAAAAGTTCATTTCTCAAAAGACTCAAGTCAACTGTAAGCAAACATCGTATTCATCATTTCACACTTAAAGCAGCAATGACAATCAGGCTAACACTTGGTAATATTATAACAGAATCCTATTCCAATTTCACTACAATAATCTTTCGTTAAAGCTTCAAGAGTTATTAGAACATGCTCTTGAAACAACTGCTGTGCCATTTCAATTTAAAGAACTATTCCAAATGCCAAATTTAAAGTTATAAAGACCTCCATGCTGTTAAATATCAACATACAAATGAGCACAAATACAAAATATATATTTAGTATGCCCTTTTTCCAAGACCTAATGTACATGTACCTATCATTTGACATGAGGCTTTTAGCTTTTACTTTCTGAAATAATTCAGTACGTGTATGTATTGCATAATAAATAAGATTTTTCATCTTCTTTCCTTTAAAGTAATTCCACTCAAGGTAAGAAGCAAAACATTTACCGTACACGACAATAACAAAATTCTCAAAAAACGGGGGAAAAAATCAGCTTACAGTTGTGCCTTGAATCTTGCCCTGAGTATGGCCTGTTGCAAGTCCAGAGTTGGCCGTTCCGACTCCATGGTGTATGAAGTAACACCAGGCAGGAATGACTGCGGTGAAATGCTCAGCGATTTCAGGGCCGAGGATGCTACCGCATTCCTCGGAAGGATGTTTCCAGAGAAGAAAAAAATTGCCCTCCCCTCGAAAATAAAAACGACTGGTGCGTCTTGGACTGGAACAAAATTGTATTAGCCGAGAGCAACCGAAAATCCAATGCCCGTCGTTTGCATGCAGGGAGGGGTGGAGGTGGGGGGGGGTTGAGAGAGGGAAAGAGACACGGCAAGAGCCAATGACGGCACCCAGGAAGGTGTGTATAATGTTATTATGTCAGGGGCTGCACTTGTACGACTGTAATATCACCCTTGGATGAGTGTACACGCTTTTTATCAAGGGCCTAAAGCTGGGTTCAATAAACAGGGCCGAGGCCATCCTCTTATTGCGCGAAGCCAGCTGGCTTTCGGTATTTCACTGCTATGACCAATGCGTGACGGCTCTATGTTCTCTGGTGAATTGGAATAAAATCTGCCGACTAATAAACTGCTGCTGGAAGCAGTGTTTACTTTCAAAGGTAAGCTGAGAGTGGGTAATTTTGGGCTGTGAAAAATTCGCCAAGACTCAGCTCTGGCGAGGGTAGACTTGCATGAGAAGATGGCGGGACGTACACCTAACCCAATTGTAACACTCCGCATGCAGCACAGAGATACAAGGGAGAGATGAATTACAAGCATAAATATTCATGACCCACAGAGGCCGGTGAGCAGTCAAACCAGCTCTAGCCCGGCCATCAAACACGACGGAGGGAACCACCGCAATGGGCTAGAGGGAAGTGCGGCAGGTTGATTGTTGTTGCTGGGTATTTACAGGTATGATAGGGTGCTAGCACGCATCACTCCAGGGATTACTTTAAGTGTACGCGTGCAAGGCACTCACATGTACGCACCCAGGTCTGAAGTGGAAGAAATCACCTGCCATATACGTGCATGCAGTATGAAGTAAAGCTCCCTTCCACTGTTTCTTCCATAGCCCTGCTTAATTTACACTAGTCTAGTAGAAACATTCCAAGATACCGATTGACAAGTACCATGTACAATATAAAACCTATATTCAGTGACAGCCTCATTTGACAGTACAGAGCTGAAATACTGGACTTACATGTACCAGTTCAATACGGGCAATTCACAATAGAGCGCCTCCAAGAGTTTGCAACGCATTGGCCAACCATAATGTGCGAAATCTGTCGACCGATTGGCAAATGTGTTGCAAACTCTTGGAGGTGCTCTATTGTGAAACGCCCGTATTAGGGGACCTCTTTAATGGTGGTGTATGTGCATCATTTGCACTGTTTATGAAATAATTTTACCATGTTGTGATTGGCTGAAGACGCACCATACTCGTGTACGTGTGACTGGCACTGGTGGGTGCCTTAAATCTGGCTGCCAGATACCTACATGTATTCAGCTCAGCCTCTCAGATACATGTATCCTGATGCAAAAATACAGTTGATTTTCTTTCCCGTGATTTCTCTTGCAATTACTTTTCCTTGAAACCATTTAAAATTGCTATAATTGCTACATATTTGCCTAACCCACATCTGCAGAACTCTTGGGCATTCCTAGGCTATGGACTCCACAAAAACAGCCTGTAATTCATTTGTGTTTTATTTGACTCACTATACACGGACCCCATTCACAGAAGAGGTTGTCAGTCTCAAGTAAATGAACTTTCCCTCCCTGGCTTGTGAAAACATATACCACAAACCAGTGCATGTACGCAGCACTGTAAATGTACTTAACAATGTCTCTTGTTGTGTAAATTTACCGAAGACTGTTTGGTGTGCACACATTCCACTTTGTGCTGGCAATCTTCATACTTGTGCATCCTAAGCCCAGGGGCAGCATGAAGGGGGGGGCAACTGGGAAGGATAGCTGACCCCTTCCTGGATAGGAGCCTGCCACTATTAGTTATTAAACGAGCGGGAGTCGGCTAACTATACAGGACACAGACACATTACATTATTCAATGTCCCACGCGTGCGAGCATGACAACCAATTTATCTTCAAGCTAACTTGACATGCAGTAAAGATATTATTGGGGTCTATGCATGTAAACATGCCACATTTGAATTTGAAATATACATTGTACTTAGCAGCTGTGCATTTTGCTTTTTCTGTAAAAACAGCGCAATGCACAGAGCTAGAATAGCGCACCATGTGGGGTTAATATGAACTGTGCAATACAGTTATATTTCACACTGTTTGTTGCCATGGATCGACCAATCAGCATTGAGAATTCAAGTTTGCTTAAAGATAAAGACGTACATGAAAAATGTATTCACCTTGGTAACTTTGATCTTAACTCCAGATGTACTTTCAATTTATGCAAATTTATCTCCAGGTTGGTAGGATAAACCTTTGATAATTGACCATCCCCATCCTAAAAAAAGAAACTTAAACCTACTACATTTACATGAAAATAAAGACAAAACAATGCCCCTGAAAACACTCAACTCCAAACACTAGATTGCCAACATTATTTTCCGTCTGGCCTGAAAAAATAAAATTGCAAACACTGCTGCACACTGCTCCCTCGCTACAGTGACCTAAAATATATACACATCTAAGAAGTTAGAGGGTCTGGCATTTTTATTCTAGTAGAATCTTTTTCTGTTGGCTTTGAACAGAGCAAAACAGGAGCCCTCCCATTTTTATGCTGAGCATACGATTTAAAGCTACCAGTACTAAACACAGCAAACTTTTACCACAAGTGAAGTTCACATACATGTACACTTTCTGTTCTCCCTCGAATACACGTAGGAAAATGGTATATATTTTCTTCCTCACAGATGAAAACTTAACGATTTTACATATCCGGGTACACTACAGCTCCATTCCTGCGAAATCTCGTAACACGCCAGCTATACTTAATTATGCACCCTGGTAGTCCCTGTCCAGAAAACCCTAATAAGGGGCCACTTGAGGGCTCTGCACACTACCATTGCAAGTGCCTTTATTGAAGGCTGCCAAAGTTGGGGTTGTGTCAGACATTTAATCAATTATTGAATATTACAATGTTTAATTTGAAATTGAATATTCAGAGATGAAATTCAATAAAACAAATCAATTATGTGGTTAAAAACTGCATTTTCATTTCAGGGTGTTATGAGTGAAGGTCACATGGCCAACAAAAAGGTCAAAAAAATTACTTTCCTTTCCACTTTTCTTTTTGTTTCAAATTTTTTGGGTGTGTGATCTCTCTGTGAACAAGAAAATAAATTTCAACTAGGAATGAACCTCAGCTGCACCACAAGCCTCCTCTTGAAGTAAGGGACAAAACCCTGTCCTGAAACTCAACAAGATTCTGGTAGACCGCCACACAAACAAGCCTATTTTGTGGGGATTTGGTATTTTTGAATGTCTGATCGAATGGAAGACTGAATATTTACATACAATATATTAAAATTTACTTATTCTGAACCTAAGAGGATGAAGATCAAATGCATGTGTGTATAATACAATTCACGTACCAGCAAAAAAATGGACGTGGCAAGCACACGTACGTACTTGTATATTTGTTTAAAATATTACCAAAATATGTACATGTTTTGAATCTTTGACAGCACCATGTTAATGTGATGTTATCTTACCAGCTGGAATTTTCCAGGTACAGCTGATTCTCAGTAAAGTAAGCTAATAAGCTACTGTTGACACTGTGCACTGATTATGGAAAAGAAAGGTATTGTACCATCGAGGATGAAAGAAATACGTTAACAACTTGTCCAGTGCAATTTGTCAGGATACCTACCAACGTGGGAAAAGCCCAAGGACACGGACGTGATATATTCCTTCATTTCGATGTTCAAATTTGGATTCATCATCAGAGATGGCAAACACTCCCCTCCCCCCACCTGGCACATTGAACACCAGCAAAGTGGAATTTATGGATGGTGTGGGCACGACACGCAAACCTAAGGGCCAGCTGCTTGTCGCAAAAACATCAATAAAGTTTGCTTGCCTCTGAATTCAGAGCCTTTGTGCTCATATCCTGCAGGACACAAGCACCGAAGGAAGGAATGAATGGTGTTTTATTCACACATACTACAGAACTCAAACAATGTCCTGGTACACATAATGCAAATATACAGGTAGTGTGTAATTCCACAGAAAACCAAGTGTTAATGAAGTGAAACTAAATTGAGTAAACCTTCCAGAAATTGGCATAGGGGAGGGGCGTGTGAGTATAGGACACTTGTCAATATGTCGAGTGCATGTCCATTTAAATTTAATAATACAATCATTTCTAAAGTGTGAATTTCATACAGATATGTTCAAATGTGCTGTACAATGAAGAAATTAAATGTGCTCATCTCCAACCATATCTGCAGAGAGGAGACAATAAGAAGCAGTTACAGATTTAGAGTGGGCCGGAGAAAAACCCGAGCGAAGAAATTTCTGGGTAAAACCCACGGAATTGGGTAGGGACTGAAAACCAAATCCCCATGTGGACCGAAGCCGGGAGTCGAACCCAGGCCACAAAGGTGAAAGGGGAGAAAAGAACCACTATGCCAACCTGACCTCCCAATTTCAAGATGAAGCAAAAGCAGTATGGATCTTGTCCAAAAAGTGACGACTGTTTTTCAAGAAAAAGCTCTAAAATATTGAAACTTCTACTTAGGAAAGAATGTCATATGATTCAGAGAAAGACAAAGTGAAATGACTCCTTTGGGCATCTCCAAAGTTGGAAAATTCTCACAAAATAAGTTTCCCCCTCTTCTTATATGCCGCTGTTACAATCTCTCCTCGGCAAACTTGCAGCAAGACAAATAGCGATACTGCTTTTACTGGGTAGTTTTGCTCTTCAGAACACATTCAAATTCCAAGCTTACCAAGAAAATACCTAAGGATTCTGTTGTTGGAAAACAGACCTACATTTAGATTAAACCCATCAATGTTAAACAGAACCCAATGGAGAGGCTTCTGGGAGAATATACAATATTTCCCCAATGCACTGCTTTGACAGTCAATATGAAGGTATTGACTGATGGAGTTCTCGACCTTTTCCACATGCCTAATGTTCACACATACAGCACATTCGTCACAGTAGAGCAATAACCGCATTGTAACTGTACTGTTGCCATGATTATGACCTTTTCATCTTTTTAAATTTTTCAACAAGCAGTCTTTAAAGTGCAATGACTCTGAATTCGCTGGGTCAACTGGTGATACGATCCTTTGAAACAAATTTTTCTTCCACATTTCCATCAATGTTATGGTGATATAAGCTGTTGAGAATGTCTGTCATCTAAATAATTATTCTCTTCACAAGACCTTTTTGCCCAAAATGAGCAAAAACATCTGAATACACAAGTCACAGTTGGCTGTAATTAAACACACCTGTATCACCAAAACAGAGGTGCAAGCCTCTTAGCATTTAAGCCACAAGGGACACGATGGGCTTGGTTGGAAATTGTGCAGAGAAAGTTCAAGGATAAATTGGGAAGACCTCTGACAGCTTGTGAAGGACAAGCAAATAAATGAACAGATTTGTTGGAAAACGATGCAGTCAGTCCGGAACCAGAACACCATCCATCATACTCAGTACATTAGTAAAACTGGTTACCACAAGAGGGCTCACTACTCATTTCTAATAGCAGCACTGTAATGCCATAATTTCCAAAGGGGCAGAGGGCAGCAGACTGTTGTAGTGTACAGTTACTGACTCCCATTGCCTGCGGCTTTGGAAGCCATCTCTCTACTTTTTGCAGCTGTTCAAAAATCAAAATCTCATGAGTCTTTCTGTGAGTTCCT
>NW_019091390.1:1460404-1598139 GCF_001949145.1 Acanthaster planci | reverse complement strand
GTTCCGAGAACAGTGTTCTTGAGTCGTGTTCCCACCATTTGAGACGAGAACAAAACCCTGTGTCAAGAACAGGCCATCCTAACTCCACCATACTGACTCCCATTCACTAGGAATCTGATTTGTTTTTGGTGTCTCTATTGCCCACTGTACATTAACTGCAGAAAAAAAGTCACTACAAAACAAATGATTTGTAAGGTTTAGGTAACAAGATGCCGTAGAATTCTAGTTTTCTTCAGTTAATAGTTCACAGCTTATTTGCATACATGCGTGTGGCATACGAAATTCTTAAAGGAGAGCCCAAAGACCTTTAATTATCAAAGAAACACCCCTATGATCCCCCCGTCCATGTGCCATATTAGTCAAAACTCAACACCAAGGTGGTGTACTTGTTTTCAGAGGGATTTACATGTATATGACACAGCTTGTTTCCCACTTAAAGATGACATAGAAGAGTGCTATGCTGCAAGATAAGAGAGTGTACAAATGAAAAATTGGTCCAATTAATCTACTTGTATGTATGCAGCTGAAAATATTTTCCTGTGCAACAATTCTAGTGATCAAGTGAGACATTAATATACTCGAAACTAGGCCCTCTCCTTTCATTTCAATGTACCCCGGTATGTCACGATTTGAGGCAATTCCCTTCCTGCAGATGTCCTTGCTTCTCGAGGATGAGAACACGATGCATTCGGGCGGACAATCAGTTTAACACTCAAACTCCTCTAATAATCAAAGGACCAAGGGGGACAGCCCCAATCACGGACAGAAATCTTTCTCTCACGCTCGAAACAGATCCAGATTGATGTTGGCTGTCCATATATGTATTTCACACAAATGTGCACGGACCAGTGCAGCCGTGAAAAATTTACCGACGAATATGCAGATTGCACCTTCTTTTATTATTTGTTTTATTACAAGTTAAGCATATTGGTGCCCTGGGAGATGTTGTTGGTGCACTGGGTCTGAAAAGTAGTGATGCCAATCACTTTTGCCTGAAGAGGTGAGGGGGAAGAGTCGGCATGCAAAAAATCTGGCTAGAGTGGAGGGGGAAATATACCTTCATTTTACTTGAAGAAAATCAACGTGACTTGTTTTACCTTTTTATTAAAAAAAACCCGACATACTTTTACAGTCTGAATTAATTAAAACCCAAAGGTGTACATTTGAACAAAAAATCAGGTTATGTGGTAGGATACTATCATGTAAAGATGGACATTTGACTCGGACAAATGGAAAGCTCTACAAATGGAATGTTTTGGTTATTTTGTACAATAACATCACCACCAAGGATCTAGCACAAGGGAAATTTGTAACTGTTGCTTACATTTCTGGTCTCAGTATTTATGGAAGTGGTCCATTCAGTACACACACTTCAAGCTCTGTGGCTGAAGACAGAACCATGCTCAGCTATTGTGAGCAAAGCTCAGTTAACAATAATGAGTTCAGCTCAGCTTAGTTCAGCTCGGCTAAGCTCAGCTCAGATGCAATCCTTTTGAGTTTAACATTCTTTACGGAAAAAATGGCCATGCCAAAGGGCACTACATGTACATGTATAATCTCTGTGCAAAAGCACCCCCTCACTCAGGTCACAAAGACAGAGGCTGCAGGCAGATCCCTACATACTGTACTTCTGCTGCTGCCAGCCCAGTTCCTGTGCAAAGATTCTACAGGACTGCACCTTTTCACTAGGCAGTATTTCCAGAGGGGCAAAGTGTCATTCCCAGCCGCAGCCATAACTTTTGGACACAGCTTTAATCTCGAGTTGTAAATCTACATATATGTATGTAAATTAAACACACACTCTGTGCCAGCTCTGAGTGATGTCGCTACCGGATGACAAGGCACCCTCTCTTGTTCACAAATTGACCCGCCATTGGAGTAGGACCAAACACTGGCCGGCTTGCTGCATCCTAATAAAACAGACTCTGGTTAAACAGTCCCACGGATCCGATGGATCTCTGGTGGGGTTGAGTCAAAGACAAAAGTACACTTACCTGTAATCAAACATGGTCGTGAGAGAAGAAATACCAGTACATGTCCATTAGAATGTTCAGAACCATCAGGAACAGCCCCGGTAGCACACATGCAGAGTGGGAGGAAATAAATAATTGCAAATTACTAATGTAATACAAGGAGCTTATGTAAACATTCACAAAGAATGACCAACACAGCAAAGAATTATCTCACTGGCTGTCCTGACCTTTGCACAAGTTGCTGGTACTCCTCATTTGGCAGAACAACCGGAACTGACCACTGCCATTTCATTTGTGGTTGGCTGGGGTCAGTTAGCTGTAATTTTGCCTATACTAAGGCTGCATCGGTATCTCTTGTCTAGAGCTTGGTCTAGGTCTTCTCTCCTTTAGGAATGTGTGGAGATGCGTAGACAATAGACCTAGCCGTAGCTCTGGAAGCCCCTTTCGGACACGGCCTAAGAAAACCAACAACCTTAAGCTACGGATTCAAACACAGCTGCATACCAGTCATACAAATGCAATAAAAACATGAGCTAGTCCTTCCAATCTCAACCACAGCTCCGCACACTCGCACTGCTCACTGCGTCAATAGAGGTTTTTCATGTGACGTAACAGTAACATAACAAGTAAAGGTATTTCATGAAGCGTACCATGTCTATGGAGGTGCACGCATTTTCAAATCTGGATATTTCTATTGGCAATTTCATGTACACAAGAATATGTTGAGAGACTTTGAAGAAGCGCACATTTCCAAGCACATCAGTGTACATGTAAATTGAACGCTGACCTTAAAAATCATGTGACTGAAAATCCTCTCATACAAGTGTTCTGCCACACCCATGTCACGTTTGCCCATCGTGTATTTCTTTTTATAAATGCAACGAACTCACACTAAATGCACCTGCAACTACAGGCTGGGTCAGTGAGGGCATACGCATGCCCCCTTCCCCTAAAAAGTAATTAAAAAAATTGTCCTTACGAGGCATAAAGGTAACTACATTTTAGTTTCTATATTATATGTAATATGTGGAAATAGCAAACCCCCTTTACCTCGTTTTGAAAAGAAAACAACAAACAGTGTACTCCTGGATCTATCCTCAACTGCATCTAACAAATTGTATACAGTCCTGTCCAATATAAGGACCATTGATTATCTACTTTATTTTTTACGAGCGGCTTTTTTTTCTTTAATAACAACCTGCCGCATTCAGAATGCAATATAGGGCACGTTAAATTGGACCCGACTTCAGTCTTCTGCCGAGTCATTAACATTGCCGGTTGACCCACTTCGTTAGCACAGATACAAACTGGCAGGTTAGTGGATGAATATTCCTCTTAGTTGAGGCCTCAGCTGCCTACAAGGGGAGTAAAGAAGTGGGACAAAACCTCCATGGCTGATGGAGACTTTCACCTGCGATCAACGTCAGAGACGATTTCACAGGGGGGATAAAAAAGCAGGGTAAAACCCTGAGCACACCCAAGGATGGTAATACCTGGAAGAGGCAGTACTGGTTTATAATCTTTCTTGCAAGACACAAGCCACAGTTTGTGCATGTCAAGTTGCTTGCATTATCACGCTCATGACTGGGGAAACAACAGATGATATTTTTGTTGCCGTCAATTTTTATCCGGTAACCGTACAAGTATTTAACCCTCAACATATGCGCAGCAACACTCCATCTTTGTGTTTCAAACAGGGCTAAAACTGAATAATTATTTTAAACTATTTTTCCCCAATAAAAAAAGAATTGCGTTTATACTATTACGGATAATATGAACAAATTTGATGCTCTCCGTTCTTAGCAACCTCACCGTTCTTAACCATCAAAAGATGAGTTGAGAATCCTTTCATTTCATTTAAAAAAAACATAAGTTTGATTTCCTTAAGAGTCCTTTTCTTCCCAAATTACATAACAGCAGACCACTGTACCGGCCATACATTGCTGAACTTGTTTAACTCGATAATCACTAAGATAGCAAGCTCTCCAGAGTGTTGTAAATTTGTACCCATGTTGCCATCAATACTGAATCAGGGTTCTTTTCTCAGAGGAAAGTTTTGAAATAATAAAATAACCTTTCAAACCTGTAAAGGAAATTTTTCTTGCAGGTAACAGTAACTGACAAAGAATTTACACGTCAAATGACATCACCGATAACAATCGAGCAAACTGAATCATGTGTGACAAAATTTTTAGGGCTGACTCAATTTGAATAATTCTTTATTCAAATACTTGACCTTCAATTTGGTCAAATATCACTGACCGCACTGACCGGCAGATTGTTGATGAACAAACCATATACAAAATCAGTTGCAACAACACACACAATTGTATATTATGATTAATATAATAGCTTCTCACATCTAGGAGTATCTCCAGCCATGATTTAGCAAGATTTGAGAGATGAACAAGACTTCTTGCCCGTTTCAAAGTTTCTATTCCTTTTAAATTGTTTAATGAATAATCTACTTTTTAAATCATTGTAACATTTCTGACACTTTTCATTTGAATCTGTTTGAAACAAGCCTCCATGGTGCAATTTTTCTCATTTAAAACTAAAGAAAATTTTCCCTTCCTTTTCATGAATTCTGCATTTGAATATTCAAATTAAAAAAATAGTACTTGAATATTCGACGATCGTCAATTGATCAAATATTTGGCACAGCCCTAAAAATGTAATCCAGGTTTTCATCCTCTTCTCAATCTTATATTCTTTGTTCCAGGTGGCATTTCACACTGCAATACTTCATTTTGCAATTTGTTTTTTTTTTTCAAGTTTTCCCTGACTATAAAACGGAGCCAAATTTAGCAAAGGCAATTTTATGGCCATTTGCCATACTAAAAAAAAATCATCTCAGAATTCTGCCAGTTTAACTGGCACACATTTTCCAGTGAAAATGAGACTAACGTCACTTTCTCCAATGAAAATATTTCCAATTGAAAAAGAGGCCCTTGCTAAGTTGCTATCAAATAAAAGATATATATTCCATACATGTCAGAAAATGAATGGTCAAAAATTGCAACACCCCGTATCTGCACCTGTCCAGTGAATGTATAGCTCAATCTGCTTACATGTATTGTGTCCAGCTATACAAAAGAAAAGGTTATCCAAAAATTCGGGCTTTTTTGTGTCAAGGGACATGGAACTGTTCATAAAATTGTAACATTTACGGCAGAGCACATTTTCAGGTTTGCTCTTTTGTATGAAAAATTGTGTCAAGCTAAATGATAATTATTGCATCACTCTCGCTGGTGTTCTGTTTTGCTAGAATTTTTTTGAAAGAAAATAAAACCACTATTCTTTGTGAGAAAGCCCTTTCCGACGAAAAAGTTGGCCAGTTTTGACTAGGAAAGTGGAAGTGATTAAGTACAGTCGAATGTCAATGTACTGTGACATGTATTGGTTTATTCAATGGCCATTCACTGGGAGGCACAGCGCACTTGTTAAATAACCCTAGGTCCCGCGGCCGACTTGACATTTCATGAGTGTCATGAAGACACGTCCTGGAACCTTGCATTAGTCAGGTTATTGAGCTAAATTTAGCATGAACTCAGATGTGGGGGTGCGTAATTCATTGTTCACCCGGGTAACCCAAGATGTCTTTCGAAACAAATCTCAAAGTTGTCTAAACACACGTCTGACACACCCTGGCTTAGTGACTGTGGCTCCCATGGCAGGAATCTCAGTGATGCAGGCGTAACTACAGGATCAACTCTGACTGTACACATGTTGAACAGTATTAGAGCCTTTGGTGGAAATTTATACTCATCAAGTGCAAATTTAACTCTTCAAAATGCCAATTTTCCATCCACAGGGGGCTTTTGCAGGTCTTTTCTTGCCTTTTATAAAAACGGACACATAAACAGCTTTTGTTTTATCTTCTGTGTCCAGCTCTCATTGCACAAGTTTTGTTTCCCAAATAATCTGCAGTCAACATGTCAATGAGCACAAAATCCAAACGTACAAACTTGAAGAATGTAAATCCACTGATCAGGCTGGTAAGTTACCCATAATGCCTTGCATTTCCCAACAAAATGTTCAGAATGGTGCCTTAGGGTCGTATGGTTGAAAAGTGGTACATTCTCCCATTCTATTGGGTAGTTTAGACAGAAAAACAATGACAACTTCCCTCGGCTATAAACTTAGACAAGAATTCCTCAATCCAAAATATACTGTTGATTCTGGGTAGCATTTGGCTAAAGTTTTAAGTTTATCTACAGATAACACTTGTCAGCCTCTTACTATGCGGGTGAATCAATACTTGTAACCCACTTATTTTGTTTTGTTTTGCAACTAACGACTTGTTCAACTATTTTTTTTTCATTTATTTAATTTTAGTTAATTTTTAACTTTTGTAACACACAAACAATGTACGTGTAGTTTTGGGGCCACAATGGTGTGATAAATGAAGATAAATGAAACTTCAAAGTAACTTCTGCTCTCTGGACCCTTTTCATAAGGATGTGTGCACCAGACATGTTTTCTTTCCAAGCAAACACTTAACCTGTATCAACTTTTCACCTAGCCTATGCCGTTGTCAACTTTAAGCCTACATACATGTAAGCGGTGCTTGTCCCCACATTTGTGCGTCCTGCCCATCAGGCTATTATACAGCCACAACAGGTCGCACAACCCCTGGGAAGGAGCTTGCAAAAAGAGATGGGGATCCATCGAAGTCGATGGCTCAGACACCCACCATATCTACCATTTGTCGTACACTGTGTACCCACAATATAGTGTACATGTATTTTGGTCATGCACATGAACTACTTCAGCATTTGTAACCCGCATTGATGCATTCAAGAACACGTGTAGATTAACATCAACATAGAATTCGAGTGTTGAACAGATGTTGCCAGGCAGCACACAAATGGTCTTTAATCATCCCACCAATGAACCGACAAGGACAAGACATTTTCAATTCCACTCTTCTCCAAACAGATCTTTACAAGTCTGCGCATCTGAAGCTGTGATAACAAAACTCTTTTTAATCAAAACACTGGCTGTTATTGAATGTCACACACACACTGACAACCCATTTCCAAAGATATGAATACTCCACCTAGTGAACAGCTGAATGTTTTATTTCCTAAAGACAGAAACCTGAGCAAAAGGATGTCACCTGGGAAATCACCCAGGGATTATTGGAGGCCATGACATAAATTATTAAGGGTAAAAAACAAGACCGATTTCCCAAGGCAGGATGATGATACTATGTGATGCAATACACACCACTCACATACCAGTATGTGCTTTATGCACTGGTAATGAAGTACGTGATTTCATCTACACATTCTGATGCAGGACATGCAAGAAACACATACTGGGGCATCTGGTTGAAAATGACTTGAAATAAATCAGTTCAAACTCAGTTCAATATTTTAGAAACAACACCAACACCAAGCAGGGTGCAGTAGGGAACTTGGTACAATAAAATAGAATGACTTCATGCATCTGTTAGGAAAAGCCACAGGAAAACTAAGTGTATAAACAAACCATACATGCATTGGGAAGAGCGTTCAATCTAATTTGCAATGTCACAAATTTCCAGGGGTGTTTAGAGCTGGAAAAGTAGGATACAGAGGTTTTTGGGTCATTTTTTACTGGTATCTGGATGTCATAAAAATAACTTATTGCCCAACTGGCTCACCCTCCAAGCTAACACCATCATATGATGAAATCTGCTCTCTGACGACCGTATTCCTAGCCATCCTTTATCAATCATCACTTTACACTGGTATAAGGACACCGTGAAAGGAACTTGTCCATGATTTGGCACATTGGTTGTAATGTTCCCAGTAATCTAGGCCTGAGAAAAAACATGTCATTTCAGAGCAGCCAATAACACGCATGACTGGAATGAAATTGGAAAATAAATAGAAATCCACAAAACATGCAGCAGATGGATTGTCATGAAGACAATAAAATGGTACACAGTGTTTTAGAGTTTTTTGGTAGCTTAAAAGAATAACTAACCTCACCGTGTGAAATTAGCGGTAAAGTGCTCCCCAAAACAATGGTACATTATACATGTACAAGCAAATATACTGTGCATTTTAAGCATAAAAATACCAACTTCTGTGCTTTTAAACAGGACACTTGGCTTGATGATTCTTTTTATTCCATCTCATTTGAATTGCCTCAGGAAACACACGTACATTAAATCAGCTCTACAATTATGGGCAATCTTCCAATTAATCTTAGGTCTGGGGGCTATAAAATATAAACTGGGGTAAAACTTTCAGAATCCGATTGGATGAGTCAATGCAACTTCAGAAGTCATGACTACGATATTCTGCCTAAAGGCAACATGCAAAAAAAATCCCTGAACATACATCCCAAGTAAGGGTGATTTTGAATACAACATGAGTCAACATTTATGTTAAATCCAGGAGGGCGGGGGTGAGGTGATCAATGTTACTTTGGTATTCATGTGCCTGTCTGCCGGGAAATCAGTGTGTTGTCCAAGCACCTCTGGGCCTGACTAAATTGAGGAGTTATTGGGAATGGCAGTCAACAAAGACATCCCCGGCTTTAGCCCCTCGGAGAACGCATATGCTTTACTGAGTCTGCACCTGCAAAGCGACTAGCCAAATGAATCTTTTGATTCTGCTCGCTGTCTTTGAGATTTGAAGCAGGATGATGTTACCTCTGCACTGCCTAACAGTCAGTGCAGAGATCTTCCATCAAATTACAGTCCACTTGATTTGGGACTGCAGAGGACTCTGCTTCTCTGAAATGACCAAACGTTACACTGTCTGGGCTGGATGCCAACAAAAGCATGCAGTACAGAAATGCATCATCCCATTCTGGATAAGACCAAGCACAAACTTAATTTATATTTCCAGTTGTAACCTATGTGTGATCCATTCCCAAGCAAAAATCATATGGAACTGATATCCTTGAATAGAAAACTTAATGACCAATAAAAATCATATGGTGCCAACCACAGGACATCATTTTTACAAGCTTAACCACTTCCTGCTGGGGAGCCTGGTTTCGGGCACCGGGTTTATACGTGTGGCCGGGGTCTCCAAAATCGGACAAAGGGAACTGGGCCTTGTAACAAAAGACCATTCTCGGAACAAAAGACCAGGCTGCTGGGCATTACCGACATTTTTTCACTCTCAATAGTGGAGAAAATCCAGCCTTGTTTTGAAACAGCATACCACGGTTTTGGGGATTTAGTGCAAGCAGATTATCACTGGGAACAAAAGCGCTCTACCACCGCAGTGATGAGCCACACAGCACTGCTGCACGCTAATCTGGCCCCTACTGAAAAGAGGTCAGCACTGTGCCAGGTTCATGAACAAAAGAAAGTTACATAACACCGCACAATCTGGGCTCTTTTTACAAGGCTGCAGGCCTGGCTGAAATACTCGGGTGTCAATAGATTTTGTCTGTCAGACTAGAGTGGCCACCAGACAGTAATTCATGTGGGTGTAAACATCCATTAATTGAAATGATGACATTTTGAAGAATTTTGAAAACTGAAAATCTTGAAAAAGTTCCGATTATGTGCACTGCATTTTTCAAGCCACCCGGCAGCAAGTGGTTAATGAATTTTTTGATGCTAGTCAGCTCAAAGAAGTGGCATGTTCTTTACCTGCAGGTATTTGTACCCACAAATCAGACAACTGACAAATGCCACTTGTTAAGTGCACAAGTGTATATTTAAATCAACTGACAATCATGACAACCTTAATACTTTCTGGCTAAAAGAACTTACAGACCAACGTACCCACACGTACCCACTGGTACCCTCCATAATGTAACAGCAAACATGACTACTTTTCTGTTTGCCCTGAAAGCTACATCTGTTATTACCCTCTTCCCTTTAGATGGTGATGGCTTCACAGAACTGAATAACTGAATTTGTGTTCAGACTTGTGGCAATTCAGGAAGAAACTCTAGCCAAAAACTGGACCTGCAGATCAAATGGTACTGTAAAGCCAAGCAGGTGTACATTCAAGATACAACCAGACCCTTGTGATTGTAACTCTGGCAGTTTGAGAGTAGCATACTGTTCTCTTTGTCATGGAGGTTCCCTGGCCCACTTGCAATCATCTTGAAGGGCTGTTAATTCATTTATTTTCGTCTTTGGGCACAGACACTTCATTTCAGTTGCTATAGAAACAGGCATACACACATCCTTTCAAAGAGAACATCTGCATAATTGTAAAGGTGCCAGTATTTATCTGGCATACCTGACCTGATCAACTCCGACGTCTTGAAAATGTTACTTGGATGAAGTTTAGAAAGAAACACGACTTTGCTGGCTAAGATTAAAATGTAGACGAAAATATTCAGTTTCGATGAATATCTTTGTAACTATACAACCAATGCATACCAGGAAAATGTATGTAATGAATGGCACGTTAGAAGCACTTTGTTTAATTCCAGCACAAAGTAAATATTTCATATTCAGTAGAATTTTGACTAGTGACATTCAAGTTAGCAATGCTGATCATTCATATGCTTCAACCACGGCACTTGAAGAAATAAGCCATTAAATAGGCCTAAAAGGCTTCTGGTCTCTCAGGTCAGAGTTATCCACCAAACTTGAGCCAGGTCTGCATCTTTGCTAATTGGAAACAGACGAATCCTGAGACTTTTTGCTGGGCATTTCCGATGGCCCCCTTTACTGGGAAGGGGGAAGAAGCAGTGCATGGGGTTTTATATAGAGCGACTGTCATGGAACAGTGGCTCCTTACAACAGCGTGCTCAAATGCTTACTGCCATTGGTGGGGGCCACCGTGAAATATCAATGGTTATTACTATATTACTACAGTCACCGTATTTGGCTATACATAAGCATGTGTTTGCAATAGGCACTGCCTTAGCTCTGGAGGCTTCCTTCAGTCACATTTAATATACTGGGCCGGGGGAACTGGCGTTGCTGCAAGAGGACAGCCTGAGGCTCTGTACGTACCTACAAGATGGAAAGCTTTTTTCATAGAATGATCTATTTTGGCATGGGGCATGACACCGCTTGCCTGTTCTAGTTTGTGCATCTTGTAAGAATGAAGGTAAACGTGTACAGTATTCCTGCGGTCTTCAAGCACAGTATCTGCCTGGGTCTGGGGCATCCTAGTTTGACCTCTAATGACACAACCTGACCAACATTATCATGTCATGTACACACATGATGAATGCGTTCTTGTCTTCCTCACATTCAACTTAATATTGTAATGCCGTGCAAGCATGCCTGTTGAACATACATTAATATTAGAACAAAAAACCCTACTGGTACATAGAAAGCTGAGAAAATTGCAAAAAGAAGGACCAGTCACTCTGAGAAAGATGTTCCGAAGTTATTTTGGCCCTTTGAAACGTGTGATTGTCACTTTCACTAGACGGCACTCACTTTGTTTTCTCATGCAAAACTTGTGTCAAGTCCTTGCTTGACATTAAAAATACTGCACTGCCCTTACATGTACGTACTCAACTTGGCTATAGCCTAAACCAACAGCATGTGAAACGCGCTGCCACATGCAAAAACAATATGCACTAATGGTCTCAAGATGTGCTCCTCGTCACTGGGCAGAACAGGATGTCACACTCCATGCAAATATGAGACAAGTTCCTGCAAGACACACAATCCGCTGTCAAAATCCTGTAGCTGTTTACATCATCCGTCCAGTGCAAATACCCAAAGTGCATGCACTGAAGGTGTATATAGGCACATTTTATGGCATATCACTCTGTTAGATTTCTCATAGCATTTCAACGTGCTGAATTTGCTCTCCTTTTATACACCCCTGCAAAAGGGTCAACTCCACATGAGTGAAACCCGACCATGCCCAAACCATTTCATCAGGGTCTCGAGTTCATAGAAATGCAGAAATCCTCTGGACACAAATACTTGCTTAAAAATGAATGCAGCTGACACAGGTTGCCAGACAATGAACTTGTGAGCATGCATACTGTACAGTCTTGAACTGGTCTTGGCTGATACATAATTTAAAAGTATTAAATTTGCTGTCTTCTCTTCATTTTCCTGATTGCCTTTTTGACAGCTAAATGAGTTTTGGGGCGAAAAAAAAAGCATGATGGCTGTAACTACGTGCTAACTATAAATTTTGTGAGTGGAGAAATTAAAGCACATCGTTGCTGCAGTAGAAGCTGGAATTCTTAACTTTTAAAAATTTAACCCATCATATGTATGTCACAAAAACAAACAGAACTGAAAGACATGTACGGACATTTTTATAACATAGACATTTGAGGTTTGACCGATAGGCTGAGATGGGTTGAATATTTTTCTTGGTAATGTCTCTTGATTATAAATGCCAACAATTTTACAACTACAGAGAATGCAAAAAGTGGTGAGTTATAGTGTCTATTTTGACAGAAAATATTTCAAAACAACAAAAATTAGAGTTCAGTATTTCCCTCCCATCCTCTATGTGTAAAAGATTTCCCTCAATATGGAAAGAGAAGTGTTTACTCTTCCAACAGGGTGGCAAACGACCATGCAAAGACTGTTCATTCAAATAAAGTTGATCATGCAGGCTAGATGCACCTTGTTCTCAGAGGGCATCTGTGTGCTTTTGCAATTAGCATGTCCCCCCCAAGCAGTGCCCCCACTGCCAGGTAGAAACTTGTCATCTCTTGTTCCAGTATGGAGCTCCCAGCTTCCCAAGGACCTGGATCAAAATCAAAGAAGCATCAGGAAACTAAGCACCCATACAGTCACGGCCACCAAGGTCATCACGGTACAGACAAATTGCCACGACCCTGAGCTGGACATGAGCTTCCTTGCTTCAGATATAATGCACATGTAAACGTACATGTACACGTACAAATCCTAAGCAGGTTAAGTGTACAGAAATCGCAGAAGACAGCACGCAAATGTATGCATGTAAATGCAAACATCACGAAGAGCATTCATAAAATTCTCCCTGAATAAAATCTTAACGAAAGAGTGAATTTTCATAAATTGGCAGCATTGGGCTCTAGAAAAAATATGGTACTTCTTACATGCTACCCTAAGACGCTGATGATTATCACATCTATAAAAACATAATTCTTACAGTGTATTAAATACTTTTTACAAATGATTTTACTTCCCCTTCATTTAAGGGAGAACTTTTTAAAGCTAGGTTCTCCCAGGGAGAAAAATGTGATATGTGCAAACAGTGATAAACTGTCGGCAGTTTAACAGGGAAAAAAAATTACTTGCGCGTGCTCTGAATCGAAGCCAAATTCATGACATTGTTGAAGTTCCTTCAAAACCCAGTTGGACATTATGCATTCCCTGTAACTGGTGTTTTCTGATGCAGCAAGAACAACATTTCAAACACACGTGTGCTGACATTTTTCTGAGAAATCTGACAACCAATGGCAAGGGACAGAAAAGAATGTTGTGCAAACTGCAACACACGGGGCTTTTAGATGAGCGTACTCATCTGCACATCTCTGCTGGTGTCCCATGCTGTGTGATATTCATTGGGCTGGACGAATGGGTGTGAGTGAACTCGTCCAGATAACAGTGCTTCAAGTCTGGCTGATGGACTTGTCTTGGTTCATCCAAGGTTCATCCGCCTGATTAGAACTCACCAGTGACGGGACTCACTTCAGTATGTTCAATCGAAATTTGTTTCTATGCTCTTGTCTGTCATGATCTAGCACCTGCATGTGACCATTGTCTTGTACAAACTTTCTGCAGAAGGCTAATAAATAAATAACTAAATTAGTATCAGACTTTATAAAACAAAAACAAAACAAACAGGCAAGCACAAGCTCCATGTAGACCATTATTCTAGGGGAATTTATTATTTTTTTTTCCCGTTGACTTACACTACCTTATTGTAGTTTACTTAAAAATTGTGTTTACTCAGAAATTTGAATATTTGGAAACTAAAAAAGTTTCTCCACCTTGGCTATAAACAGCATCTTATAATCCTCATTATTGACAACAGCATATAAGCCTCACTAGCTAGCTCTAATGGACCCAAGTTGGTTACTTCTCCTATGATTGCATGAGCCATGATTGGATTACAGTACATTGGAGCCAGCTTCACTAATCCTTAAAGAAGTCAATATTGGTGTGGATTACATCTCTTCCAGAATAATGCGATTGAAGGTTTTCCGTTGAAGAGGATGTTAACAGTGTTGCACCATATGTACACAGAACAAGTGTAGCTGTGGACATAATTGAGTACATGTGTACGAATGCATAAGGTTAGAAAGCCTGTATTGCGAGACACATGTATTTGACAATGCAATAGTGGCTGGTGATGAAACCGTAACTTGCTTCACAAAGCAAAGAGGAAACAATGAACCAATGGAGAAAATTCAATGCACAATCAATGGCATAAATGATTACAAATTCAAAACATACATAAATTGCAGCAAATAAATGAGCACTTGACAGATGATAAAAGCTAAGAGTACCATTTATCCAGGACTTTGTCAGATTTTCCAGGTAATGCATTAAAATGGTTCAATCTTTTCCTGGACGCTACAACTGTCATTCCATTTTACAGGTACACTGTACTTTAAAAAACAAAGGCATCCATTTTCAAACATCATTTTTGAGAATGTGCAAAACATGTGCTAGGGAGATTTTCATAAACTGAGCACAATGACCACTGGCCATCATTATCTTCTAGGATTCTCTTTATGTGGGGAGGGACGCTTAAAGGAAAAGAATATATTTTGTACACTTGTTAAGGTAATGAAACAAGAATGGAAAACCCTGACCAAGCCAAACATCAGTGAGTAACAAAAGTTGGCCAATAAGGCAGGCCTCCAATGCCCTGGTCCAAATTTCAACTTCAATCTGGGTAGAATGAAAGTGACTTCTCCACCTGATCAACTCCGATTGTCAGTGTTGTTAAAGCGTGAACCATATTCATGTACATGAACATGTAAGATGTGCATGTACTTTTGTCAGTTTTTGGAAAGTGCAGAAAAAAGACAAATTGTAGATCAAGATTCCAAGATCACATCTTATACCCACATGCAAGTCACTTTTAAATTTGCATTACAATTTAAAGTGACACACAGTCTCACATGTAGAACACATCAAAAACTGGATTTCCAGGGCCGTGGCTAAATCTGTTGGCACATGCCAATTTGCATCCAGTGAAGACCTAGAACTTCCTCAAGAGACAAGATTCTGGCACGACTACTTAAGATTCATAGATTACCTCACTTGGTTACTTTTTATGTGAACACTGCATACAAATACCTTCTCAGTGATGAAAAAAAAGTATGGAACACACTACCACCATGATCTAACTGGTATGTTAGGATGAACTCTTCTGTATAAAGATGCTGCATATTCGGATGAAAGCTAGAATGGGTACCCTGCATCATACCAGAGCATGTCCCACGCATTAGCTCTTGTGAGCAAGCTGTGAGAAGCTTTTCCATCCTGCTCGAAATCCACAGACGGCAAAAGAGATCCCAAATTAGTTTGGTTTTCTAAAAATAAAATAAGCCTCCTTGGTGGTGCAACGTAGCAGTTTGTGATCGGCTTATCAAGCTGGTTTGTGGTAATATGGCACCTGCATGTACTCTGAAGAGGCTCACATGCTTTTCAATCTGACCCTTGATGTGAATGAAAAATTACAACAGAGCTTGGTACACGTAGCCCATTGCTGGCTGGCTGAATGAACACTTTGCAGCCGGTAACTACGGGATGTTGCATTTTGACCTGATCCTGCATAACAATTTCCATTTGTGATATGATCCTATGCACAACAATTAAGTCTTAAGGATTTCCTTTCACTCATTCATATACATGTGCGACAGCATTAGAAAGGGCATAAGCCTGATATCCTGATAAATACTGAGGGTAACAATTGCAGTGATTTCCGTTTTGCAAGATTTGTTTCAAGGCCTGTACAAACGATCACTCAAAAAAATCTCTGGCCACTTCTGACCGATTCTTTTGGGCAGGATCACATGTGAATGTTGTAATATAAGGAAAGGTTTCCTGTAACATAAGTGAACAACACTGATGTGTCTACAAGCAACTCACAATACACAATTACACAGCTGGTATACATGAAATAAAAAGTCGTAAGACATGTAAACATCCTTCTTCTGACCAGAAGGCGAACCTGCGACAACTCACTTATACTGAAATTTCTTGTGCATGTAGAGGAATTCAAAAGAATTCTTAATAAGCATATTCGGGGGCAATGTAATAAGATAAATTAAACTTATGAGCTGCACTTATGGTTGGAATATTCAACATGGCCACTGAACCCTTTCTCCTCAGTTATTCATCCCTCATTTTTGGTGAGAGCTCTTGCTTAACCACATTGACCTTTGGACCGGCCAGCTACCAGTATTTCCAAGCAACTTTCTATGACCAGTGGAGTGCCCGATTGCATCAATGCTGGCAATACAGCAAACCGACACTTGAGATCTTAATCGACAGCTTCGACAGAGCAAGCAAAATTTCTGGGGCATGGAGACTCCAACATATTGCAGTCTTGTGACCGAGAAAAACGAGGGGAGGGGAGCAGGTTGAAAGGCTTGATCACACATGCAACCATGATGCAACGTGACTCAGCTCAGGTGATAAGTTCTCTAAGTGAATGCTCCTGCCTTTCTGTGAAGGCTGCACAAACGCACTTAAGATTTATCTGATGGTCGGAAACCAACGGGACGGAAAAGGTGCAGAATGCAGAGCAATAATAATAAAGTGTATTTACAACTCTTAGAGTGCACATCCAGCAGTCACCTCTGCTCACAGCCCTACAACAGTTATCATTACCCCAATTCCTCATGCCAGAAGACCAATTTCAACAATGGACCATCAAAAGACTATGGGTACCCATTTATACCCCCTGGCTGAAGAGAGGGAAATAAGGGGTAATGTGACTTGCTATAAGGTCGCAAAATGTAACCAGGTGCCGGATTCGAACCTGTGATCCTGCAATCGGGAGTTATAAATTCTGACCACTTGGCCCGAAGCAAAGGTCTTCAAATATTACAAATTTTGAATTGCATCTTCACTATTCCTGAAGTCATGAAAGCCACATCAAATATTACTGCTGAAATCAAATGGACTGTATAAGAATTGAAACACATGTCAACTATTTGGAAGATTTCTAACATATTTCCAAGCTTTTTATGTCGGCCAAGGTTACAGGTAGATTGGTGAAAGCTTAGTACATGTTACATGAAACTGAAAAACTCAATTCAATTTACACGTATATCTATAATTCTCTTTGAAGAGATGAAGTGGAATTTCAAAAGGCCGGACAATAAAAGCAGTCGTCTAGAACATTATCTATAGGAGGAATGGATTTCTTCATTTATTAAATTCCACCTCACAATAAATGCCTGCCTGGATCACTAGTCAATTATGGCCAGTAGGGATTAATTTTCTGTCCCTCCTGAATTATGATATTCTGCGAGAAAAGAAAAAAAGAGATGACAGACAACTGCACCTGGCAATATGCCATTAAGCACTATCGGTTCTCCTTGTCGGGTTGGTTCACAATATGCCGTGATTCGCTGAGGCAGTTTAAATTACACGCTCATGTCGACCCCCTGCACTGCCCACATCCATGACGATATGAGAGAAAACAATTTCTGTTTGGATTGTCAATCCCAAATTGTCCCTCCGTTCATTTTAAAAGGAAAATGGATGTGGAAATCTAGGGACTTTGGAAACTTTCTATGCAGGGGAAAAAACTCTGTGGTTCATTTTTTTTTCTATTTTGGAAGGAAACAGTTGTCTGTGAGCAAAGGCATCAATGTGTGCATGCTCGTGCTTTTGTAGGATTAAACAGAATGAGAGAAACGACCAAGAACTGAATTACAGTCAGTGACGAAATAACAAGAATGAGAATCGGTAAAATAGTGGTTGGGAAGACTGTTATGGAAATTGTATTTCACTAAACTAAGAAATTTTCTCGGAGTGAAATTTGGTATCAAAATTAACACTGCAGCATAAACTTAACTGGAAAATGTTTGACTTGAAACTTTTTGTTCACTTGGTCCCTTATTCCACCTACTTTGTTTTCCTAGCTGTTTAAACATCAAGTCTCCCTGTGACTGCAAAATTTAATCAAAGCTCTACAGCTCTGTTTCCCTTTTCTCAAATTAGCTGACATGTAGGCTCTTTTTTTCTTTTCTGGTAGAGTGGTCTTACAGGGCAAAACTGACCCATTTTCGGTGCAAACATGCCAAACGCCTTATTTCTTGGTAAATGTCTTCAACCTGCAGCTGAGAAATTACACTGCATGTGTAAAACTGTACATTTAGAGAAAATGAAATTTACACTCTCATGTGGAACAGTCCATTTTTATGTTGCAGTAATCATATCACATTTGAATGTAAAATAAACCTCAGGTCACTTTCAGAAGACACCATTTGGGGAATTGCTCTGTGACTTGCTAACCAAATGAATGAAGACATGAACTAGCATTTGTAAAAAAGCCCTCAGATTTAAGCTTTTACAACAGCCTAATGAAAAATTGACGTGTGCAAATTTTTTAAAACATCTGCACTTTTACAACACTAAGTCATATTTCAGGTCATTTGATATTTTTGGTCTAGAATAGCTATTGGTCTAAAAATGAAATTACTAGGTGAACCTTCCATACAGACATATATCCATGGAAGCACAGTATTTGTGCCGCAATATTCTTTAACTACAGGCAGGTTTGTATTTTGAACAGCAATCACATCATACTAGCTCAAAAGGTCTTTCGCACACTGAGTTTGAGCACTCGATGGCTTCTAATTCTAGTCACTCAATTTGTCCCTAACAATAAGGAACTTGTCATCCATACACGAGCACAATGTACATACTCTGTAAAGGCATCAAATAAAGCATATTTTATCCAGTGCTCTACAAGGATGCCTTTCCAAAGGCCTGTTTTGTTCTTGGTGCGTATTATCAGTATGTTTCAGTTGTGAAACTATACAGTGAGTAAAACCTGGTAAAACGATGCGGACATAGAACAGGCCAAAAGACGTGCACACTGAGAGGTGCCTTAGTGGTGCAGGTTTTGGGAGACGTACTAGTAATGTAAAATGTACATATACCGATAGATACTTAGGACCGGAACCTATGCTAGTATTTTTTGTGCTTATTCGGGGTTCCCGGTGAGATTAAACACAAAATATTTCATGACTTTTTCATGACTTTCCAGGACTAAAATAGACAATATCCATGACAACACCAGTTTGCAGAGAACGGTTGTTTGGTATTATGAAATGGAAAAATGCAATAGTAACCAGGCTGATAAGGCTATAACCTGTAAATTTATCATTACTCCATTATCACACCAAAAGCAGCCCATTAAAACATAAAAGCCTTACATGATCGTGATTTGCATGACTTCTCTCTGACAACAGGATTCTATCCCCCCCCAAATTTCCATGACTTTTCCATGACTTCCCAGGGCAACTTTTCCCCCAACGATTTTTCTGGATTTCCCTCAACCGACCGTGGGAACCTGTCATAGAAGAGCGATTTTGAGTCTGCCTTTTGCTGACATTAGAGGCTAGAACAGTAGAAAGGTTTCAACAACTAAAGGCAAAGGTTTTCAGTACAAATGTCGCTAAGACAATTGGCTGCAATAACACACAGAAGGCCAAGGACAGACAGTGAACAAACTCAATCACCTTGAAAAATACGCTGTGAAAACAATGCCGCAGCTACTCTCAAAAGATCTAAAGGTCAGACTGGGCCAATTTCATAGAGCTGCTTAAGCACACAATTTGCTTAAGCGTGAAAAACCTTACTTGATAAATCACGTAACCAGCAAAATTCCATGTGATGTATATTGTTTTGGAATCGTATTTAGCTGTTTTTTGTTTTGCATGACAATCAGATAGAGTTTGAGCAGGTAACCTTTGTTTATTAAGCAAAGTTTTTTTGGCTTAAGTAAATATGAAATTGGCCCCAGATTATCAGGCACACACTAAGATATACAGCTTGGATAGACTTGTTGTGAAGTAAAGATCCTTCGGTTTGGGGGAAAAAAACAGCCACATGACAGGATAACTTTACAGCTGGCACAGAAAATTTGATGCAGCCAGGTTCTCTCATTTTAAATAGTGTCAAGGAGTGCCTCTCTCAAATTCGATAGTAAATTTACGCTCTTGACGTCAGAACATCATTCTAAATCAAGCATCAGTGCATGGTACGTGGCATTGTTCCCCAGTATTGTCGGTTGACACTGAATGCATCAATTTCTACGGCTAATGTTTTCCTCAAGGTGAATTTCAGGGTTGGTGATTTCTGATTAGATTATCGTATGTCAGTACCAATGGGATAATTTTGCCCGCATTGACTTCCGACTTGGTCGGCAAGAGAAAGAAATAATGGTTGCCATGGTGATGCAAATTTTACTTCGGTTAAAATGCCAAACTAATGCTTTATATACAGTGGCACCGGATACATATGTGCACACATGTGAATGGGAGGCCACACTACTTTTTTTTTGGGGGGGGAACAGATTTGGCAAATCAGTTTCAATAAAAAAAGAATCACCCCAGTATTTACTACAACAAAACATTTCAGTTTGGGCAACAACACATCAATAAATTCTGTGGTCGGGAAACTTCAAGATTCACACTTAATTACAGGTCAACATCTGAAATTAACATCATAGGCCGAGCTTCACTCTTCATATCTGCAGCCAGACAAGCACAGTGAGATCAAAAATGTACGCACATAAATACTGCACAGTACCTTGTAAAAATGCATGATACAGAAAACGAAAGTTGTAAAATATTAGTAATAACAAAACTAAAACTAGGTGATTTTTAATTAAAACTCAAACCTACTGAAAGATAGTTCAAACTGATAGAATAGAATTACATGCAGGAAAACAAAAGAAGTAAAACAATTACGCAGTCATATCAAAATAAACCTAGGATGAAAAAAAAAAGAACATTACCGGAAGTTCACATTCGCAAGGGTGACCCTCCGTGGACGAGTTGGACGGTGTTTACGAACTGGAATCATCTTGAAGCCAAAATGCAAGGGATCCTGGATAATGCCTGATGTAGTCTGTTGATCACACGATGAATGCACACATGAACACACCAAGAGCACACCCAATGAGAGTTGTCAGACCAGTAGCCGGTGACAGTTACAAGTTGCCGATACCCACAAGATAGTTAAATGCTCTCTATTAATGCGATGGCTGCATCCAATGTAACCATCACCTATGCGGGGCCCTGAAATGGCGATTCCCGGTGACCGCTGTCCCAGGAGGAGGGAGGATTTCCCACCTCGGCTCTCGGATGGGGCTGACTCCACGACACACACATGTATTTGCCTCCTGTCCGCCGAGTTGTCTGGCTTGCAATGATTCCCAATGATGAGGGGAAAAAAAATGATTCACACACAAGAACAAGCGGGCTGTCACTGTCTTCCCAACTCCCTGCACGCTGTTGGTCAATCGCAGCTGCCGTTCATTCCAACAATACTGCCACCGACTGTGTACTCGCGGCCTTAATTGCTTGATGAAATGCTTCAACACTGCCAGACATGCGGCCTGGGGTTAGACTGAGCAGCACACATCTGTGTCTCTCAAGTAATAGGCATGACATGAATTAGATTTGTGAGATTTTGACTGCAGATAGTGTTGCACAGTGTACGGGTTACTGCCCCAGCAATAAAGTTTTTTCTACATCTGTATGAACAGGTTTGGCACACTTGAGTAGAGCTTGTTGTTTGCATTGATTTTTCAATACACTGTATCTCTACAGATTTTCCACTGTACAGTAACTACGGTGACAGTTTCGTACCATGAGATGACAGACTCCTCGGTCCAACTGTTAACTTCACCAAAAAACGGTACCTCTGATAATACTCTGAATGGAACAGTCAAAGAACCCGGAGACGTATTACAGCATTCACAACAGGCAACCTTGAACACAACACATACACTGTATGTGACAACAAATCTTTGACACTCATAAAAGGAACATTATCAAAAGAAATCCAAGCAACTCTGTCAATAATCAAAGTCCTGATCAAACACAGCAACACACTGCTGGGCCCTTGGGAACCAAGGTAGCCTGTTCACTGTTGTGTCTCTCTGTGGGTGTGAGGCAGGCAGGGTAGTGCTTACAACTACATGTTTCCTGATGAGCCAGCAGGCCAAAATAATAAGTAGTGGACAGTAAGGCGTTAGTTTCAATGACAGGATCCAGGCAAGATACTTTCATCCACTGGCTGAACATCTGTGAATAGAAGAGACTTAGATTACCTGGCCTGTGTAACAATCCAGCTAAAAATAGCCCCATTGAGACTGGGGCAAATGTGCCCTAGCTCAGTCCTCTGAATAGGGGCCATTGGCAATAGGGCCTTTCTTGCAGACCAAAACACAAAATGCCTTGATAGCCTTCAGTGTCTGGGCTCTGATTTTAGTAATTGCGGTATGGAATTTGTGCTCGATTTAGGGCAGGTTATTTGTTGACATAGCATGCAGTATCAACAACATGAAAATCCTGAGAAGAGGTTCGTTTCCCTCCAAATATAGAGTGGGCTTAATGACAGCATCTGCAACAGAGTATTTGGATTGCGGTATTAAACTGCAAGGACCCCCTTCCTTCCGCATTCTTCATCCAACTTTTTAAAAGTCAAGGGTCAGCTTTCACTCACTGTCACAGCAAAGTAATGACCGGTACCTCCTGAACGCTTGCTATGAGAGTGGTTGTGACAGGGCAATTTTGGGTTCATCAAACCACATGTGCATGTACTTGAAACTGGCAAGCATCGATTTGCGCTGATTATTAGTGGGATGGGCTTGGAATGCCTGAGGATGTACCAACACGTGCTGAAACATATGGATCGTTTCAAGGATGCTGATCCAAAATTTAGTTAAGGTTGCAGGCAAGTAAGTACACGCAGACCCAAAATTACACTTTGCATGCAGCCAAATTTTCCGCTGTTTTTAGTGTTAGAGCATTTTGTGGTACACACATGGACTAGCTTGTGTGTAAAACAGAAGTACGGAAGCAACCACCAAGACTGCCATTTTGTATTTCTGAAAATATCAGACAATGAATCTCCTTTGCTAAGAATGTTTTCATGGTGAATTCATCAGGCAATTAAAATACAACCGGTTTTATTTCTTTGCCTCATTTGTACTGAAAAACAACAACATATGGTCGCATACCGAGTATTTGATTAAAATGTAAAAAATGCCTCCCCCTTACCTGAAATTCATCAATCAGCATCAAACAAAGACATATTCTTTTCCGTTTTTAGTATATTTTATGGGTCCCACTTTGGTGAGGAAGGCCAAACTTGAAAATGCTATATCGCAAGTACTTTAGTCTTCAGTGTTGCAGTACTCATACTTGGCACTCGTACTCGAGTACTACTCGTGTACCATTTTCAGAGTATTCGTACTTGTCTTAAGGATTTCTTTTTCTTATACCTTTCTGATAAATAATTGTGAACTATGGTATTCAAACACTTTTTAATTGCTGAGCCTGAAATGTTGGAATAACAGTTTAAGGGGAGAAGCTATAAAACTGCAATAAACGATTCAAGGATACTGTAAGCTGAAATAATGTTGAACATGTTAAGCCCAAGTTAGCACTTTGAAATTTTGTTTTCTTTGCAAGGTTGCAATGAAGATTGAGAATGGGACGAAATGATATTACACCCCTTACTGACTGTTAATATTCCTTTTTGTCCGTACAGTGAGTGGAATAGTTTACCAAACATGTGATCCAGTCTACATCTTCAAATGTGTTAAAAAGCTCTCTCCTTGAATTTTTGACTCATTAACTGATTTTTTTTATTGTTTTTATCTTGCGTTCTATTAAAGTCTTATCGTTGTTTGATATTTTTCCTTTTTCTAATACAGACTCCTCATATTTTTACAGTTTATTCTTGAGTGTGGCACATCTGAAACACTTTTCCTTGTTGTTACAAACTACTGATTTTCTGTATTTGTTTTTCTTTTTAACTTTTGAATTTAACACAGTTTTATCATAACTTTTGTTTCATTTCTTTCCACTGTTAATTTTTTTTATTTGTTCTCTTAGTTAGTAATCTTTTTTGTATATATTTTTATATATTTTTCAACATCTACTCATTCGGTTGATTTTATCCGGGAGGTGGTTTTAAATGGACTGTCGATCTCTCCCACAACCCTTGACATTGTCAGAAATAAACAATAATAATTTTTAAAAAGATTGCGACTTGTAATTCAATTCACAATTTGACAGGAATAATAAATTTTCTGAACTTTCAAAATGTCTTACATACAATTAATTTCAATTTTGAAAGGGCATGGTTCAAAGTCTGCTTTTAAACAAATATGACAGCATAAGATAAACCCTGTAATTTTAGATCTGGATTCAACTTCCTGGTAGAGAGAAGACAAATTTGTCATCTCTTTGTCAACTATAACGGCAGTTCATACGTCCCCTAGACTTGGTGCCAAGTTGGTAATTGGTTTGGTTTTGTTTTCCATGCACGCATGCAACGATCATGCCATGATCTACATGGTCAATACAAATTTCTCCCTTTGTACAGGGACACTGGTACCCTCATCCCCAACTTACAGATAACTGACAATCCAATCAATCCAAACCCATTCAATTATGTAATTTATGTTACATACGTAAGCACAGCTGCAACGATGGATTTTGACTGAAGTTCATGGACAAAATACAACGACATTTAACAACTTGTTCACAAGTCTACATCTCCGGACTATCACCTAGCCTCTCCACAGTGCATTGCACAAGGTACGACTGTATCAGAGTGCAACCTTAGACTTTTTTGGTGAACCTATGTGAACAGGTGCGTACTCAGAGTACTTTCAGTATGTACGTGTAGAATGTATAGGGTCGCATTACACTACCGTGTACATGTATGCCTACACAGAATCCTAGAGTACCAAATTGAACATGTCAAAGGCACAATTTTGTGTGGGAAAGGCTTTAGCGCAAGAACCAGTGCGTGAACCAACGCGCTTGCATAGTCCAATCGTTTGCATTGCACTTTCTGGTTCACAGTGACGTCACACTTTGGTACTTTATACCGAACATATGGGCTTTCATGTCGGAGAGAATGTTTACTCTAAGATGGTGGTTTTTTTGTTCACCTTTGGAAAATCCATTAAAGAGAAAATAAAAACAACATTTTCCCTCAAAATGCATGAGATACATGTAATCTAATGTTTGTAGACACCTCATGACCAACTCTTTGAACTGTTCAAACTTTAATTTTAAATTTCACTTACACGAATATAAAGTTAAATTGTTAAAGATACATACCTATACTTCTACCTCTGCTCACAAACAAAAAGGTGCACAGCAGACTGGATGGAAGATTTGCAAGAGCTTACATATCCACGGAAGTCTAATCACGTCCATGCATGCAACCATGCACATACAACTTAAAAATGTTGAAACCAAACCACCACCTCATGCCTCGTTAGAGGAAGTGAGTTACCCAATCAAATGCACTGGGCAGGAAAACCTGATCCTGGTGGTTTTTTGTTGTTGTTTTGTGCTGGAGTCAGGACAGGGAAGTGTCGAAGTTCAACACATGTCTGCCTTCCCCATAACAAACACTGTAACCACACGACCACATCAATTTGTAAACGACAAAACCTGTTTGTGAGGGGATATGAGAGGTTTGTGTAGAGTGACGGAATTACTCAAAGCAAGGGGAGAATGGTGCTGAACACACTGTGTATCTGAAGATAAACTAGCTACAGGTGCAGTAATTGGGAGAAAGGGGAAATGGACACAAATAATTTATGAACTGTACGTGGCATTTACACAATAAAGACAGTTATTCACAGAGGACTTTACTGGTTACAGCTTTTCTTCAACGATCATGTTACAGAAAAATGTAACAATATCCCTTCCATCCAAGAGGGCCGCAGGATATAAAACTAGACGACAAAATGTCCAACAACAGACTCGGCACATAGCCCAAAATCTCCCCTGAATTGGCCCTTCGATCCAGGATGCCAGAACATGGTAACAGAGACAGCCACTTCAAGTGTAATTTATTTGCCATATTCGTTACAGGATAACTAAATTGTCTGGCCAAACGGAAGCAAACACAAGGGCTCTTCGCTCAAGACAAGCACGGTAAAAGCAGCAGGCCAGCTTGTTACAAAACATACGCATAACTGTACCTTTTCCCACCCACCCATCCCCACATAAAGATAAAAAGAAAAAATACAAATGAAAAAGATTTGGCAACTTTCAAATTGTCTCATTTTAACTTAAGTTTAAGCAATTCAGGTGAGAATTGAAATAGTTAAAAGACATTTTCTACATGTAAGTGTTAAGTATAGAGAATAATAAATATTTGTGATTACTGGACTTCAGAAGCTCCAAGCAATTTAACCGTGTAATGAAAGCTTATAATTCTTCAACACAAATACACATTGGTACAGTAAGACATGATCACCTTACATCATACCTCATGCTATTGTATAACAGGATCTAGAAAGAAACCTGAAATTAGCTTCGAGCAAATAATCTCAATGGGACTGTTCTGTAGAATCCATTTTTTCTTCCTGTCTTAAGGACGGTTTTTGTTGTAATGTTGCCTGAAGGAGTGATGATGAATATTTCTGAAGTGGTATCTACTTTTTAAATTCCACACTGCTTCCTAGCCACCAGGTGCAGCACTGCAATCTATGAACACAAATGGTAATTAGGCAACAATTCACAATTACAAAATATTTTAAAGCCGTTAGTACTTGGAACGCAAAATGTATTCTTCAATAAAACATGGTGGAAAAATTATGACAGTTTTGCAAGTGGATTTATTGTTCCAAAGCATCTACACTGTAGAAGAGAAGCACTCACTTGAGAGAAGTCCAATTCTTTCAATTCTTTCCTCAAACATTAAATTCAGAGGGCCTTTCTGAAAGACTTTTCACAGTTGGCAGCAGCTTTTTACAGAATTTTAATGAGAAAATTCTTTTATACATGTATGAACATGATCAGAAATACCTACAGAAAAAAACATGCTTGATGCACCTACAAGTCAATTCACTTAATATTCCATTTCTTACAATTCATTAAGGCAGTTTGTAAAATGCCATATTTAAGTCGGCCAAAACAAGGTCGCACATTTCTACTGAGCTTCATTCCAGTCACACAGTCGTATTGCTGCTGACTTTTTAATGCATTTTCAATTGTCACCTGCCAGAGAGAAAAGATGGGTGCATGCGTTGAAGATCCGGATGCATGTGAATTTCCCTCTTGTTCTGATTAAGGAAAGAGTAAAGATTTGTGCCATGTGACGGAAATCCGAAAGAGATCTCTCTCTCTCGCTCTGTGAAGTCATTGAACATGTATGGCCAGGGACTGGGGCAGGGTTCCAGACTAACCTCCAGCGATCTTTCATCAAACATAGGCAGGATGCTTTCAGGCAAAACAGTTGATTTTTTGGAGCAATGGTATCTGTTTGATACTGTCTGGCATTTTGCATGTCAAATCACTCGGCAAATCTGCCCAAAAGTTCCAACAAACAAATGAAAGGACAAAGCATGAAAGTGCAATCCAATGAAGGGATGAATGAATGAACAATTTCTAACAATGTACACAAATAAAAGCATGTCACCATGAATTGAAGTGCAAACACACTTTCTTTTTCTAATGTTAAACAAAATGATTGATGAAACACTCTATTAATTCTTTTTCAGTGGGACTGTTCCAGAATTTCCTGAGAAGGTTTTGGGAAACATGTACGTTTCATTATCTGGGTTCTCGACATGGCCCTAGAACATGTACTTCAGGGATGACTCATGAAAAGCTGATTGCTGCTTCTTTTCTTGAAAACTGAGCAGTAATAATAATTAATTATTTACACAGTTGCTGGGCGATGACTCCATCCTCTCAATACACAGTTGCTGGGCGATGACTCCATCCTCTCAAAAGCAGAAAAATGATCAATGATTACCTGACCAAGTGCACATTTTCAAATGCACACAATATCAACTCTATAATTGATGAGTTTCTTTGGGGGGAGGGGTGTATAATGGATCATTTAGGGTGTATAATGGATCATTAATTAGCAATATCAACAGAATGGCCCTTGTCAATCTACAATCAACCCATTGATTCACCCCTGGCTATTCAAAACCTAATGGCAGGTATGAATAAATGAAACACTTTGTGAAATTGCTTCACCAGTCAAGTGATGCAGGTGCTGACCTTGAGCATTAATTGGTGGCCTTTACCTTGATCAGCACCATAATATGACACGTCCATCCAATAATGCCTGGGGGATTGTTGTACGGTACCTAGGGGGGGACTGTACATCACGTATCCTTGCATTGAAGAGGATGAGTAATTTGGGGTGTCAAGTCAGCAGGGTGGATTTTTTTGGTCGTAAACCTCATTTACACAAACACCACTGACAGTACAAAACCTCTATCGGTAAAACAACTGGCAAAACTATTAAACGAAGTGACAGCAATACATGTACTGTATATAGCCTGTAAAAAGAATGGTTGCAAAATTTGAAATATGTAAATTCTGCCACTAGAAACTGCAAATTCTGCAATAAAAAATTTGCCTATGAAAAGTCTTCGCTGTTCATACATATCCCATTTGTGTCACTGATTTTGAAAAACTAAGAAACGGCCAAGTCATTAGAAAAAAAAATGTATTGACCTGATTAATGTGAGCCGTCGCTCTCCCAGAATTATTTTCCATACCCAATATACCATTGTGCAGATGTTCAGGTGTTAAAAGGTTGGGTTGTATCCCAACGGCTGATTCAGGCCAGAGAAAAACTTCAACTGACTTGATGTGTATGTACAAACGTATTTCTCACCTTCCAACTCTACGACCTAGGGTTTGAATCCAGAGGCTGCCATGTGAGTCAGATTTTCAGGCCCTGATTCCGTGGGTTTTTGTTGGAACACATGTACATGTACATGGCCCTGATTTTCCTCCCACCCCTAAAAACTGAACATTTCTTCACTGTATTCGTCCTTGTCACCCATAATCATCCTGTGATTGGTGGTTCGGCTGTCGGATGAACATGAAAAAAATAGTGACATACACGTCATGCAGGGTAAAATGAAAACAAGGAGCATGCATTTCATCAGTTCCACTTTAGTCAGAATTTCCAGTACCTAGAAAAAAATTGTCTCCCCCCCCCAAAATTCAATCCTGAACTCATACAAAGCTAATTCCAGAAATTAGGGATCCTTGGGATTCTGTGTCCCTGTTACATCTGACCTTTGTTATTTGACATGGAAATATCGTCAGAATTGATGTCAAACTATTACTATTTGTTTGGCAGGTAATTTGCATTAATTCATCACTCTTGGAAATTAGAAAATGTGTTCTGAACTTAAAAAATCATATGCCAGGGACATGAAAAAAATGGACCCTAATTTCTGGAATAATCCACAACCAATATATATACACAAAAACATGTTTACGATAACAGCTTTCCATACAATGTGCAGTATATGAATTATGCAAACTGATGTTTGTCTGGAAAAAGAATTAACACATTGACATATTCCAGTGGAGTCCTGTGGCCTTGCGCACACACGCACTCTGGAACCCACACATAAACCAAAGATTAGAGGGGGGGGGGAAGTGACTAAGAGAAGGTTCAAGTCCAGTTGGTAAGGTTGTCCTACATTGATGTCATCAGGTGAGACAATTTACATGTATCTCAACTTGTAAAATTGCTAGTGAAGGCTGAACTCCTGTTGGATTTTGTTTTGAGGGAAAAAGGATACCATCCAGCCATAATCTCTACAATAAATGGAGGTTTGGGGAAAGAATTCCTCCCACGCTGAGATGACATTTCAAGAATGATTCATTAGCTTGATAAGAAAAGACAAAAAGAATGCCTCAGTCGCCCATTCAATGCATTATTATTGACAGACTTGGAGATAATACATTCATTACATTTACAGTATTTAACAAGAATATCGAAAATATCTGTCAATTTAAGTCAAATTACAGCTCAAGCAAGGGCCACATATCCAGGAATGTACACACCAGTTAAATTAATAAAAAGATTGTCCTCCACCATGCCTTTGGAATCGATAGCAACATGAGAATGTGAACCTTGGGTAGTTGTACTCTGGGCACTGTGTGTATTTACCAGAAAAATTTCAGGGCACGTGCAGCAAATTCCATCCATATAAAGAGTCTGAGGAAGCAAAACTGATTAACTACCGCTGAAGAAAAAATTTGATTATCTGTTAAATCTAGTTCCACTAACTTGGCAATTCTAAATCAAATGACTTACTGGCAAGGAACATTAAAAAGGTCAGTTCACTATTGAAGGAGAACCCTACAACTGATCTGTAAGTCTGTAGATGCTTTCCTCTCATAACTTCCCACAAATTGTTTCACTGATTTGCAGAAATTTGCTCCAACCCCCCCCCCAAAAAAAAAAACTAGGAACAAATTTGATTATGAGAGGCAATGAAATGTCAGACACATTCGTTGTTCACAGATCTTTTCTTCACCAAACTTTTTCTCCAATCATATGAGCAATGCCCTTAAAGCTGAAATGCTTCCGCCAGTGTTGACTGTCAAGACTAAACAGCTGCTGATGGATGATTAGGTTAAGACCTTTGGTTCATGCTAGCAGGTGAATCGTCTGGCTGGCCATCAGCCACAGACTGCTTGAGAAATGGACATCAATCGATATCGTGCAAATCATCCATTTTCGTGTCTTCTGAAAATTTTTTGAATTACTGCTGAGAAAGATTTTACTTAATTCACTGCCAGTACTGGTCAGTGGTGTTGCTAGGATTTACTCCTGAGGGGGAGACACAAAAGGGACACAAGCATCTTATGGGGGGTACCAGCTTTCAGTGGTGTGGTTTTTTTGGGGGGAATTAAGTTTATGTTAGCCTGGTTCAATATCCATTTATCTGTTTCTTTATTGGGGGAGGGCACCTATGGGGAACTGGGAAATTGTGGGGGGGGACATGTGCCCTCCCCCCAGCTATGCCACTGGTACTGGTCCACACTGTGGAAAACTGATGCAGCACAGTTTCTTCAATGATATTTTAACATTATGTTTTTACTGTTTACTTCACCCAAGACACAAACTATAGGATTTACATTGGATTATGCTTTGATATTACATGTTTCTATTTGCTTTAAAGTGTACATATGTACTTTCAAAAGTATTTTGCTACTTTTTGGACCTTAGCAATACCCAGGCCTAATTCACAGTAATAGCCCCAAAGTCCACATTAAAAGTGCTTTCTGGTGCTAGCAGTACTGACAACATATGGCCCCATCCTCTGGTGCTCCGATTTCAGGAAACTTAGCTGGCTGAAACTTTCAATAGTGGCAAGCACTGACTAGTACAGTATGGTTCGGGCACCTGGCACCATACTGAAGTAAAGTATACTGAAGTAAAGCATAGGTACCTGGGTAAGCAGTACACAAAACACCTAAAACCCAAATTTATAGAAAAAAATAAGACACATATATGAATGAAAAATGCACTCAAACTGCCAATTCTGTCTTATCCACAACTTTAACATGACACTTACTAGTGAGGGCTTGCTATGAGGTTAAACTGTAGCACCATGTGGCTGTACTGTTTAGGATGATGTAGGGTTCTGAAAAACCAGTGAACTGAAACTCAGAATCACATAGGTGTATCTTCCGAAAAGAGATCCAAGTTTACATGCACCAGTACATGGTGTTAAAGTCAACCTTCACCAGTTCAAACAAACATGCTAGGTTTCTGGTTTTCATCTACAAACTGCTCCTAAACCTTTCAAAATTTTCCTTTTTCTTCGTCTGAAAAGTAGTAATTTGCTACTAAGGTTGCTGACAGGTATCTAGTCCCACAAGTTGGATATGGTTCCTGAAACAAATAATCGGTATTTGGTCACCTGATTTCAATAAACAACTCTCTCTATATATATTTACCTTGCCCCCCCCAAAAAAAAATTGCAAATAAATGTGTTTGCACAGTGAATGAGGAAAATGTGTTTGTTTCAAAAGCTTATCATTGATCCATCGCCGCAATTCATCAGGCCGTTTGACGACAAAATTAAATTTCTTCCTAATTACATTTTGCCATAATTCATTTGTTCTTCAATAGTCTCCCATGCATTTTCATTACTTACACACACTGAACGTGCAGGGCAGACGGGGGCAAAAAAAGAAAAAAAAAAGCCTCGCCACGGCAATCAGAAACTGGATTTGAATTCCAAATGAAGAGACAAAGTGGGATTGTCTGAGCTGCTTTCCATCCGAGCCGGGGAAATCCATTTGCGGCGCCACTCACAAGTGAGTGGTCTCGATGAGTGGGGGTGCTCGTTGCCAGGGGAAAATTCAATGTGCAGGTATCTCTTTTAGATCTGGAAGGCTGGGGGTAATACTCCACCGAAAGGGCTTCACGGCGCAGGATAAGAGGTATTATATCCTGCAACGATGTGTGCAAAAACATCAACTGCTGGCCAGAGAGCTGAAAGAACAGCTGGTTTAAAGTGAACTTTAAAGGAGACATGTGATATGATTTTTACAGTATGACTTGAATACATTAGGGAAAGCTTTCTTGCAAAGTTACTACAGAGGGATTTCACATTAGTGCCACCTGCGCATATCCGCATCGAAACCAAGGCTCTCTGTATTGAACTTTGTCATGCGCGCCCGTGGAGTCTACTGACATGCAGCATCCAGTTTGTAAGATACACGACCATCGCAGAAATTGCCGTTATTATTTTCTTTTGATTTTACATGCCAAGTCATCCTGAAAGACTCTTCCACAAATATTTGCAACCTGGAAAGTCTGAATCTAACATAACTTTACGTGTTTTGTGTCTTGACCCCTTACTTTCAATCGTCTGATCATATTAAGACTTGAAGCTAACACATACAGCCTTGTTTTCAAATGTAGAAGTGCGCAGATCGATGCTAAAAGCGTCGTACTGGGATCCCTCTATGACCGTCCATCTCCTTCAAAGCAGCAAAAGCGAAAAACTTCATGCAAATTGACCTAATTTCCCCATTTATTAGCCAAAGCATACATGTGATGTCATCCAATGCAGAATAGTGCTTTCTCCATGACTCCATTTACATATCACATCTTTCTAGTTTTCCTTGGAGTAAGTTTCACGTTTCACTTGTTCATGTCAGCAGGCAGCTTGTTTGGACGAAAATGACAAACATTTCTTCACATCTTTGTTGATACATGTACATGTGGGTACCAAAGGGACGTTTGGTACTTTTTCGCATGTTTTGACATGTAATGCAAAATAGCACCCTTTAAAATTATTCATGAAAGGATTTCCAGAGAACGGAAAAACAACCATCTTCTTGCCACATCCAATGAAAAAGAAGTATTTTACGTTAATCTTGTTTGTATTGGTGTAACACATAATGCGTATGAAAACAAGTTGAGCTAAATGTCCAATGTATAGCAGTGTTCCCATTGGCCTTTGTTTGAGTTCAGTTAACGTGGCTTTCCTGTAGAGTTACAAAATTAAATCCAATGGGAACACACAGTAAACTAATGTCCCTAAACTAACAGTAAACTAACAGGCCAAAAAGGGCCACAGAAGATTTTTGCGCAGCCAAGGTAAGTTTGCAGGGGTGCAAAAAAGTCCAATAGGGACAGTTTCCGTACAATGTAGATTGACCGCGGCCATGCTAAACCTACGAAGCAGACTACTGCTACACAGAGATCGATAGCGGGCACACGAAAACAGCAGAAAGCTGCACACACACAGTGAAGTGTGCCCGGATAAAGCTACACACACTGTGTATGTATGGGTACATCTTATTTCTGGCAGATTTTGCCGAATTCGTTTGATTTTGTCATTTTTTGGTCAGATTTTGCCGATTTCATCATGATTTGTACAGCGCAGGCAATGTGATCAGCTGGTCTTATTAAGATAGCGCATGAACATTCTGTTACGGTAAAAAAAGTTCACGTGGGAATGCGCGGTAGCCTGACATGAAGGAATGTCACTGTAAGTTTTCCCATGCCCGCGGAAGAAAAAGTCCAATGGAAACATGGCTCATGCTTCCTTTCAGGGAAGCTATACATTCAGTTGAAGTCAATTTACAGACGCATTTCACAAGCAGACATCAGGCACTGAGTGCTAGGCATCACATTAATTTGCTTAACTGAAAATTTCCGAATTTTAATTTGCATTGCTATGGCGTGAAATGAGAACACTGCATAACTGCTCTATGTGGTGGCTCAGCCAAAATGCACAAACTGTCAATGGAAGACACGTGTAGGGTACAGGCCCAAGCAAGACAGCAACTTCAAAATAATCTGTGAATGTCGCAACTCTTTCACTATAAATTAGAGTTCAACTACGAGTACATTCAACTTTTCCTGGCAGTAAGTTCCCACATGGTAGGACCATTGATTGTTTACATTACTTCTTGTTCATTTTAGTAACTTAGTAACAAAAATCGGTTTCCTGAACAGCTGAGGAGCTTTAAAAATCAAAGGCACCCGTAAAAACCAAGAGAAAAATCAATATTTCAACTTCCCCATCCAAGATCTGTTAACCAGAGTAAACAAGAAAGGTACGAGTGAGTCAGTCTAGCAAAACGAGTCATAGGTTCCCAAAGCCGCTGTGAAGTTTATTGGCCTTTGAACAAACCTTCGAGAATGAAAATCAATTTTTAATCAAGAACAGTTTCACCCACTTAATGTCCACACTCATTATGATATCAAACTGATGGGTTTCCCCTAAATGGACTGTAATTCATACTTACAAGCACTAACTTGCCCAAAGAGGAGCTTAAGACTCATTTCGTGGGAACCATTCAATTGCCATTACACAAGCATTGCCAACCAATGTCTACATGGCTTAATCCCCTCCCCTGTCATCTCTGCAGTGGCCAAACCCTGGCGAGGTGCAATACAGGAAATCACCTGCGCCCGACACCTGCCATCATTTCCTCCCAGGTCTGTCCTGGCTTCCCAGCTCAATAAAACCCGCACACTCTTGACGCTACCACTTGGCCGGGACAAGACAAAGGCACGTGTATGCCTCCTCTGCTAGACTCCGAGGGGGAGGGGTGAGCCATGCACCGAGATGGATTGCCCTGACTTCCAGTCTGCGTCTTCAGATTTGAGAGGGAACTAATTAACCAGGGACCTGATCACCTGGAAGGTTGAATCGAACATACCTCTCCGACATGTACCTGAAGTTTACTCAACACAATTCCGGCCAAAATCAGTTTATCTATTTTACGATCCCAGGTTAGTCTGACAAAGTGGTGGATGATGTCCATTCTTTGTTTCCTTGTTTGAGGGGAGGGGTATCCACAGAAATATGGGGCAGTATAAAGGCAAAGACCACAAATCAATGGCAAATCAGTTCATATCTCTTCTTACAATAATTCCTGAAAACACAAAAAGACAGCTTCAACAAGATTGGAAAACAAACGGTATACTTTACCACCACTGAATTAAAAACTGGAGGAAGAGATTTTGCTGTAGAACACAGGGACGGAAATTATGTTCTAAGGCTTAATGCTGTCAGGTTAGCTACTACTGGGTTTGAGACAGCCCCGTTGCCAGCTTCAGGCACTAAGAGGGGCCATGGTGTCAGCTTGGGGGAACCACATCACAAGAACAAACTATGTTTTTATGCTTATTCTTTTCACTGACGGGGGGGGGGGGCAGCTTCCCACCAGGGGGGCCCCGGTCCCCTCACTCCCCTTCCAGCGACGAGCCCGGTTTGAGAACACTTCGAACTGCTTTATTTTGTCAAGAAAGGACAGATTCAGGGCGAACTACACATATACAAAAAACAGTCTTTTCATGAGTTTATTTTCACTGAGCATGAACACTTTTTCTAGTTCATGGAAGAAAACATTTCTGGTTTACATGAAAATGTTATCTGGTTTTGCATGAGGGTTTCAGAAGTATGTGCAGCTGGAAATGTGAGTCTCTTGCACGCTCAGAATTAAGGGCCGTTTTACAATACTCAACTTCGGCTCCATCTCAGGCTTCAACTGTTTTTTAACTAGCTGACTTTGAAGCTGTAAGCGCACTAATTAGTTTAATAGTGCCAGAAAACATCAAATAAGATGCAAGAGAGCCAGAAATTACAGTAATCCAATTTGATCTAAACGCTTCAGGCCCACAATCGGGGATTGGTTTTGGGAACGAAGCCTGAGACGGAGCCCAAGTCAAGTATTGGAAAAGGGCCAAGGTGAGACAACAGACCTGGCAAAGAGCTCCCTCTTTTGCTGAAAAAAACTGCAGCTCTTCCAGAATTACTTCAACAGTGCCCTCTGTTGACAACATTTGTCAAATTAATTCCCCACTAGTTCTATAGTAAGGCAAAAATCTTGGAATGCAGAACCGCTCCAGTGACAGAAGGCTTGTTTATAACTTAGACTACAGTGTTCAATTTATTATATGAAAGTATGGCATTTGTTACAAGTAGAATAATCCTTTCATAAAGACACTAACATGGATCATCCAAGAAATCCAAAGTATTACAAGTCAGAGCAGAGATTGGGAATGTGACAAAATGTATTCTTAATTTATCCTACAAAAATGAATTAACTATGCAAAACCAAAAATTAAGATTACCATTCCAAATGCAAAATGTTTGAATCAATATTTTTAGTAGCCGAATGGAAAATAATTTCAAGAAACTCTATACAACACCCAATTTTTTTTTTAAGTTCCCGGTTTCTGGTCACTGACTAGTTTCAGAAGCAGTGCGGCAAAACACTTGTATTTGCCACTGTAAAAACAACCTGTCAAGTAAAAATATGCCAGACTCTGGAATGAGATTGGAAATTACTTACCCAGCTCTGTTTCCATGAAGGCAAAATGTAGGTGGCGCCAAACAACCAGAAGGGAGGGCAAGATTGAGAGGTGGGGGTCCGGCCATACATGAAGAGAAAAAAAAAAGCATCACAAAATAAATGAAGCATAGTTTGTCAAAAAGTAGCTTGGAACAGACCTATGACTGGCTTGAATGTCAGAACGTCAGATATTACTATTATTATTATTCTGGTTTATTCAATTAAGATATACAGGGTAGCAGCCACATCAGGGTCGCTGATAAAACCCCATTTACAATAATCTAAAGGCATCACATATCAGTAGAAGGGAATATCAATGATAAGAGTATGGAAAACGATTCATAATTAAAAACCAGTAAAAAATAAAAATTATGAAAAATACCCCAGCAACCCAAATTCAGAATCAACAAAAAAAATGTACTTTAATTTATGCTGCGGATGTGGGCTGTAAAACAGCCACAAGAAGTCTGGCTACAACAATCCATTTAAAAAGGCAATTTGGAATGACTGTGTCTGAAATATATTTTCCACGGTTGGAAACCTTTATGGAATCACTTAATTGTTAATATCTTTAGCCAAAATATTTAAAAGCCTCTTTTTTCCCACTAGGGATCCAGTAGCTCCATTCTCTGACGCGATCAGTCTGAATCCACTGATTAGTTTCAGGAATACTGCTGGAATGACGAGGGTAGAATCCAGTCACAGTGACTTAGTAGTGGGGCTCAATCATGGCATGATGCCCCTTTGATGTTTTAGTATGAAGAATTTCCCCGCTGGATTCAAATGCTTGGTGGATTTTTGTCAAGAATAGAGGAAGGCTCTTAATAAAATGCCCCAGGGTTGATGAGACTGGTTTGTATATAAATTTATACATGCACATAAAATGCTTCTGAAATGTCCACAGCCATTGTAAACAGATCACTCGCATGACAGTCATTTCAGGGGTACACTCTTTCGTTCTATAGAGATATGTTCAAGCAGGCCTCATGGCCATTTGGTGCTACTGAGTTATAACAACTACCTCCAACATGGCTGCTGTACGGAATGCAAAGGGTCAATGTACTGTGCAGTGAGGAACATCATTTACACGTACAACTGCGCTGTTTACAAATAAAAATCTGTCATCAAGTGCAATGGACAGGATAGCTAGGCCAGTTGAAGTGCAAGTGCCATCGAACAAAGCATGATCTCCTTTGCCTCTGGATCTCCTGCAAACAAACTCTAGGAAGTATTTAGAAAATTGTTGCGTTCCCACACCTCAATAGATGATGGTAAAGGGACACGTATTTGTACAACCTATTAGCACTGGACAAAAGCTTGTTGCCTTTCATGCCTGCCCAGAGTAAACACTTTTGGGAGAGGAACTTGAGGGAGAGGTGTTTGCCTGCAGCCTCCTACAGTCTCAACGAGATTGATCCAGGAGATGAAACTACTGTACTGAGGTTTTTTCCCCAACCTGCCTGAGTGATTTACCCGTCTGTTAAAATCATGATACTTTAAATAATACTCTTAAAAAAAAAAACACACAGCAAAATCACACAAAAATTTTGTTTTTAGGTTTGTGTCTAACACTGTTCAGAATTGCGATCATCTACCGTGTGAGGTTTGATTGCTGCTGTAAAAATATGAGTTTGATGTATAGTTGTAGTTTCTAAGGCCTGCCGGAAAAAATGACAACACTTTATGCCTGTAAGTGCTTTACAAGAAAATGTGTCATTAATTTAATCATTTGGTCTCCACCTCCCTGACAATAAAGAAAATACATCACATTTATTGCTTGGCAGGGGGAGGAGGGGACAAGGGGAAGGGGGCCACGGGCTGCACCCTCCCCCAATTAGAAAAATTGGGTCACCCACCCCCCAGTTTCCACCAACTAGATATTTGAAAAAGAAAATAACAGAAGAACTGGGGAAAACAGACATATAAAGAAATATAACACCCGGCGTTATGGCATCTAACACTGAAAGTCCCCCATGGTAACAGTCCTTGTACTGATGGACTCCACCCATGTTGTATAGAGGGGCCAACCCAAGCATTAGATCATCCACACCCACTCAAACAGGGGAGCTCCCCACGTGGTGGAGGTGTTGAACTGGCTGTTGGACAAAACACTGGTTCATGACTTTATTCTGATCAATGGCGAACCCTATCTGTGCCACCAGTCAGCACTCCTGTGAACGCGTAAGAAACCATAACTTGCGGGTGGTTTTGGAGGACTTTCATGGGGATGGAAATGGCAGAACCCAACCATTATAACCAACATGGGGTTGGAATCTAACTGAATCTGACTTCCACTTTTCTTAAGGATCCTGGACTGACCTCAACGAGGTTTGACCCAGTTTGTACCCATGGACGTGAAAAGAAGTCTAGAATTCCACAGGGATGATTGACGTGTGCAACACCCATGTGTGCCCCCAGTCACTGCGGGCAGAGATGTGGGGGCGCGTGTTGCACTTAAACTTCACCACTTTACACACCAGGCTGCAAACATCGCCTTCTGGCAGCAACTAAAAGTATTGCAAAATACATGTATAAGGCTGGGGGCAAGACTTGTTGGACGGTGTCATTTTTGCAAAAAATTTCAACTTTTACCAAAGGCAGGATATAGTGGCTAAATAGCACTACAGTAAATTTGACTCAAATACCAACTCGTGAAATGCTTTCATGAGTCGGTATTTGAGTGAAATTAATTGTTTAAAATGCTTTCATGAGTCGGTATTTGAGTGAAATTAATTGTTTAAAATGCTTTCATGAGTCGGTATTTGAGTGAAATTAATTGTTTAAAATGCTTTCACGAGTCGGTATTTGAGTCAAATTAATTGTTTAAAATGCTTTCACGAGTCAGTATTTGAGTCAAATTTACTGTAACAGTAGTTAGCCACTATATCCTGCCTTTGGTGAAAATTGAAAGTTTTGGCAAAAACGACACCGTCCCGCAAGTCTTTGCTACATGTACAATGTGTGCAATTGGAAGAAATGAAGGACGGCCTCACCTGAGGTTGAGGTTCTCCACTTCCCTGTCCAGCGACTCGGTGGAGTCGGTGACCTCGATGCGCGGCCCGATCTTGAGGCTGAGGGTGCTGGGCTTGAGCATCTCGGCGTAGGGGTGCCGCCTGGCCTGCCGGGGGCTGTCTGTGCTGACACCGCTGCCCACCGTGATGGGGTAGAAAATGGCACCCCCTCCGCTGCTCCGAGAATCCTGGAACACAATTGAAAAAAAAGAAGGCATGAAAAAAGGCAAGATCACAGGTGCACTGATTTGTGTACTGAAAACAGGAACTTTGTGCAATTTATTTCACTTCTCAAGATATACCGTAGGTAAAAACAGCACAAACAGAAATAAACAAAGGACAATATCTACTCAGTTCCCATAGAATTGCTCGAAGGAAAGAATCCCTGTCAAGGGGCTTTCCAAACTGATCAGGTTACTACAATAAAATGTAGTGTTTATGAATGTGCATGATTGAAATGTTTATTGGTGCAAAATATTCCATCAATAACTCAGAAATTTATTGCTAGCATATGAGTAATTTGTGGAGCAGTAGTCTAGATATATTGTCAGAATGGACTTGTTAAATCAAAAACTACTGTGTTCTGAGCAAGTGTGGATCGCACTTTGGTGTAATTCCTGGAAAAATCTGTAGGTCAACCGAAGTCAGTGTGTTTGTGTGCATTTCAAATAATCCATGTACTACTGTGAGTTTGGAGGAGAAGCAGGAACTCCCCCAATCAGCAGTAAATGAATGGCTTGTCCTTACGGGAGACAAGACAAAAACAACCTACTCTAGATTGGTTGTACACCTTCGCCAAGAATGAAAAATCGGAAGAGAGGGAGACTGTCTGTGCCGGTGAAAACTCTCCCGAAACAATCCATCAGTGCTGAAATGCCAGCGAGTCAATCATATCAGGAGCACTGGGGAAAATGTAATGGAAATTTAGTAAGGCCTTCAGACTTGGAATGAGTTGCCCGCTTGATTGTCATCAAAAGGGAAATGCCGGCGTTGAGAGAGAAATGAACAGAAAGACCTTCTGTGTTCCAGCAGATTTCTCCGGCTTAAATCGCCTCCCTTCCTCCCCCAGAGGGACAGGCTGGCTGTTTACAGATAAAAGCCATGTCCTTGAATTCTTTCCAATCTGCATGTCATTGTAAGGACAATTGCAGCATCTTAAGTGGGAACCGACAATTCATGACAACTTAGGCATTGTGATACACTGATACAGTGTCACTCAGACCCCAAGGGTAGGACTTGAAATACTTTAAATAAATTTGTCAGAGCAGTCTTTCCAAATCTTAAATTCTACAAAACATGTACCAGACTGAGTGACAAATGGCATAGCCACGGGAGGGGGGCAATCCCCCCCCCCCACTAAAAACAAAAAGGATGAATGGATATTGAACAAGGCTAATAAACACTTGCCCCTCCCAAAAAAACCACACCACGCAAAGCTGGTGCCCCTATAAGATGCTGGTGTCCCCTTTACACCCCCTCCCCCCACTAGTAAAATCCTAGCTACACCACTGCCAGTATGCCGTGTATTGGACACCTTACCAATGTAATCAAGTGCAGTATGAGTGTCCTGCTTTGTTTGGTCAAAGCGCAATTGCAAGGTTGAAGAATTTGCAGGTAAAAAAACCTGCCCCCTGCAACTTTTTCAGATAAGAAAATCACACAATAACTGGTTAAACAATTTCCACTGCGAGGTGCATATGTTATGGAGGTGAAGGTACGCTAGAGAGCTGAAGCCAAGGGGTGAAGGTATTTGGTGATAATATACAAAGACAGGCTAACTGTGCCACACTGTGGTGCTGAAGTTACCCACTAAAATGTACATGCATTTACGAGGGGAAAAACATTCCTTACCTATTTCAGAATTAAGTCTGTGAGTCAGTGCAAGCCATGATGTAGCAAATACTTCGAGCAAATCCTAGTTACCTTGTGGTTGCAGATCCTCTGCTTGAGCACAATTTGTAATGCCCAAAATGGCCAAAGTTCAGTCAAGATGTAACTGCCAAGATTTTCTGTAGCTTAACTTCGATTAGGATTATCAAATACTTAACAGCATACAGTTACAAGCTAATTTATCATTCCCCTCCTTAGTCTGCAGTACAGAATCTGAGAAAGCTGAATGGATTGGAAAGGCTTTCGAACCAGAAGTTTCACACAACCCACAGCAATTTGTAATCGTCACTCAAGGCAAAAACCTTATTCTTCTCCCCTTCCCCTCCCTGGTACGGTTGACTAGACACCGACAGAACTGGATGGAAGATGAAAGAGTTCGCTTTTAACGGACGAATTAACGAGACGAAATTACCCCCGATCGATGACGGGGCTTTAGGCTGGCCCTTCTCCTCATTGTCTGATGACGTAGTTCGATGACCGGCCATCGTCGATCCGGGTGAATCTGAGTGAAAGCCCCGTTGAACAGACCCACGGCCAAAGATGCGACTGGGTTCGCGATCGGCGCTTGGCTGACCAATGAGACGGCATTCAAACACATTCAGAGCCCCCACAGGGTGACAGGACTGCAAAAGTGGGATTAATCCTGCCGCAACTGTACGCACATGCATGCGGATAAAATAAATGCCGCGCCAGTGCGCGCTTGCTGAAAATCGTGAACAGCGCCACCAAGTGCTGAAATACGTGGTGTCCATTGTTGTTGCTTTTCAACAACTCCAGTCGGAAAGGAACCGATTTGGGAAAAATAATTTAATTTTAGCCACAGTTTTCAAACAGAACTTTCTCCTTCGATGGGTAAAAGCATTGTTCTCTTTCAATAGATGGTATCCCACTGAATCAAAGCTGCGTTTGTCGAAGTAATAAAAAAAGGCAGGCCTACGTACCTTGAAGTAAATCCTACGGACCAGTATTACACCCAACTTCGCCTTTATAATGATTATTGTTTTTCCGTAAACAACCTCTATGTCTCCGTATGCTGATGGAATTTCATTTCCATGCACCATAATGTCTCCATCCTAACTACCTGAACCAAAAACTCTCGTATGAGCTAAACGTCGACAAAACACCGTGACAAACAGGTATCCCACCACAAAACTCTGGCCCTGAGTAGGACACGACCTTGGCTCCTCGGGAACCAGCCCTGTCTCCACCAATCCGGGTAGCCCATGCCGCGAAAGCCATGTCATGCCAACTGGATGCAGTTTGGGGTTCGGGGGTCTGTCCTGTTGCCACCAGATCCGCTTGGCACCGTTCATTTCAGTCTGGTAGTGGCGGGTGTTTTGCTAATAAAAGTCAACTCTCGCAGTACAGAGAGCAGGCTTAATTGCTGACGGAAGATGTCGAAATGTCAAAATCGGGTTTTTTTTCTACCAGCGTTTAACCCTAGATGATTTTTTTAACCATTCACTGGTCGTCATATGGTAGGCCTAAAGATTACGTTGTAGACTTTTGCTCCAAACACTGCCCGTGAGGCTTTTTTACGTGATGCGACCGGGCCACAAAGTATGTAACAGTTACTAGCAATCTTTGGAAATCAGAACTTGGGCTACTTGGGCTAAAGATGGCTATGACTTGATCGCCAGAGTTATCAGTGCTTTAACTGAGGTGATTCAACTGTCACTTTTAAATAATCGCCAGTTTGTCCGCCCAGTGCACGCCTCATTCGCTCCAGGGAGACTTCATGGGAGGTAATCCAAGAACTCCATAAAAGTCGGTATCAATCCTGCAGGGCTGTCAGTGCATTGGTGTGTAAGTTACACACAAACTCTTTACACGTGGTCCATGGAGGCCTCCGTCCCGATAGAGAGAGCCAGTCCAGTGTTGGCCACGTCCAAGCCTTGCTCAGCAAAGAGATAAGCATACATGGCGCACACCACACTACCACACCCTGTCCGATTTAAAGAAGGGGCAACCGACACAAGCCCAAGTTACGGGTAATTTAATGGATGTTCGGGGGAAGGAAGCGGAGTTTTTGTCAGGTCTCTTTACGAACTGGCATCAGCCTTGTGGCTAACCTGGATGCTTCTGATAATGTCGACAATTGCAGAACGACGATCGGATTCCACCTGTTCATTGGCAGTGTGTGCAGGCCAATCCCTCTGGGCGAAGTTGGAAAGATCGGTTCCACTTGTACAAATTTCACGGGAACGTAGCATCTGTAAGAGGTGCCAGTTAGAAATGTGTGACGGCAACTTTTACAACCGGCAACACATGCATGTCTGACGCATTTACGTTGTGGGGTACCACGCCATGTCCTTACAGTTCAGAGATAAACTCAAGCTTTTACAACTTACCTTTGGTTGATGATAAACCCCTGTTCATACAGAAGAGTCATAAAAAATTCATCTGGCGCATCTGGCACTCAGGGGGGACCATTACTTCCATGTGAGATCGGACATGGCTATACCTATTTATCACAGGCAGATGCAGGACTGGGGTGTACAGAATGACGCGATTAAGATTTTACGGAAGCAGGTCTTGGAGTGATATTGGCCAATTTGCATTCCCCGCCCCGTGTTCCAAACTCGATAAGGCTTTGAGGGTGGCTGAGAGGACAGTGGCGAAGGTAGACAGCCGTGTTCTGAGGGTGGGTTTTCATTTGATGCACCGTATGTGGCAAAGGGGGACCCCCTCTATTGTGTCTTCTTTTGTGTTAACGGAATCGTTGGAATTCTTTTCAGATTCCAGGGGGGTGCACAGTATAGGCACAATAGCCTTAGGGTATATGGCTCGCATCACATTAGGGGGGTCCCCCATGCCACATATCGTGCTGAGTATATCGATTTCGGGGTAATAGAAGGTACACTTTTTACCCATGACATATCCCTTGCATGCTGATAATGTTAATTAACGCATTTTATATTTGCTATCTTGTGTTTAGCTTTTATTTGTGCACTTGAGTATAAATGGCTAAATGCGAAATGGCTTTTATTAAATATTGCGCGCTATTGATGTCACCATGCAGACTTTCAGCCTGGGCGGAAATTGTGTGGTAACTGTTTACACGAGAGAGCTTGCTGGCGCTGAGAAGAGCTCCGAGCTCATTTCTATTTCTCATCGACAGGCACATCAAAAAGGTAATTGAGAGTGGACAAGGCTTTGCTTCAATTGCATGCTTTTTAATGTATTAATCAGAGCCTGGGTGAAGGGATTCCACACTGTTAGTTATTGTTGAGCGTGGCAATTCGGTGATTCCCTGTGGCTTCTCAGGAACCTGACGCACCCCTGGCGCCCAGGGGTTTGTATACCCAGCAAGAAATGAGACCGAGGGGTATCCCCCCAACATGTCCAATCCCTATACACATTCCAGACTATTGTTACTTAACACATCCCCCCAAGATGTCTGAAAGGAATTCCCCAGATTCCTGCGAGACAATGAACAACACAAAGCAGGGGGGGGGATTTCTCCGTCTCATACCTTGCTGCATATGGGGGTTTAAATAATACTCTCGTGTCAACGGCAGTGGGGCCTTATCAATTGGATGTATGGACAGACTGTATGTGCTATGCAGTGCAGCCAATCACGGGACCCCAAGACCATCTTCCATGACGTAATGCCGTACAGAAAGTCTACTCATTTTCATCTCTATGTGCACAAATGGTGGCAATGGCGTTCAAGCTTCCGTGACACCCCTCGTCACATTTGAGGTGGAGAAAAGCCATTTGGACACGGCCACTGTCTTTTCTAGGGCAGTCTCAAAATGTAAATGGGTACCACTGATAATCCAAAACAAATTTTCCTTGCTACAGTAGGAAAGACCGTTTCTGCCCTCCGTGCTAACTTAGCCTTCTCACTGGTGACAAACAGAGAAGTTAGAGAGAACACCACTGGTGCTGTACGCCCAGCACGCACGCGAATACACTGCCAAAAAACGTAAAAGTTGTGGCTGCGACTGGAACACGACAGGGGCTGCAGCCACCTCCCATAGATACGTGCTCATATACAAGCCGCAGCCGGTAAACTTGGTCGCGGGCTAGCTCACGCGGACTCGACGTCAGACGCGAGAACAGCACACACTTCTTGCACGTGGCTGTACTCGCGTGCAAGAAGTGTGTGCAGGCGTGGCATACACAGTGTAGATCTTTGCACAAAAGAAGTCCACTTAAAGTAGGGTATGCCGGCGGTGTGTGGACTCGCACACATCCACAAAATGTTTCCCCTCTCTGAAAAAACAGTTTAAGAGGCATTTTGGGGTCAAGGTTATCCGTGGTAAAATGAAGAGGAACAGTCCAGGAAATCATCATAAAAAATCCAGCTCGAAGGAGTTATCCCAGTTGGAAAAAAAGGAGCAAGCTTCCTCAACCACAGGAGAACAAAGGAATGTGCACACTTTTTATGTATAAAAACAGGTACGAGTGTGCCGCTGCACTGCGCCGCGAATGCACGCAGTGCTTAACGTTTCCTCTCCCTTATTAAATATGACAAATATGGTGGCAAACATTCACACTGCAGATTCACTCAAGATGAGCACATTAATATTTCGTGCTCCACTTAATTTAGCCGCGAATGTTTTGCTGACGTGTGATAAATTCATCATCTGCTTATTCATAGTTTTGATAACTCATGCATGGACACGGGCGAAAAAAAATAGATTAAGCTTTCTGATAAGAGTGATAACTGGTTTTTTCCGGTACCGGAAATGAAAATGACGCGAACCTTGTACCATTCACGTTTTCCCTTCTTACCTCAAAACCTTATAATCGTGCTGTCAGCCTCCAACATCGGCAAAATTGTGTTAGCAAATTAATACAGCTGGGAGGTTTTATAGCGACACCATTACCGTTAGGGCACCATGTACAAGATGTGAACATTAATTACAGAGCACACAATGAAAATACCTTCTCAGCGTAAACTGAACCAAGTTGTGTTGGCAGGAGTGGATTATTCAGTGTTTACTCGAGGTTCTTATTGTTAGAGTGAGTGGTATGCTGCGCGGTCCTCTACCCACAAAGTAATTTGATGTGGAAGGAACATGTGTCGCAGTTCCCATAATCTTTGGACCCCCTGTCATACGATCGAAAAGGACGAATGACACAACCTGTCAACACACTATTAAACCCCAACGACCTTATTGGTCGGCCGTTGAATCAACTTCATTTGCTTGCAGCTTAACAGTCTTAGAATTTTCTGTCACATTTGAGGTTATTTTATAAGAAGGCAGATGAGTATATATTTCTTCAACAAATTTTGAGCTTGGTTGAAGTGGTCTGTACATTGAGCGGGGAGAGGCAGTAAGCGGAAGTTTCCAGCCAAAACCGTCGCTACGCGAACAAACATCACACTGCTTTAAGATCTACCTGAAATAGGTCCGACAAGCGATCCTGATTAGGCAAAACATAGTCAACGTGTGGACTGGTATTTAACGTTATGCCGAGTACTTTTCCGTATTTAGTAGATTTGCATACTTCGAAGTGCCAATGCCTGGCTGCATCACGATTCGAACCTCGCGCCGGCTCTGCCACACTCGGGCCCCGGTAAAAAGCGCCAATAGCATTCCGAGCATTCAGTCTTGAACTTCCACATCACGCGCGCAGCAAGCCATGCAGTGGATGGCAGGTGCGTGGGTACTGCTGAAACAGTCGTTGGGCAGAAAACGCCACTCATTATCATGACGAATTGGATATCCTCATCAACGTACGTGATGTATAAGGCATAAAATTAGTCGAGTCGTAATTGAGAGTGAAGGTATATTCGCTTCATCTCGGGGTCACTTTCCCCCGAGGCGCCGTCTCTGACCGCGGCACGGAGCAAGGACACAATTATTCCAATTGCGAAGGATTACATATTGATGTCTTATTCTCTCCAGCGGCTGAGAGAAGCTCACTTCTTTCACCTTGGTCAGAGGACTTTATCTCCTCCTGCAGTGCTGTAACGAACAACCTGCCTTGGCTAATCAAAAATGCACACAGTGTTTTCCTTTTCAATCCAGCAACTCAAACCTGAAGCTTTCAACACGAGGGTGCACTGAAGTCCCTCGCTTGGATGTTCCAAACATGGACAGGCGGGTTTACTTCAGAACATTCCACAGGGCCTATCAAAATGTCTTCTTGATGTCACTCATGTTTAGGAAGTGACTACAACTAGTCTGGGAATTTATCAGTTTTCACTTTTTATTTCTGGCGAAAAAGAGGAATTTTGCAGGGGCTTTGGATTAATTTTTTAACTTGAGGTGATAATTTGGAAAATTCGGCTTATTTATAAGGATTTGGTGCTTTTATTCGGTTGGACTCAATTTCTTCGCAAACCCTTTGTAATTCAAAACCAGAAAAATGTTGTTCTGCACAGATCCATTAACCCACAAAAATTCGATTATCAAGACTATTAGGACAACTTTAACCAACGGACAAAATATTCAGCACGAGTTACACTCTCGCCTTTCTTCCGCCCATCGATAATTTAAACCTCAATCAACAATTCTGTAGTCATACCTGCCATTGTGTGCAGTGATGTGAAACCGTCGAGTTGTGTTGGAACTACTTTTACTTTCAAGGAACACGCCGTCAAATGACGTGTTAAAGGGACATGCCAGGGGCACGGTTGATTCGGAGGAGAAAAGAGGTGTCTATTTATAGTAACATGCCATACATAACGACGCACAAAGTGTTTCGTTTAATTCCCTACATTGTTAATCTTCCGAATACTTAATTTATACCCGCAAACTCCACGATAGCGTGGCTTCACGTATTTGCAACTTTTCATCTCATATCCTGTCCTACAGACCTGGTGCCGACAAATGTCCATCACAGACCGTTGAAGCAAACGCAATGCAACGTGGGTGGATTCAATAACCACGAAGACATCGCACGAACAGTGCCCTGCAGACGTCATTCCACGCGCACGCGTGTTGACCCCTGGTCTACCCTAACAAAAAATCTCACCACTGAGAGCTCAGAGAAGTTAGCCGTCGACAACGCCCTTGGACAAAGAGTGTGGATACGAGCCGTTGAATCAAAAGTCACATGTATCGATTACATCCGCCTCCTGCATGGCAAGGTCCTGCTTAACGCATGGCCCAACAGCTCAAAGACAAAACCAACTCATGCAAATGCAATAGAATATCCGAAAAAAATTAAGGTGTGTGAAACGCAAAACGCATTGTATAGACCTATCAGATGTTCCGCTTTTCTAACCGCCCTCAGTGCCTTAACACGGCAAAGGCTGTTTTCCCGTGACACAGCCAATTGAAAAAAGGTAGGAAAAATTCAGAGAGACAGCATCTCACTGGAATCCAAAACGTCTGTGTTCCTTTAAAGTGTCGCTGCCTCGAGGTTTTTAAAATCGAATTCGTCGTTTTCCCCCCTAAGCTAAACCCAGTCTTGCATACTGACCTGCACTTCTTCTGCGTTATATTTCCAGCCGCAACAAATAATTATTTATTCATGCCTTGAATGTAATTAGTGTTTCCTGTTAGTGCTGCGGCCTTGTAATGGGGCGATTGCAAGCCACAGATGGCAAACATTAAGAGAGCCTCGACAAATGTTATATCACTCGGGGAGCCCAACCTTTGCTGCGAGACCCTCCAAAAACAAACCGGTCCTCCTTGAAAGGCAATGATGTCATTATTCGTAAAGAAATCATAGAAATAGTGACACACCATTCAAATACTAGCCTCAAGGATAATTAGCGACTATCTGGACAAATTATACCAATTAAACATAACCACACCACAAATCCAGCAACTTTCATTGGCCGCGACTATACCAAAGCGTTCTGCGCACACAATTTTTGATCTGAATCACGTTGATAGAGGAGAAGATTTGTCAAACACGAAAATTATCTCTTTCAGAACGGTCGATTAGGTTTAAGACCACGTGAAAAGGGAGAGTGTTTGGACACATAAAATGCGATTCTACCGCAAACTACACTTGATACTATTAACTAAACTTGAAATTTCAATGGGTAACCTTAACCACAGCCGGTTTCAGTGCAAATGATCATCTTCACACGTGGTTTTCCGCGTGGCAGTGCAGCGAGAACGAGGTGTGTGCAAAAGGCTGACAAAAATTAAAGCGGTGACTGGTCTGCAGGTATACTTCAGCCGTTTTAATCACTTCCAAGGGTAATCATTGTACAAAACAAATCATGACACTGATTTACAGTGTAGAAGATCATTTGAAATTCAGTCCAGCCCTTGGCCCACGCCGTTTAGCCACCGAAAACCGTACATGTACAACATATTCATGGATCTAATCCACTACTTACAATTTGAAACCGAGTTTAAAATGGATATATACTTCACAGCCGTCATCTTATCCATTAAACTCCCCAGAAGAAATATCACCTTGCTCTTATTTCCGAGACTGGCTCGTGTTGCACTATAAAAACAGCTTGGCTGTGAGCCGAGGGGCCTTAAATTAAAGCTTCATGCACAAATTAATTTTAAATTTGTTGACATTGAGCACAATCAACTGTGGCGTCTTTGCACGAGCATGGACGTAGGCAGGGTGTGTTGATCATGAAGCAACAGTTCTCATAGTATACTACAAGTAAACATGTTGAAAGCGAATGTACCGGGACCGCAGAGATCAAGAAGACATGTTCACAACATCACCGTTGGTAATCTGACAACATTCGGAATCGTCCCATTAAAAATCGGACTTTCTGTGATTTGAGTTGTATACATTTAGCGCGTGAGAGCGTTTACGATGCCTGGTTTCATATTTTACGAACCTTCCCAGGCCTAATCTGCTTATTACTCGCCAATGTAGGCCTACTTCACGAGTAGCGATATAAAGCCGCTGGCGAAGGTGTACAAGCATGCGACCTAGGCCCGCATACTAACAAAATACATTCTTAAAAGAAATCAAATTGGAAAAAAAAATCCATGAGGATATTGATCGCCATACACAGACTACTTTGTTACCTTTTGAGTCAATTCAACCAAGCCTTAAGAACAAGATTGAAACAATGAACAAGACATCATTTACACTTCCTAAACGTACGTGTCAGTGTTCGCGGACGAATCTGTGCAGAAGTCAATAACGTATGGCTCATTAACTTCCATGCTTCCGGACTCCTAGGTATTCGCAGCAAGTACTGCAGAAAATATGCTCATGTTTTTCTAATTCCTTCGTCCCTGCGATCTTTATCGGTAATTTTGGGTCTCACCGTCGACTCCGCTCAAGGAAAAACAAGTTTTGTGTGACATTGGAAAAGGCCAGACGGGTTGTTAAAAGCTTGTATTTAAAAAATCGAAAAAGCCCGAATTGTTTTTCCAAAAAAGTGTGAAAATTATTTACAATTGAAATCACGACGCAACACTCGCTAAGCATGAATAACGTCTAAAATTATCTGCTTAAAGAAGATTTGTCGTTTTTGATTCCGGTTATCTCGAAGTTGCCAAGGCAGAGTGCTCTGTAAGGCATTGTGAAAAACCAAAATATGACAGCAAGGTGAAAAACGGTAGGTTCGTGACAGAGATTATCTTGCTTCCTGAAGCTTTTAGGCAGGCCAACAGCCCTCACCTCAAGGAAGGGGGCTTCTAGGGGTATACTATCCTCCATCGATTGGTTTAATGAAGCTACAAGTGTAGTTTCCAGTATACCGTGCCTGTTTTTTTTTTTTGCAACAACACATTTTTTTCTCGCGAATTGGTGAGAAAAATTCAATGGGCGTTTGGAAAGAGTCGACAGTTCGACATATTAACCAAACCTGTCCTCACAGGAACCCATTTATTCCTGGGTGGAGAGGGGCACAAAGGGGCAAAGTGACTTTCCCAAGAGCGCAACATGCTGCCAACAGCTGGATTCGAACCTCCCACCCTGTGATCAGCAACTACAGACCCTAACCACAAGGCCAAATGCCCCCCACTTACGCGCATTTAAAAAACTTATTTTCCAACTTGGGTTCTGTATTCAATTTTTGGGTGACGGCATTCACTGTCAACACCTCACGGCAGAGATCTGCTGTCTCCCTCGTGCAGATCATCTTGCGTCGGGGCTTAAGTACCGCCCCCTGGATAGGGTTCTTGCCCGGATATTAATCTGATCATGATCTCCGCCGGCTTCTACTGCCTCTCAAACACTGTATCCCCGGCACCGTATCGTTCCACAGTGCACACATATATTTTACGAAGAGGTTTCGGCGTCACATTATTCGGCTACTCGCACCTGTTGTCGTTGCGCAAACGACCCGAGGCGGAGCTGCCTGAATATCGTAGTGGCATTCAAGTTGCGATGTCCGCCGCTGCTGCGCGGGAAATCGGCGATTTCTTGGTCCGCGGAATCTTCCAACACAGTCTCTATTAAAGTCATGGAAAAGACACTACTGGCGTACAACCGAATCTGTTAAATATTCATAGAGGCAATGAGTCTTCTCTCACCCGCTTGTTGACCGTTAATTAAAAGGTGTTTAGAATAAATTGTGCTGTAGGCCCTAAATAATATGTAACCCTTAATCAATTATACTGCCAGAGGTTCCAGGCCGCGTCGCACTATCTGCCGGTTTCTGCGCATTGGAGGAAATGTGCAAGAAGCAAAGCTGGGTTTTTTGAGGGGGGAGGGAATATTATATTTTCTCTGCTACCATGTGTTGTCACATCGTCTAAATCCTCTTGGTTGCTTAATTTGACGTCAGTTTTATAACGAAGGGCAAATTAACATACTTCATTTCTGGTTATCAAAGGACACTGTATATCCATCTTTGTACGAATGTAAACAAATTCTTTTTTTCACGAAATGAATGTCAAGCCTAGGAATAGAGGTTTCTATAATTCACAATAGTGCCCCTCCAAGAGTTTGCAACGCGTTGACCAATCAGACACAAGGCGCGAAATCTGTCGACTGTTTCTCAACGCGCATTGGGTCAACAGATTTCGCGCACTGTGATTGGTCAACACGTTGCAAACTCTTGAAGGCGCACAATCGTGAAACGCCCATATTGATGTCTCATTTCCCTTTGGTAGCTTTGCACCAAGGATTAGAAGATCAAAAAATGGAAACTATATGTCAAAGTCACTATAAGCGCCACAATCCGAGTCACCCGCACGGACGCGTGGTCCTTTTCCACGGCTGAGTGTGGGCGGCAGTGCACCTGTTGGCAAGTTTGCGTTAAGTTGTCCATCTTTAGTATGCGCTCTGTCCACGGATATCCGGCAAATTTGAAACACCAAAACTAATTTTCTGCAGTGAGGAAAGACTTGGAATAATGAGATGGGATTAAGTGGGGAAAGCATCTTCTGTTTTCTGGTATTAAAACCAAAACCAATTTTCCAACTCTTATTGTCGAATCTGAAATTTTATCGAAATATTTTCAACCCCTCTTTGTGATTTGTGGCTGTTTTTTTTTTCAGTATGTCCCGCACGTTATTATACGAAGAATGAATGCTTGGGAGAAAAAAGGCAACTCAAAGTTATTATGCAAAAAAAATCAAACTGGGGTGAGAATGCACATGGCAATTCTAACGACGCCGTCAGTGCATCCAAAATATGAGTTAGCACAAGAAATACACTGGGTGCACATGACCTGGATGCGCATCACTGTGCGCTGAATAAGAATCCAACGTGACCTGGCTGTATCGTGACCACTCACTCAACTGATACGGCTGTGTCAAACGCGGCCGGCAATGCTTCCATAATCGCGCAAATCAATCTTGTCTCCGGGCGCTTTGCGGATCTTTTTACCAGGACTTAAGCCGGTGCTACTGTCATGCATCAGAGGTCCGTCGTTACTGGCTAAGTGTAATTCCTGCAATGACACTTTAATATCCAATTCTCCTTCTGACGCGGGTCTTTTGTTGCATGATAAAATTACATTTTCACGCTGGTGAGAAAAACAGCGATGTTGCCAGCGCTGTCAGAATAAAATGAATGTTCTACGCGGCAGCGAGAAAGAATCCTCTGAGATCAAGACGGGGGGGGGTAGCATTCGGGATGCTTAGGAATAACCCCAGAATATTCCATTTGCCCGTGGAACGATAAAATTATACAAGGCAAACAAATTGATAAGAATTCACGCAGAATGATTCCCAGCACTGGATAACTTGAAATCACAGACACAAGACACCGAATACACAGAGACGATCAGACGAGCTCTACGAAAGATCGACAAAAACACTCCATGGGATCAATATTTCACTGCTGTAATATGGGGTGTCTTATAATAATTGTAAGCTAGCCGTGAACACAGCAGGTAGTATCCAGGGCAGTTCCAACACGTTATCACATTTTCGTCTGATTATCAAGCATGATATGCAAACGATCTCCCACTGAAGACTTACCCTCGCCAACTGCAGCCTAAACCTCACAGTAAGCGCTGGCGTTCTGTTTGGAATGAATTGACCATCACTCTAGGCTCGTATGCATTGGCGGTGCTTGACAAAATGAGATGTGGTTTTATTATTCACTTCATTCAAAAATTTCAAACAAAAACGGAAGGTGCGGCTATTTGTTTTTTTTTAAATTTCGGTGTGGGGGGGGGGTTAAAGTAAAAGTTACTGATCGCATAAAAATCAAGTCAGTAATGTAACTGCCTGTTACAACAAGGCTTAATTTTAAAGATATCCAAACAAACCAAAATCGTCATGTCTCATCTTGTTAATTATTAGACACAATACCATTCACATTAACCTTTTCATTCCAGACTATAAGGCGATTAGAAACTACGCTTGAATGGACTTTCTGGAAAGGGTATAATTGATTTTAAACTACAAGTATTATGCATACGTAACGCGTGAATTATGCAGTACTTGCTATGAAGCTTACAAATACGTTTTCCACTCTTGCCGCGAGACAAAACGTACTGCGTAATCGGTTACACATGGAATTACAGTCAAAATTATTGAAGACAAACACTGAATGGGACGAATTGATTTTGTTCCCGGTGGCAACATTGATATTGATGGCATTGCTTTGTTATTGGGTAGTACTGTCCTTTTCTCTCCATGGTGAGGCGCTTTGCCAAGGGACAAAGCGCCTTGAAGTCAAACAGAATGATTTCCCCGTGATTCTGGCGGGTAAATTAATCAACAAGGGAACACAGCAAATGAAATTACGCACGGTGCAAGGCCGCGGTCTTTCATAAATTTCAGGCCTTTCCTAGTATGTGAACACAAACATAATACGCTGCTTGTTCTGTGAAAGATCAATGTAACAGACCGAGTCAAACGTGGAAATCAATTCGGACAGAAATAAACAAATGCTTAATTTCATCAACCCGCACTTTCATTCCCCCACTGCTGCCAACGACCAGCAAAAGGACACTGGCGTAATCAGGAGAAAAAACATTCCTGCCACAATCCATCTTCAGATTTCAAAGGGCTTAATGGAGCTGTAAAGTAGAATGATGTACTCCGGAGCACGAACGGTTTGTCATGGTGCCACGATATTTACGTCTGGTATCCTGACGGCGTGACAGTCGCACAATGTACGGGCACGGGTTTCTGAATCCAAGAAACGAACGCCAGCCAAGATAAGGCCTACGCATACTAAGAGGCAAACGACTTTCATCCTTCACTCGTTTTAATACTTTATATTTTAATATCAACCAAAAGCCAAAGGTTTACGAATGAAAGACTCAATCTGTTGTTTCGTGGGAATTAATTATCTAAAAATCATACCGCCTTTAACATTTCCCAAGTGTTCGCGTGGTATAGTTGAGGAATCCTCACCCTTCGTGACAGATTGAGCATTTGTTTTCGTTATGTTGTTGAATAGATATAAAGGGTGTTTTTCAAACGTCTACCGCAGGTCGTGACAAAACTAAAGTGGATGCATCTTATGAAACTGATATGAAGCATCCTTCGACAACTTCACCAGATGCTTCATTTAAGATACTAACATTAAATGCAAAACCAAGCTTGATTTCCCCTTGACGAGAAAGTCACCCCGCCAGACCATCTACCAAGTATCAAGTATCCCACGTATGTGTACAGCCGACTTCACGCTATTTTCATACAAAGGGCCTCAAGCGCTGTGATCAATTAAAAAGCCCACTTTGGCAGAAGTCAGCGGCACGGCGCGAAATGATAGCAACTCGGTATAGCAGCGACGCGTTATCCTTGATCGTTGATTAGTTTGTCCTCCAGCGACGTCGAGAGACGCGCTGCTCAACGCTGTCCCAGCCCCGCGCGAAGCACAGGCGGCCCGCTTCTGTCTTATTGATTCTGCAAGAGTCAATGTTGACGGCTACGCGTGGTTTCCCGAACCAAAACGGCAACATTTTGAGGACGCAATAATAATCTCCTTGGAAAAGTCAATCGCTGACCAAGACTGGCAATCCGTAAGTAGACATTTGAGAGACATAATGCTCTCTACAATGACCAAATAAAACTAAAGCTGGACTATATCGAAACATTGTAATTACATTTCCTCTCTAAATGGTCCTCATTGGAGCATTATACCGACATGCAAACCATAACACGCTTTTTCTTCCGTACACCAAAACTTTAAGCCAATTAGAAAACATATAACACTCGAGGTTTTGTCAAGGGAGTATTTACCGTAGATGAAATTTTTCAATAAACTTACCTAAAAAGTGCGTTCGCAGAAAGAAACTGTGCAAGGGGGAAACACAAATGGATTGGCCTAGGGGCTGAAGTTTTGACGACTTTATTTCATCTGCCATTATTGTTACGCCGCGGGACATACCCCATCAAAGCGTTTGAAAGTGTACTGACACATACACAGAGGACATGCAGTGTTCTCTAAACCCTACATTAAGAAAGCTTCCTGCATGGTCGCACAGGCACGGCATGTTAACTCTTTTTTTTTTTTTTTTACTGAGAAAACAACACATCAACATAGCATCTGCACCAAGAAAACTAAGATCGGGTAAACACCATTTGAAATCCCACGGCCTTAACCGTCCATGTGCAATTACAATTTAAACACGGGCTCACATTGCAGGTCTCGAACGTTGCTTTTGGGTCATAAGGCCGTCCCATAAACCTCTTATACACAGAGAATACCCAACAGCCATGGGGGGGGGTGGTCTTCTAAAAACCACGAGCGTGGTGCTTGTGTTTAGCCAGGGCTTATGTGAGCTGACATCACAGTCATTGCATGTGGTACGCTAATTCGTCGACTTGAAGTCAGAGTGCAGGCACATGAATAGAAAAAGTTTTGCACGGTGGAGAAATTAAGAAAACATTTCAGTTCGGAGCTCATTTTAAGATTTTTGTTGTCCAAAATTCATTTCGAATCCTTCTGCGCACTTTGAATTGGGCAGTTTTACTTCTTTTGAACGCCAGTTGGGTATTTGAAGTGCGCATGCGTCAGCCAAATCTAAGAACAGAAAAAGGAAAAAGGAGATTGGTAAATACACGTCTATGGAGAAGATGGTAACTAAACAATGCTGTTACACTGTTAGGTACAATCTAAAAAGGGGGAAAATTACCCTGATCACGAAAAAAATATCGAGAACCAAAATTTACTAGATGGATGAAAAATACGTTTTCACAGTATTTATCCTTCAAGATTCCAACGCGAATAGCGGTGTGTCAGCCTGCACTTAAGCTAAAAACTCTGTAGTACTGTTGCACATGCGCATTTAGAAGACCGGATTGGGCTATTCGGAAAGCACTTCCTCAATTCAAATGCCGAACATCATTTTACGTACGTGACTCTAAATCGATTCAGAAGTGGACCCTGGGAGGAGCAGAGCTGCAGCTCACTATGCCGACCGCTTCTTGGTGTCGTGAACGTAACCGAGTTGCCCAAAGCACAACTTATTCGAGGCCAAGGAAGGACCGATTTTTATTTTGTTGTCCAAACGCGACAAACAACTCGGGTTAATATACACTGTCAATTTAAAAAATGGAACACTCCCGGGCGTTAGGGATTTGCTGCTCTACAAGACCAGGCCCAGTGGATTGAAGTCCCGTCGGTACCGCGACGGGGCGAGAGAACAAAATTTATAGGCCAAGATATGCAACCTGTATCGTCGCAACCTGCTTGATATTCTGTTCTTCATTTCCAAAACTTACACGAGTGAGAATCGGTACTGTAGCTCCACATCGAAAGGCAAACTCGGTACATTCCGCATAAAGCCATCATTATTCTAATTTTTGTCCGGGGCGGCCGAGAAGCATATCCAACCTACATTGAAGAATTTCTCTTAATAACCGGGCAATGCAGTTTGTATACTCTAGACGAACCCGATCACTGTACACCCTCGGGAGCCCGACAGTAAGGCCGAACTATTTCGCCAACTGTTATTCGCGGTGAAAAATTGAGGGCGAGTATTCGCACATATTGGGGGCAACGCATTCAACATGATACCAGAAGTCTTTTTGATAGTCAGTGGTGGCGTCAAAATTACCAAGGTGATGGCAAATTTGACAGACTTGTAGGAAGAGGCCTCAAATTCATGAATTCGTCAAGCTCCATCTGGTGAAGATAAGACACAAGCGACTTAAGATGCATAAAAACGACTGCAGAATAGCACAAAAGACTTGTAAGACTTACATCCCTATCCACCTTGGGCAGAAGCACCCCTCTACCGGTTGAAAAGAGCCATGTCGGATTAGAGTGTTCATTTTCCAGGTACAGAGGCGCCCGTAACGCGTGCATTTTACAGTTGTTTGTGAGCTAGCGAAAAGCCGTTGCTAGGAAAATTAGGCCCTCTATTGGTCCAGCTCGTGGCTAATAGAAGTATTATCTCTTTAAAATATCAACAATGCTCCAAGTCTTTGAGGGCAGTTGAAAGACGGAGAAAGATATAGGGTAAAAGATATCGATGAAACGGGAAGAGGAATACATGTAGCACAGCCACAAGCAATCACAATAATATCCACCAGTCAGCTGGAGCAGTACGTGACGGCTGAATACAGCTTGGGTCTTGGCACCCAAAACACATCGGAAAAAAGGATGCTGGCGGAGGGAACTTCCTTGTGTGAACTTCTCTGCGATCGAAGATTTTCATTTTCGGTTTAATCAGCTTTGAGGGCGACCCGCGACAAAGGGGTCCGCTCGACAACCAGCCCAAGTTCAGAGTACTTCAGATGCCGATAAAGCCCCGAGCACCCAAAATGAATCTATATTTCGATCCGTTCATCAAACCGAGGAGGGGAAGCGCACTCGATTTGCTAAGTATTAAAGATATTTGCTAAGTATTAAAGATACATGTACACCAATGGAATGTTGCAGAGAAACCACTCAGGTACATTCCGAGAGAAAATTAAAAGGGGTCACACGCCCCATACTTTTTGAAGTCCACCTTCAGTGCAACATTCGAGGGATACATTTTTATAGATGGGGTTTCGTTTTGGTGCCAAGCGAACTGCACATTGATTTCGGATGAACAGACTTAGGCCTATTACTGCAATTAACGGCAAATGTTGGGAGCAGGATTACAAATGTACATGCTATGTAGTTACGCGCATTGTGATAGCCAGCAGTTATCATTGTGGTTGACTTTATTGTCCAACCGTCAAATAGGGCGTTTCACAACAGTGCACAACCAAGAGTTTGCAACGCGTTGCCCAATCACATTGTGCGAAATCTGTCGACTCAATGCGCGTTTAGAAAGAGTGGACTGATTTCGCGCGTTGTGATTGGCCAACGCGTTGTAAGCTCTTGGTGGCGCACTATTGTGAATCCCCCGTATTGCTGGGGCGGCGTTGGTCAAACTGTAGTAAACCTAAGTCGTCGCTCAGAGTTGTCCAATGATTTACATCACTCTAATGCCATCCCCTGTTGTCCAAAATGTAATCTCAAATTATTTTCATGCACTGAAGCATAAACGTTTCACAAAAACTACGGTACGTAAAGAACTACGGTACGTAAAGAAAAACGTCACTGTCCATACCCTTTAAGTAATATTTTGATATCAGCTCCGAGCGGGAACAAATGGGGGCGTGTTTTCAAATAAAATTGAAAGTCCTTTAGTAACAACTCAACGCATAGGCGCGTTTATGCGCGTTTGACGCTGAGAACGCCGAGTACGTGCAACAAATTTATTCCGGAATGTATACTTTTCGCGTGCACGCCGACCGCGTGTAAAAACCCGGTTCGAAAACTTCGTAACATCTGTCTTTCGTTTGCCGTTAAGGGTGCACTTCAACTCATGGCGGATAGAGCACAGAACTATGAAGTCTGTTTGAACCTGGGATTGTAGTGCAAATGAATGGAGTATGCGCGCGTGTTGGTTCACACATTGGTTCTCACACCAATGCCTTTCACACACATAATTGTGCGAGTGACGTATTTACTTTGGCACTCTGTAAACCAAAATGAAGTAAAACAGTACTAAACTATTTCACAAGCTGCTGGCCACTTTCATCGTCACGCAGAAGATGTGGCTAACAGATTTGTTCTCTAGGAAGCCAAACATGGATCACTTGGTAACAGACACAAGGCATATATGCAGGTTCTCCTTGAGGATACAGGAGTAGAGAACACGTCAGAACTGGCATGTCTAATGCAGAACCGAGAAGTTTGGAAATCCCACATCAATACTGTTTGTAATCACGACGACAGTCGCTCGCTAACTTACCCACTCACTCACTCACTGACAAGCAAACGAACGAACAAACGATTAATTGATTGAACAAAATCCACACTACCTAAGTTATTTTTTTCACTATTTATTTCTATAAGTTACGGCATCAAGTGACCTGCTTGGATGGACCAAACCGATTTCGAAACACTGCGTTAAGATTCTAAGACCAGGTAGCATATAGGAAACCCCGGTTACAGAATACTCGAAGATTAAAAAGACCCTCGCATCTTCGGGAAATGTAGTAAGTTATGTACCTCACATTTGGTAAGCATGGAAAACGATAATTGGCGACTCCTGTTGGCCGGAAGGTGTCACAAAACTCGCAGGTGGCGGTAAAGCAACCTCTACAGAAGTCCCCTTCATGATTTATGACCCTTTTTCTACCATAATATATAATGGATAAATTTCACACTACTGAATGGTGAATGTATAATTACTGCACGAGTCTAACGTGACTTGGGCAAATAATATGCTCGGGAGTGAATTCAGTTCCGGCTGGAGAGAATCAGTAAACAAGTTGCTGTGCATGTCAATTTCTTCTTTGTTATTTAAGATAATCACTTGCTTTTGGGCATGTGATGAGTAAGGGGTGTTGCGGCATACCTGTGTACAAAAATTGCTCATTTCTACGGAGTGAATTTTTATGAGTGGCCTTCGAAAGAAGTGGCAAGTTTCTTTTGCTGTCCAGTTTAGTAAGGATGTCTGCGAGGTCGCAAAACGTTTGAGCCAATGCGAGGAACCTTGCGACAGGCCCCTTGACAGATGAATACAGAATTTCCATGCAACATTAAGGCGTTTCCATACCGACCAATGATATCACAAATAACCTGCTGACTTTTCCTCGAAGATTTTATGACCTGTTCAGCTGATATTGCCAAAGTCTCTGTGCATTTTTTTCTGGATAACATAGATGCAAAGGCACCCAACGACACTCTTATTTTTTCTGCTTTTAAACTTGGCAGATTTTTGTGAACGCCATAGGCAATATTACATTATCAAATCTGTCCACCCAAGGTCATCACCACAGTGCTGAAAGGGGGGGAGGCACAGTCCGGAAACTTTAGTTATTCAAGAAGAGACCCGGGGAGTGAGGATGCCTCATATTTGCTGCATGGACCGAAACGTTTGACCTTTAACCAACTGCTGTATAAACATTCTGACATCGTCATTCACTGATTTGTTTTCCACTAAATCACATTCGACCATTTCAAGCGACAACACAGGCCATGCACAGCGATGGAAAGAGACTGGGGCAGTACGAGCTGCTGTATAAGACAGCCTAGCAGACAGGGAACATGGTTTCGTCGTGCAAACAAAACTTGTCGAAGCCTATCACTTGGACGCTAATTCACTCGTCGTTATAGTGAAAGCCATTCCTTTGGGAGCAGGGAGAAAGGCCAGAGAAATGCAAAGTAACTCCTACAACGAAATTATGGCATTTTCTCGACGTCGCTGCACACAAATATCGCTTTGCAAAAGCACACTGAACTGACGCGTGTGGAAGCGTTCAAGCTGCCCTCAGATGGACAGCCACGTTTGTCCTGTAATTGGTATACAGCAACACGTACATTTCAGGGTGAAAACAATTCGCAAAATATACGTATCCTACTGGATTGGAGTCTTGGTGAATACGAGACGGTCAGCTTGGTTTCGCTGGTTTGTTTTGCCATTTCATATCACACACATTAAAGACTGAAGAATACAATTTTGTGTCGACGGGGTGGAATAGAATAAGAATGAGCACAATTCTCCATTCTCCAGGTAATTATTGGAACATGTATCCAAGTTAGGCTTTGTGTGTGACATCCGGATGCGCTTTGATATAGTTCAAACTACCATTCAGAATACGGGTGATTCACAATAGTGCAGCACCAAGGGTTTGCAACACGTTGACCAATTATAAGGCGCGAAAGTTGTCGACCCTTTCCAAACGCGCATTGGGTCGACAAATTTCGCGCATTGTGATTGGCCAACGCGTTGCAAACTCTTGGTGGCGCACTATTGTGAAACGGCTGTATTGCGCAAAGGGGCACCCAGACTGCGCTGCAGTTTTGTACATGTCACCATTTCTTTTTCGACAATTTATCCTACTAAAATTAAACTGGTTTATGCCTGTATCAGTGGCAGAAACTTGGCAGCCCTAAAATTCACAAATATTAGGGCTCTGAAGGGTTTTCCAATATTCTGGTCTAGGTTCATTTCCCTTTACTAATTTTACCTGTTTCAGTACCGATGAGCGATCAATCTAAGTCACATGTACACTGAGCTATTTCCAAATGCTTCTTTTGCCGCGGTCAAAGCAAGTAGAAATATCGGAAATTCAATCCTGACCAATGTGAGGCGACACTTTGCCGATTTTCTCCTTTGCATCGTACATTAGACACAGCCTCCTAGCAGGGTTATTTATCATGGCTTCCATTCAGAGCGATCGCTTTCCTATGGCTCACATCAACAGCTGCGGCTGTCCCCACACTGTTCAATGCTGGGCATTCTAATGCACTCTTTTTCTGGATGGGCCGGTAATTACGCTAAAATTCCCCACAAACCTTGGCGACTAGCACGCCGACATAAGCAGGTGGCAAACTTTGCAAATGGCAAATGGACCGGGTGAGAAAAGGGAAGGTTTAAACAACTGAAAATTAACGATGGAAAAAAGACCACGTTGTACACTCACCCCGGATCAGAAGCGCCGTTTGTGTATCTTTTGGCCGACCGCGTAGGACCGAGTTCAAGCCGCCGGTCCCCGGCGTAATTTGACGTCGACCACGCTGGCGTGTATTTCCCACGAGGACGGCGATAACGCAAGACAAATGATGCCGGGGCGAGTTAATTCAGGATAACGCTGCATCACACGGTGTCAATGTCACTGCCTAAAACCGCTCCCGCACCAGGAGACCGTGGACTGACAAGTCACAGGGCAAAAATTGTTCAGCTCTAACCCCTGATGAGATGTAGCTACGGCCAATACTAAGCACATGCATCACGGTGGAGAGTGGGCTGCTGTGTCTTCCAAAGACACTGCTAAGCCTGCACCGCCACCTCACTGCACAGTTCAAGCGGCGTCGCGTGCACTTTGCATCAAAGCACCACGGTGTCTGAATAAATTTCCTGCCGCGCGCACAGGCGTCACGAGAGGGACTTTTAGGAACACCGCGATCGGGCGAACTTCAAGAGCCACCCGGGGAGCGCAGCCATGCATCCATGCACTGCCGTGAAAAACAGACAGGAGCAGGCGGCATAACTGTCTCCCTCAGCCAACGACTTTCTCGTGAACTTGGGCAAAGAAGCAAGCACGTCTATTACGGCCAGAGCTCGTACTTCCACTCTTCCCGCTGCAAACACGGTCGTAATACGTCAAACGCACGACAACCTGCGCCTTATGGTTTGGCACTGGATGGTCGCCGTCGCACAATTAGTTGAACGCGTACGTTGCGCCAAAAATATCCCACGTGGGAAATGATTTAAATTGGCAGGTTGCCCGGGGGTGAAATTATAATGAAAACTTGTGACCGCTGTCATCTAATTGTGGAAGAATCCTGAGATGTCAAAAAATAGTCCAAAAAAAACCAGAAAGATGTCTCCAATCTGCCCGCGCCCGAATGGGCATATGTAATGTGGACCCCTATACTAGACAAGAAAACATTGGCATCCGTCAAATTCCGGTTGAAGAGAATTAGAGAGCAACTGACGAGGAATGCCAGGTTTCCACTAAGATGTCAATTCATAATCAATATTCAGGGAAATCTTCAACTGTTTGTTAAGTTTGTCAATCTGATGATTAATCATGATATTGATTTCAATGATCTACAAATTTACTGACTCCGAAAGATTTAGCTATAATGATGCTTTGTTTACCTCAAAATCCACTGCTTTTCTGTCGCTTTGGCGGTGCATGCACAGACTTATTTCAAGTCTGCTCTATTTCTAATTCATGATTCCTCTTTTTGAATGAATAACACATACACGTGCACTGCAGTGTGCTAGGTGAAACACACAACAGCCGTCGTCACAACGAAAGAACACAACACAGGACAAGATGGCACGCCTCATTTACACAAAGTTGGCCCGTTTTTCACATGATCCTTCGGGGGCCCCAGGGAAACGGGACAGCCTGTCCAAAAGGGAAACGGAGTCAAGGTTAGACGAGCGACACGTGGCAGTGACGGATAAGGGGATTCCTCCACTAAAATATAATTTCCATGGAAATATCTTTCAATTCAATATCAATATAGAAGTTCCCCAACCTTCAGAGCTTGGAGTGTTTTCTGTCGTACCATTGTTTGCTTTCCTTAAAATAAATTACCAATCGTTGGACACTGTTCGTTTTCAAAATAGCCGACAGGACATATTTTGCCAAAAAAGAAGGCAAACAGAAGACTTGTAGGTTTGCTCTGCCATCCTAACGCTCAGATGACGTAGGAATTTTGATTTACCAAGGCATCGACCTACTCGGTTTCGTCATAAATAGCACAATATTAGGGGAAAGTATAACGCAAGCGTTTCAATACAAGCGATTCAAAATAGCGCGTATCCAAGAGTTTGCGATGCGTTGGCCAATCACAACGCACGAAATCTGTCGACTCTTTCCAAACGCGCACTGGGTGGAAAGATTTAGCGCTTTGTGATTGGCCAACACGTTGCAAACCTTTGGAGACGCGCTGTCGTGAAACTCCCGTATTGCGATGATGACATCACATCACTACATCTACTGAAGAGAAATGCATCCTGTGAAGCATTAAGCAGTTTTTCCAAGGACGTCGGAGTGAGAGACAGCAAGCATTTTTTCTTAATTTGCGTGGGTAGCATCTGCAGGAGGACAGATTAAGTTCTGTTCCTCCGATGGCGCCCTTGCGATCACTATGGATTGGCAGTGAGTAGATAAAACAAACCATGGGACACTGAGACGCCTGGCGGCAGCAGACTCCCAAGTTCCCTTCCCACTTGTTTTTCTTTCTATTTTGTGTCAACACATAGCAAACTCCCCTACTTATGGCATTTAATTTTGTCTATCAAGCACTTTCATGACGCGAGAAGACGGCTACAGGGAATGGCTTCATCGTGCCTCCGTAGAAGCACCATCACCCCTTGTCCTCGCATGGCAAGGAGCCAGTTCCGAACTTGTCCACGATTCTTTCTTAGTCGGCCACGATTCTTTCTTAGGAGGGTTTGTGTGGCTTTGGCATCTTAGGATCACAGCGCGAGGTAACTTCAAGGCAATGTTTCGAAATTACTCGTTGGAGCACAACTAAATTGATCAGTAATATACTTCGGGTTATCGTCTTCATTTCAACTCATGTTAAGTCTTTCAATTTGAGATGATCAAAAGACGAATTGTTTTTCTCTGTGTCCTAAAGGAAACCAGTTCCTTGTTTAAGTTCTCGTGTGGTATATGACTATGTATCAACTCTAAATGCCCTGGTTATTAACCAACAACAATTCTACAAAAACTGAGGGGGTCGGCTGGTTTTACATTGACACCCTCGGTATCCATGTACAGTCGAACACACATAAGAAGAGCATTGTTAATACAAGATCACGTCTATAACAATGCTAGGTCTAAACTCTTTGTCTGTGCTTGCCATAACTTATAATACAAGGTAACTATTAACAAGGTAAACTGTAAAGTCCCAAGGACCTTGTTATAACACCAGATAGGATACAAAGGGTATCAAGTGTACACCAGTTTTCTGCGGAGTGACAGACTTCAAATGATTATACAAGCAACTTCCCCATGATTTGATTGTTCCTCTGATATGTTTTTGAGATGAGGTCCGGAAAAAATGAATTCAGTTAGCAGATTTATCTTAGCAGACATTCAATCGGCGATGAACTAACGCTAACACATTTTTTAAAAGATCTTGATCCACGACTAGAAAGCTTATCGAAAATGAAATGTACAGTAAAAATGAAAACAGCATAATCAACTGTTCAAAAGAGTAAACAAGCTAGTCTATTGTAATTAAAGGGAGCTCAAAATATCGCAACCGTGCGACTGCCATTACACTTCAAGTTTACTGGATAAACGTCCAATTAGCGATTACAAATTAAGACACAAACGTCAAGAAAATAAGTACAGCAAGATCCATATTTTTGTAAAAATTTGGAATGCATTCATGATCAAACTTCTTCTTTTACACAAACAGGAAGCAGAACCTCGTCAGAACCTGAAATCACGCTACAAATTTCACGCAAGAAAAGCTGCGAGGCATCCTACTCTCTGATGCTTACCACACAGAAACCTAACGCCGGAGACCAGGAAGAGGAGCTTGCATCAACCGCATCGTCACCCAGTCTGGCCTTGCGTTCCACTCACCCATGCGTGTGCACATAGCGGTACGCGCAGGATTATTCAAGGCGGCGGCCGGAGGCCCCAACGTGCATACAGCAGTATTCACCGTCTTTGCCGCGCTAAATTGAACAGGTAGCCAACCGCTGGTTTGCACTTTTCCCGAGTCTGAGTGAATTGGAAGGTTAGTTCATCGTTTCACGCTGTCCTGATTCCCGGGCCAATAACCCGGCCACACACTGATGAAATGGAGAAAGCGATTATATTTTAAAGCCGGTCCCGTTTGCACCTAAAGATACATGAGAGACCTCATCGGCTTCCGCGCGCCACATTAAGAACCAATAAAGAATCCTGGCTCGACCACTCTGTCCGTCTAATGTCGTTATGCATCCATTTTCGAGGATCGAACGGTCAACCACCACCATGGGTCGAGCAGGGCAGGTGCTTCTGAGTAGACCGTACCAGTCGAGAAGGGATCCCATTTGCGGATCTAGGGCCCGGGTGTCTCAGAGTGTTCCGCACCAATTATAGCGTCGATCCGTAAATACACTTCGGCCAGTCTCACACTACAGAGCCGCAGTTGGACCTAGTAACCTCTATAGCACAGGACAAGCAGTAACAGGTTAGCTGAAGCCACATTTCGGCCATTTTTTTCAAGTGTTGTAGCTCACATTACGACGTATAGATGTACATACACAATGCAAAATTTATAGTGAAAACCTGTGATTGTACGTAATCATATCAAATTATTCTGCAGAGGGGTCATGAGGGAAGAGACGGTAAGGGTAGTTTTTAATGTGCAAAGTTAACGTTCTCAACCTATTAAGTTAATTATAGCGATGAGGGTTAGACCTTTTATTCAGCACGATAAAGTTGGGACTGGCCTATCTGCTGTTAGGACCACTGTGTTGCTTGGGGCGAAGAAGGGCACTTGGTCGTGTAATTTTCCTGTGACATTTTTGAGTTTGATTATTGTTCCGAACCAATACAAAAGTCGTTCGTGTTCTTAATTCTCGCTGGAAGATATCAGGAGGTGGGGGACACAGGTTCCGATGGGAAGGTAATCGGAGGGTCAGGTCCCCAATATTTTTCTATCCACGTGGGTCAAAGTAAACTGGCGACTGGGAATTTAAGTAGTGGCCTCTCGATCTCAGAAGCAAACATTTCTCGCTTGTTCTGTGCGTTCCCCGTTGGAATGGACCGATTTGGAAATTAAATTTCCTTCTCAAAGTTTTTAATGAAAAAAACGCTCCCTTAACTTGAGCATTGCTTATTAAGGTGGTATCCTTATCATATAATATCATAATATATTACGTCCATGTTCCAAACATTGGTATTTTGCTGTAAAAGGTGGGGTGTTTGCATCGGATGATATTTCAAGATTTTCTGTGCCACCTAACCATGCTGTCCGCTAATCAGCTGGTCTTCGTCTAGTTTGTATTAACACACAAACACAAATTATATACGCAGAAGTATCGTAAATAAATCCATCCTTGTACTCACACGACATTGCATCTAAATCTTGGACATCCATATACATAAAAGGACGGAGTCCACAAGAAAAAAGGGGGTTGCCGTTAACAGTACGCCGACGTCGTCTGCTTCCTATAATGCAGTCTGAAAGGGGTCGTGGCGTTAAACCTCTTGGTGGCGCACTATATTGATGATTGCCCCTGTCACCATTTCTGGTTACTACAATTATTATGCCGTGCAATGAACATACATAGACGGATCTCTACAACGGAAACACTGCAATGTTCGTCAAGTCACCCGGGATTAATGGTAGGACTATACCGTATTTTACATATACAAACCACAAAAGACCCCGCACTTTGATAGTTTAAGAACCTGACATACATACCACTTAAACGTTTCTGCACGTGGGATTGTTTGTCTAGCTGCTTGATTCGATTTGTGACTCGCAGCGTCCCTACGAAAGGCTAAAAACAATATCCAATAACCCCTGAGGCCGAGTTCGTTCCCCCAAACGGCGGGGAATTAAAACACGCCTATTAGCCCCAAGATAACGACTGAAACTTCCCGTATTTTAGCCTCACCCGGGGAGCTGAGGGATGAGGTTGGACAAGGGTGAGATCGCTCAATAGCCCTATTCCTTATGTGATAAACATACTTGAGAGTACTGTGTCTAGGGTTATGCTCAGGATTACCGGTCTTCTACCATTTTCCAATTCGGGTGATTCACAACAGTGCACCTCCGAGTGTCTGCAGCGTGTTGGCCAATCACAACGCGTGAAACCTGTCGGCCCTTTCCAAACGCGCATTGGGTGGACAGATTTCGCCCACTGTGATTGGCCAACGCGTTGCAAACTCTTGGAGGCGCACTTTTGTGAAAGACCCGTATTGAGACAGCTGCTGCATCAAATGATGCAGTACTTACAATCTATTAACTGTAAAGTTAAAATCTAAAATTCTACACCTCACCATAACAGTTTTATCTTTGTCAGAAACTGCTCATTTTTATTTTGTGCGGCGCCCTCTTTTAGCTGGCTCTTGCTAGTGCCGACCTGCTGTCTCCAGAGGGCAGCACGTCGAAACAGCTGTGCACGTGCGTGTGAGTTACGACGCAAAATTAATCATTCGTACCTCGCCCAACCGATTTAACATGCACTTGGGTAAAAACATGATCAGTAAGGAAAAGAGAAGCGAGACATTTTACTTCCAGGTCATTAGCTGAATGGGGGACTTTGAGACGCTTGGGGGCGGTAAAACATACCAGTCCTTTCCACAGTTTTGAACACACGCGCGTTATCCTCAGAATGAGTGCATACAGTTCTGAGCACGCGAAATACTGCGAAAATGACCAGTGTGTTTGCTCCCACAAGCGTCTCAAAATCTCTCACTGGTCTGGTTGTCGACATTCACCCTGACGGGTTCATGAAAGGATCTAGACACGTTTCTCTAATTGGCTTAGGTTTTAGAAAGTACTTTTAGAAAATAAGAAGTCAGCAACCTAAAAAATATGAATTAAACGATAAAATGCCAGATACTCTGTTCTTCGGAACTGTTTCAATAAAACACACGGTTTGTATCTTCAGAAGGACTACACTAGCGGATCCGGTAGGCCATGCATTATCGATGTCTTAGTTTCTTTTCACCGAAGTTAAACGTAATCTTGTCTTATCTCTACTCAGTACGCACTTGATGAGCAAAGTTGACTGGTTTGGCATAACACATGCAAACAAAAGAGCATTTTAATCAGGTACACTTGGCACTGTCAATTTCATACGAGGGTAGTCCTCTTTTAAATGACAGCAAAATTGGATTTGGTGCAACCAAGTTAATGCCATCCGTCTTTAATGAGGCAGTCTTTAACCCATGAGCGCATGTATCGGGGCTGGCTACCGGTCGGACGCAATCTCGATTTCAGCAGGGGCCCTTGAGCGGCGCAAACCTCGCCGTGTCTTTCCGTCTCTCACCCCCCGTTTTAATCAGCCGTTTTGCAGAGGGGGAGCAACTGCTCCATTTCCAGGGGCCTGTGTTTGCGCGGGTTTCGGCAGAACAAGGGCCGTGATTTAGCGCGGGAAAGTCTGCCCGGATTAGGCTGCACTTCCCCCGCCCTCGAGGAGCGATTTCGATGTGTTGGCCCTACTATCCAGGCCGATTTCATGTTAAGATGCACGCTAGGAGAGAGGCGCGAAGCTTCCCGACGAAAGATCGTTAGAAGAATTTCAAAATGTCCCTGGCGCCACATAAATGGATAAGTATTCATAAATCCAGTATACTGAAAGAACAATTCTTTCTACGCTTCCTCCTAAATTGCCCCCTGGGAATTCGTGATTATTCATTAAAGATAGCTGTGTCACAGTGGTCGTCTGGTCCCAGCTGCGTTTGTGTGCTCTACGAGTTCTATATTTGAAGACTGGCCAGGTTTTGTTTGTGATCTGCAAGAACCGGCCATACGTGCAACGTTTCCATGCATCCTAGAGGAGATACTCGTCACCTCGTTTCCAAATACAATAGGTGACCGGTCCCACAAAGGGCGAAAAAAGCAAATGGTTTAATATGTTCGTGCACAACAACCTGTCCTGCTACATCAGAGACAGAGCGCTCTGAATTGGCTTAAGAACTGACACTTTATGAAAGACAGTTTGGAGCATTATGTTTTGGTGCAGCGCAAGCCACCGGTGTACAGACTCCGCATGATGCTACATTACCAAAAATACCCTACAAATACGGAAAATAAGTATTTCTTAAGACTCCTTTGATTGCAACACAACGTGCTTAGTTAAGCCTAATGGTAATTCACCATTGCCAGATCCGCGTGAATACTGACTTTTATTTGAAAGGAAAATCACATTCTATCCTCACTTTTCTATACAGCAGGGCTAAGCACTCCCCATTGGAGGGCCATCGAATACAGAGCTACATCTAATTAAGCGGTGAGAACATTATTCTTGTCATGAATTGCACCATTCGGCCAACCCAACGGGGCAAACGCACGAATATTTAAAGACTTCTCTCCAAGTTAACACGTATCCATGCAACTAAAAGAGCGGCTGAAGCAACCCAATGGCTCAATATAGTGCAAAGGTATAGCACGTTGACGACAAACTTCGCAAACTGAAACATTTCGCATGCGGTAATGCTTATCTAACAATATTCAGGCGGTTATTGCGCAGCTTCATAACGGCTCCACCACCCCGGACGATGTTGTGACTGGCGCGCCAACTTTCAGCGTAAGAATTTGGTGACGCATTATTGTTCACTGTGGGTCTATATAATGGAGATCAATGGCGTACACACAGATCAAGCGTGGGCGCATTTCTGCACACGAAAGTTACGGTGTCCGGCTCCCTGAACCGACTGTAACAAGTCTAACAAACCTCATGCTGTCTGGTAGTGGAAGAGTGTGGAAGAGCCAGTTAAGTCGCTGTACACAGGGGGCGTTTCACTCAGCGCAGCATCCCATACATTAGTGTTAAATTAAATTAGACAAAGATTAAGGTAACCTGAAAAATTATGACCGACTAAGAAGGCCTGCCACACACAAGACACGGAAACAACCGTGGATGCTCCAAAACAGCCGACAGCAATACAATTACGCGGTTTCCACGTATGGCAACTGACGCGTGTCACCGCAATTTCACTGATAAATTGGAGTAAATCAATATATGGCACGCATCACAGCCATGGCATCGAGCCCAGCGAAGGTCTGCGAATCTTTTGGATGCACAACATGATCCGCTCTCAGCTGCTCACGTCCATTACGCTGATGTGTGCGTTCTGACCCGGTAACTCGAGAATGTGCGGGTCTTTTGAAGACTCCATGAAGGGTGATTCTGCAGCTGGAGTTTTCCAATTTCCTTGTCCTGGATCGCAGTGTCGTGGATTGGAACGGCTTTGGAAAGCCTAGCTAGCTGTTCCAATCATCGAATTATTTCTTGGGAGAGGGTTTGTACAAAATTTCTACTTGAAGTGGTATGACTCAATTCGGAGGGCAATATTTATTTCAGTACTGCCATATTTCCATCGAAAAATAATTAATAGTTTCGGTCACTCTCATGAAAAAAAAGAATCCTTTACAACATTCGCTAACTAACCAATCAATAAAATGTCTCCAGCAGCATCGATGGCGTCATCTCTATGTACAGGGTTTTTTGTTTAAAAGCCTGTGCTGTTAACCTTGTTCCCAAGGCTTCCGGCAGTACCGGTATGCTACCACTAGTTGCTCTCTCAACCCAGTAATAGATGATTGATTCTGTATGTCCAAAGTTTCATACATCATAATTAATTGGTTTGATATAATTGAACGATTCTGATGTTTATTATTCCAAGGTATGATGGATTCGGTACTATACAAAAGCTTGAACTTAGAATTCTGAGTCGTGGTGACGTCACACATCTAAAATCGATTTTTAAGATATCTCTGAAGTATTTCGAGATATCCTGCAGAAGATTTAAAAACAGTTGGGAAAAACCGTCGGACTTTCTTTAGCGCTTCCAATACGCTTTGCAAAGTGTGCCGACTGGCCTCTCAATGTAGCAGCTTAATTTGATGGAAACGCGAATTACTTGGTATCCATGGAAACAATCTCCCCCAAAGCACCATGGTAACGGCTTTAGTCCGGTCCCGTCCCACTCCAAGGTCTCTGACAGCATACGATTAGTGTTAAACAGTTGTCTGGGATGCAATGGACAGGGGAAATCAAAGGCAGAATTCAATGCCACGCTCCTTTTGCAATTACCAAGCGCGGTATAGAAAATACTCTCGGATGGGATTTGAAAAATTCTGTATGTTTCGAGAAACACGTGCGTTTTCGGTTAACGCTCGCCAAAGCTGATGGATGAAACTTTCGGCAAACTGACATGCACTGAAAACTGCCAGGGTTAAATTTTAACCCGAGGAAGGGTAAAATTGCAACTACCCAAATATTAGCTGTGTTAACCCAACTTTGGGTTGAGAATTAATTTCTGTTTCAGTTTCCACCCAGAAAATTAGTAGATATTAACCACTGTTTGGTTAAAACTACCCAGAAATTAATTTAAATCACCCAAATTGGGTTGAAACAACCTAAACTATTGGGTAGTTGCATTTTTCAGCCTCGCTTGGGTTATAATTTAACCCAGGCAATTTTTCAGTGTGGAGGATTTTAAGTTTCTTAGGCCTATACTGATACCAAAGACTATTTGAATAAAACAAAGCGGTTCAAAGTTTGTTAAAAGGTTTACATTTAACAATGTAAACTTTCCAAACTAGAGCTTTACAAAGTGACGCAGAAGTTTGCTGAGTACTTCGCTATTCCATGAAGTGTTATTTTCTAAGGTATTCTTAATTTCACATTTCTGTTATGTTGAAAATCTATATGCAAGAACGCAGATATCAACAATTATAAACAGGGTGAAAACCCTCCACGGTCTGAGTTTAAAATTCATAAGTCGTACGCAAGGAATAAAAGAAGGTACGAGATATACGTTGAACAAACGACATATAAGTCGTATGTATGAGTTATAACCTGTACGTACGAGTGATCATTTATAACTCGTACTGGTACGTAGGGACGTACGACGTACGTACGAGACTGAAGTCGCACAAATGAGTCATTAATTCTTAACTTGTACGTACAAGTGAAACTTATCGCTCACGTGCATTATCTCCTGCGTACGCCGCCCATCTCGTAGGCACAACTCATGTCTCTACGGCCGCCTTTTCATGATCTATGTTGGTCCGTTTACTGGCCACATCCGTTGCCGCTATTTCCTCACAAACACAAAAGGGAACAATTTCAATCAACACTCGCCGCACCCCATATATGGACTCATGGGACACTGAAAAACGGGCATATGAAAAAGCGCCTCAAAACAGCTTGATAGGTTTTCCCAAGAGTGATGGAGACATGATGGAGTGCTAGGCAATTGATATCAAATCGATATTAAGAGGACTCATCCGTGATTGCTATTTAACTATTTAGAATTAACAGGTGGTCTTTCATAGACGGCAAAACAACGATAAATAATCGGGGTTTCCTCGAATTCTACGTCGAAAGGTACGGCTCTGCATACTTTCATGCCTAAGAACAATAACGTCATATACGCGGTTTGGTTTCGGCACTCAACCATTTATTTTTGCCTGCGCTACGCAGACATCCTTCTGTTGACCAAAGCATCTTCCTGGTGTTTGTCTTACGCTTACGCGTCGTGACCTCAAACTGTCGCAAAGAAAACATTTCCCCGAGTCAAGGGCCGGATATGCAGGAAAATTCAACGACTACACGTATATCAAAGTCAGGCGGTGGCAAGTTTTGATAACTAACACACGCCCCACCGCGTGCTCTCCATCTATCTTGATAATTTGACCGGGGCGTGTATGCAGCTACTGGAGGGCGCCCTTTGCAATCGACAGGGTGCAAAACACTACTGGCAAATAGACACAAATTTTGTGTGCGTGGGTGTGCTAACGGACGCTCAATGAAACCCAAATTGTGTACGCTACATAAACCACAGCGGTTACCGCACAGACGAAATGGTTCACGAAAAGTTCCATGATTTGGCCAAGGGAATTACAACAGGGATATGAGTCTCAGTTTAAAGTCAAGGGATAGTTTACATCCTGTCAATAAATTCTAAGTGGCAATTTGTAAGAATATGAAGCTGGCCTGCACTGCACGAGTATTAATCATCATTGCATTGCATCTTCTCTACCAACGAAAACGATTATTTCAGACGCACTGTACACGCAATTCGATGCAAAATTGAACGACATTACTTTCTTTTCCTCGGGCCTATCAATTACTTCAACAGCCTCTAGTCCTACAACGGTAGCCTCGTACTGTTGTTCCGAGTAAATATGGTGTGACTTAACCCGTACCTTCGACTGCCATGACAGGCCAACGGCTACCCGCCTTTCAATTCATGCAAGTGTGAAGAAAGTAATTTGGCTAAAAACATTGCCTTGCTCAAGGACACAAACTCATGGCACCTTACAGCGTGCTGTGGGTCAAAAAGATATCGAATTGTTCACGAGACTTTCAGTGAAACTAACCAATTTCATCACACTATTCCACTAGGCCTCGAGACAAGGAACCTCTATAGACCTCAGGCGCTTTTGCAAAATCCTTGGTTTCATTACTGAAAATGTTTACTAAACATACTAATCGGACTACTTATGCTTAAGTCTTCATAATAACAAATATGCCCAAATGGTCTCTTTTATTTCAAGTTCACCTTCCGGAAAATAGGGCTTCCGGAATAAATGGAAAAAACGGGGAAAACCATAATGTCAGATTGCAAGGATTAAGACAACAGCTTCCTTGTTAGGATGTAATACGCGTAGGCCCGTATCTAACATCTTTATATGTAACTGCACAGCCTCAGCGTCTATGCTCTACACAAAAACATATGTCGAGTATTCCACCCACACTATCGAAAGGCATATCTGTGATTTTGTACAGCACCAGTAACGTATTCAGCGACCTCCTATCGGAGTACGACAGTGAACTAGCGTTGGCATGGTAACCATTTACCTCACGGCACGATCAATGTATCCATTTTGTTTCCGCGACAATACGGCCTTTTGTGACGGTGGGAAGCCATTAAAATTCTACCGAGAAAAAAGATTTTTCTGAGAACGATTCGATTCATTTTAGTGACACGTTTTTTTGTAGTTTTATCAAGTTGAGTACGTTAAATGTTCTTCATCTCGCAAGAGACTCCCCTAGCTGTGGAAGCGACACAGAACAAAGCATTATTCCCGTTCCTTTGCATTTAGGTAGAATTGACGCCACGCTAAAGTCCCTAATGACGTCTTCTAATGCTCTATTTATGGGAACATTTTGCAGCGCCCTCAATACAACTGTTATGTACATTTCTTTTTCCCCAGAGAGCGCTAAGCCTCCAATGACACTACATGCGCCAAGTTTATTAAATAGCACAATCTGTAATAAAATTACACCTCTGCTACCAGGAAAAATAACCACGTACCCCGTTTTCAGATCGACCATATGAGACAGAAGACAGGTATTTGATATAAACTATTAAATGTACCGTATCTTATCTACAGGCATCGCAGTCAAAATGCTTCACGTAAAGGAATGTTCCAACACATCTCAATGCTTTTAGTAACGATCTGGAAACAAAACAAAACCAGAAAGGCAAAGAACTATTTCTTGAAACTAGTATTCTACAAAGACTGAAATGATTAAAAATCAATCTTTGGCGTCTTTCTCTGTGTTAGTCATATCTTCAACATGCACGATACTTTAAGTATGCATCAATATCGTTGGATATAAGTCTCGCCTTGACCGTGCACGGTTACATGCACGCTCCGGGGTCTCTCCGAGGCAAACACAAATGACTGCATGTACAGCGAAGACACGTGCCACTCATCACATGGACTCTTTACTACGAAAATGTCCACATCGTACGTCGTGGTTTACATTAAAGGTAGACGATTTCCATTTCCAAAAAACACGACTAACAGGGCTTATCCAAATATAACAGCAGACTGGGGAACAGGAGAAAGTAATGTCCTTTTCTCCCACGAGATTGATCAGTTCATTAACCTTGAAGAAGCTTTGGCGGTCCACCACGGCAACTCGGATATTTTACGCTTGGACGACGATCGCCATGATGATAGATTCATCGGCAGATTCGTTTTCTGCATTTTAGACTTCATCTTTGCACAGGGATGAAGAAAAGCGGCGCCCCATTCAAACACCTTCGGGAATATCGCGTTTAAGCTTTATCTGCAGAGAAGTACACACTAAAGGGTGTCTACCCGAAGCAACTAATCGTTATGGGGGAGCACAGACTTGTGTTCGTAAGTATATAGAATTGAAACTGACGTATGTTACCGTCTGAATTAACCTTTGGTTTTAAAAAAAACTCTGAGGTTTCTTGACGTGGGGAAGGGGGCATATAAATTAGAAGGCCTTAAAATTTCAACCGACTTTCTTTTTTGCTTTGCTGTATATCCTCGTACGCTATCTCTAGAATTGTGGGAGTGCCCATGCGCAATCTGCCTCATGACAACCATAATCAGGTACATGGGATTCAACATTTCACACTCGGTCTGACCAATGAGGAGCCTGGGCTCAGGTCACGCGGGCACCAGCTGTTGCCACGAGTCTGATACAATCTGATTCAGAGGAAGGAAAATATAAATGACTTAAAACGGCACGGCAGAAATATTATGAATCCGATCTCGTATCCACTTTAAGCATATCGAGTCTCTCATCAGTGCACCACAGACAGTGCTCCGGAGGATTTGCCTGTATTCCTGTCATCAGCAGTTTGAGAGTAGTTTACCAATAAAGGCAGAACGGATTTGCCTCCAGCGAGAGAGCAGTGCCGAAAAAAACAAAAAAACATCGGACTCTTCCCCATCTCTCTTTTGCTCCCCAGGCCTGATGGGACAACTGGCCCGGCCTCGTCTTAATTCCAGCCTCATCCCCAAAGCTGCACGGGTGGACTCAGCTGTCTCATCACACACGGCTGGCTGCCTCGCCCCCCAATGCCCAAGAGGGCAACATTTCTCCCAATTTCACCGGCACTTTCCTTCTCCAATCAATGGAGCAGCCCATCGCGTGTTATCCTCCCCTCCTTCTCTCCATATTCAAGCGGCCCATCCTGGCAGACAGCACCGCAGGGAAACACCGGTCCACAGCCGGCCATCGATTGACATTTTTCATGTAATTTTCCTGGAGACCATAAATTATTCTCCTCCTATTCGACGTGCGGAATATTGACCCAGGACCTTGCATATATGTATTTTGCGTTAATAGTGGCAAGAGTGCTTGTAACGACTCGTCAATGTTTTTTTTTTTTTAGATTCGTCCTGCCGTTGTGTCAACAAAGATCCTTTTTATTTTCGAATCAGAAAGAGTGGCAGACACAACGGTCCTAAGAAGGCACCTCTGAATTGAACAAATGATGAAAAGAAGGGGGACATTTCGACTGAATGGATCCCCTGCTTTTTCAGTCCCATTAAAAAACCTGTAAATGAACTTTTCATTGACGTGAGTTTCTCGCTCTGGATTTCATGATGATGAGGTTTCGATGGGGGGGGTGGAATTCGGTGGAAATGATTCCTAAAGTAAGCCTCAGGATTTAGCATTTGAAACCAATTGGCCAAAATTGTCGAATGTAGAAAACCACGCCTCGCAAGCGAGAGAAACGAAAGGGCTCCGGGGATTGTGAATCCGATCTGTGAGTATTTTATAAAACGAACTGAATCTTCTTCGAGGGTGCTTCTCGAGATTCGTCCAAAGCCAGCAACATGCTGTAAACTCTTCCTCTTTGCCAAAAATTCAGCCAGGTTTCGATCTTGAAACTCCTCCGCGGCCACGTTAAGTCCATACTCCTTTCTCAATTTTCAGTCAACATGTTCACAATTAAGTTCTGTGCATTGTTTCGCAAAAACGGCGATTGCATTCCACGAGGAGTTCGAGCTCACATTTTATTCGTGGGTACTGAGCAATCTCGCCAAATCCTGTAGACACTGTCTCGGTAGACGTTGCAAGAAAAACAAGCCAAGCGGTGATGACAACAGAGGGTGATAAACGTCTAATTTCTAACCAAGTCCAATTTCCGGGCTGTCGAATGTGTTACGTGGTAGTCAAATACGTTTCCTATTTTGACAAGGCTGCGTGGCAAGCGTATTGGGATTAAGTCTTAATTTCCAGGCTGACTGCTGATTTATTTGCTTCGAAAAAATGTTAGACACCAGTTTGATACGATATCCTATACTTGGAGGATGTAGACATCCTGCGACAAATTATGTCAGGGTTTTGACGTCTTGCTTTCAGAATGCTGACATCCCAGGGTATATTCAATCTCGCCTGTGATGTACCATCATGCTGAGATTGAAAAAGTAACCAATAACCAATGAGATGGCACTTTCACAGGTCCCAACCCCCTACATGACGGTTATGTTCTGGCTCCCCTCATGACAATGGCAAATGCTATAGTCCGCATGCGCAGTAGTACTCGCTGGAAGAGGGGGGCATGATTGTTGTGCGAAAGATCCCAACAGACAGTTGACGATACCAACAGGCAGTTACAGACAACCAAGTGGCTCGAAAGTTCTGTCAGCAATGATAGGGATGTGGTTATCTCGACTGGAGGTGTGAAAAAACCAAGACGAAAATCTGCAGTGCAAAATGGCCCATGATGATGCTGTTCCTGCCTCACTGGTCTACATAATACCACCAGCCAACTTTAGAACGTGCCCTCTGTATTATACAGTACCTCTCTGTGCCTGAAGCTCACCTTTCTTGTGCTTTTCTGTTTTTAGTCACCTGTTTTCCCCACAGATGTGTGGAAACAGTCATAAATGTGTGGCGCTTGAACAGTCATGACCATTCGCTGAACGCCAAGCTGGTGGATCACCATCCACTAGTGGTAATCATGGGGGAACCGACTTGTCTCTAATTTGCAGTGCTGAGAGCACTTTTTCACACCTCATTTCAGCTGAGTTCAGTGAACCGCGTCAGTCTCCCACTGTGACGTGAGTGCCATGAATTTCCCTCAAACACATTCTTCTTTGGCTCTCAAACATACTTTATCCCTCACTGACGTCAACACGAGACTTGATAACTGTTCATCAGCTTAATCATTTAAACCGCTAATGCAGAATCCTTCCAATATCCTCCTTTATTTGAGCAAATCACCTTTTTTTGGTCATCCGCCGCACCAACCGCGGTTACATACTTACAGTGGATACATACCCGCCAAATACGACGAGCCCACTTCGACCTGACGCCTCGCGGCTGTTTGACAGCGACCAACATGCTAAAGCGCACCGTCCCACCATTCAGGTATCTTGGGATTGAGAGCGGAAACGATGTGCACCCCATGGCGGCAAGCTTCAGACTGAAGAAAGGGCATTGAACCTGTCAAGCTTGCGTAAAGCTTAATCTTCCTGCTGAAATCATTAGTTCTGCAAACTGTATCGGCATACTCGCACACAATGCGGGTTCCACATTATCCGATAGAGGCAAGTGTACATACAGCATTAGCCACAAGTACTCCGATGTCTCGCGGCCATTCAATTTTGCTCAGCGTTGAAGCACACGAGTTAGGTAGATTCCAAAGAAACCATCGGTACATTTTTGCAGAAAACTGTTTTTGCTTAAAACCGTTACTGCTTGTCTCATTGTCATAGGCCTAGCCCTGGACAAGATAGAGCGCACCTTGATTTCTTCTGTTCACGCTACTCCGAGCTTGCAAATTTGTGTTTGTTTACCGCCACACAGTGTTAAAAAATCTCTCGGTATTCATTCATTTTTTTTAGGCGTGAGCTTCGAGTTGGGCCTAGAGAGGGCGAAGTTTTCCTAGCAACGGCGGCTCATATGGTCGGAACTGAACTCCGCTTGTTCACGGACGACCAGGAAATACACGCGTTACGGTCGCATCGCTACCAGCAAAATGAACACTCCCGACCAGATGGATCTTTTCAACCGATGAGGGGTGCTCCTGCTCATGGCAGATACCGACGGGATGTTTTAGCACATCCACACCGTGTATGAAACAAAGGCAAGGATCTTAAAGTGACATGTGGGTTTTCCCTAACATGTTAACAGGGCAGTGAAGTGCGTGTACTTGTATGTGAGAAAGTCTAAATCCCAAATTGTGCGCCACGAACACAAAAACCTCAACAAAACGGTACACGTACATGCCTCTCAAACAAAATCGTCAGTGCACTGAAAGAGAAAGCCTCCTTGATGTCACGTGCCAACAGCAGGCGCCGATGCAGATTGATGGCTTAATTCAACACCTAATGACAGCAATAGCCCAATTGGTCGCTTTGTACACACAGCGGGACTCGTTCATTTGGAAATCTGATTAAAGCTCGCCGGCCAGAGTTGTCACGCATTCGATCGAGATGTCCCCTGACAGGATAATGGCAATTTGTCTTCAGCTTGGAGCTTTTGGACAAGTGTACCGTCACAGTGGATATGAACCAAGCCATAAATGAGCTACGTATAAAAATGTGCGCAATAGAGCCCTCTGGAGTTTTCGCAGGCGTCTTGCTTAATTTCGAACAGTGAGTTTAAACTACATGTATTTGTCCACAGAAAAACAGAACCCAATCGATAATTAAAAAAAAAGTTGTCTGTAAAGGAGGAGAACCTATTAAGTTAGTGTCAACGGTCAGGTGAACTGACCACTGTCATGTTCCTCCAATATACGTATCCCTGTGCGCACCTTGCTCATGATATAACTACGCTGCATAGCAAACTCTTCTCGGACATTTCCTCGTGAAAGCACATTAGTACTGCAACACATCTTCATCATCCAAGTAACATGAGTTTTACAAGTACATGTAGTGCGTAGGCCCTAAAGCTCGTTATTTCATGCCTATCAGGCGCACTCTGCTTTAAGCGATAGTTATAAATATCAACTCCTTCATGCTAGATTGGTTTTAATACGCAAAAACAGATACTAGTGTACTGCTATGCGCCGTGAGATGTGACATGTTTATAGCTTTTTTTGATACGGTACGTGGCATATACCGTTGCTAAGGAGCGGGGAATCCTTGCGCGCGACAGCCGTTGTTTTAGGCCTGTCAGTCAATTTAGAAGTGACCTATCAGTCGGTCCATCTGGATAAGCTTGATGGAATCACAAATTAGCGAGCCATTTCCACCATTACCATTGCAATATATGAAGAAAAATTACATTGTGAACAGAAATTGAACAAAATAAATAAACACGGCTTCAGAGTCATTGTGGGCCATGTTTGAGGAATATTGCGGGTGATACTGCCACTTAAAAGAAGACCACAAAGGCAAGATAGTTCTTACTTTTAAGCGTATCCATTTTCCAGCATTTCGTGCCAACTTTAACTGCTAATCAGCAGTACATTTACGGAAAATAAGTGAGTTTAGGGATTTTTCATGTTAGGTTTTTTCATGAAATACTGAGTGACTCTCTGATAGGTTTACTCGGTATGTACAACCACAGCAAATGATAAAAGGTAATACTCTGACATCGTTACGCACCCAAACTTAAATTTGGCACAGACAAACGTGAATTTCGTCATTACAAACCCATCGACAAAATCACTTAGTTGTCGATTAATTTTTCAGATAAAGTGTTTGTAGGTGAGACGTCCTTAAGACAAGAAGCCCATATCAACCAGCATTCATACTGCGTCATAAAATATACATGTACATGCTCCCTCGTAAAATTCACGTCATACGTTCGCCCTCCAGTGTTTTAAGAAGTCTCTACAGAGACAAGGGGCTTTGGAAGTATTGAGCTCTTTTGAGAATTGCCCTAAGACCAATTCTACATGGTGAGATTTAAATATATATGGACATTGCTGGCCAATTTGTCAGCACAACGATGCACCATAAAATTTGCGAGGCGTAACTGCGTGACCAACGCCACAACATCAATGACTGCATGTTGGTGACATGGCGTGTGTGCAGTTGCTGGAGAACTGATTCAAAAACTAATCTGATCTGGTGAACTTCGAAACCTCTGTCGCGAGTCGTGGAAAAGGTTACTCAAATCAGCCAGTGCGATAAAACATTAGAAATAAAAGATCACATTATGCGGAATGGGGTAATCGGAATGAATCAAAAACTGAACTATCACAAACCAAAACAAAGTTAAGCACAAAGACACAATTCAGCGTTTTATTAGCATACTTTTGCGCGAAATATGTAAAATTTACATACAAAGACTTCAAAACACATTGATAACATTTAGATATACAGGATGACACTAGGCATAACTCAGAAGCAAGGTTACCAAAAATCAAGCATGACATAAGAATATCAATATTATCAGACTTCAAAGATAATAACACCTGAGAAGAAAGATTAGAAAGTTGTCTTTGTCTGGAGTTTTGGACACTGCAACAGCAAGGGCTCCTTTGAAAGCTTCGGCTGCGACCTGGAACAGCACATTCGCCAACGGAGGCGACCGGCTAGCCGCTGCAATCTGCTCTTTGCACCCTGCCGCCACAGGCACGCAGAGCCTCGATCTGGCAGCTTTACACAATAAATATAGCCGGTTCAGTGATTCCGATCATGTTGCTTATGCAAGGCGGATATACACTCCATTTGTAAAGACTGTAACTTCGTCAGGTCATACCGTTATAACAGTGGAAGTTTAATTATGTACACTGCAAAAACGCTGGTGTTAAAATAAGTGTCGACCTCAGACAAAACACAGGGTATTAAATTAACACTACAGTTTTTAATATGTAGTTTTTAAGGATATGTGTACATAGTCCCATGCAAGGGCAGGGAACCCGTGGCGTACGGCTGGAAAACATTCGGACGAGGTCCGTTCAAGTTTCTTTACATTACAGTAGTGGTCAGCATAATCGACGCCATTCGCCATTTTTTGAAAAGAGAGTGGAAACCTGCACAGGAATTTGTATTTGCAGCCTCAAGTCTTTGCCATGAGCTTTGTGGAGCAGTTCAGTTGGGTCTACTAGCAATTGCTCGTCATTTACGTGCATGGTAGAAAAAGCTAATCCAGACAAGTATCATGGTCCATCAAGCATGACAAAATGTCCTCCCCGTACACGGACACATTAGCAATTTAGAAGGGATGAAAGCCTCAACATCCGAGCGATGAATTATGCACATGAAGATGTTTTTGCATTGTATGAACACCAGCATCGTCAGCCGATACCATCTGCATTTTAGACTGTGATATGCCATCAACTTTGGCACAGTGAAAGAAGCGAATTGAAAGTTTCTGGACAGATAGCATTGCGACCCGTCAAGATTGGCTGACAGGTGTACGGGAGTAGTCGACACGCTGCCCACTGGTACCTCTCCAGAGAGCAGACTCCGCCAATTTAAATTGAGCGTGTAAATGGGGGGTGTAAAAATAACAGGTAATTTGACAATTGATTGCATAAGCCCATCAGCGATGCTCGCTAGGTGATCATCCTAAATGCCAATGAAATGGCAACGGCAGTTCTTACTGATAAACATTCTAGATAAGAACGTTCATTCGTGCACGCAGCGTTAGGTCGCTCAAGCAGATATCGGTAAAGCGAGAGAGGCAAGCTTTCGACGAGTGACTATTTAAAATTCTGTCTCAGAATGATGCTGTTATTAGGCTGTGGGAAAGTTCGGTCCGACCACTGGCCAATTATGTTCTCAACATGTTCTCACCAACACACATCCACGATACAGTTCACCCAAATGAACGTGGTTGAACCATTATTCAATGTAATCTTCACTCACATTTTACTGTTGGTTGCATTTTCTCGTTGCATACAGAATCTGTGCAATACGGCACATTTTTTCCACGTATTAAAATGATTTCCATTGTACTTATCTACATGTTCGTAAATGGTTATTGCTAACCAGCGATTCAACCGCATTTCAAAAGTCTAGTTCCTACATGATCGACTAGATCATATAGCAAATGGCTAGATCGTCCAATCATCCATCGCTCTGCTAACGATGGTCGAACTCTGATTAACTACAATCGTTTTGAACCCAAAAATTTTAATCTGTTGTATTGTTTTATTTGATTTGATTTATTTCCAAACATCACTGTCACTTTCACAACTAGTTTGGTACTACACTACAAACTATACAGCAAACGAAGATGAATGGTGGTGGCTGGCAGAGAGTCAAAGCTTGTACTTGGCCATGTCACAATGAGATACAGTGCACCTCAAACAAATATAAAGTAGAAGATGAATTAATTGAACACTGGCACCATTTAAACGACAGACCAATGAAGGTGTTTTTTCTTTTCCACGTTTTTTGGTCCCTGTTTCCTTTTCGCCATCTTCACTCGTCATCACCGATTTGAATTACCATGTTTTTGCTTAAAAACAGATTCACAGGTATGTCACATCCTGGATCCCAATTTTGAAAAAAAAATAGGCAAAAGAAAAGAAAAAAGATTAGACAATATTTTTGTTTGATGGGTAAACCGATAAAAGTGTTCGCATCAATTACTTTAATAAATTGAAGAAGACAATATTGGGAGAGATTACAGTCTTCCAGTTGACTAAAACAGTCACGGTATAAACCAACGCAGTCACGTTTCTTTCTTACAAACGCCGGAGGCAATGCGATTCTGTTACAAGTTCTGTCGTTTCCACGGACCAATAGTGATGAAATGTCGGCACAAATCCCTAGCTGCAAAGTCTAACTTGATTAAGGCTAAGCCTCAATACAAAAGCAAGGGCCAAACGTTACCAAAAAGGGCCCAAAAGAGTGCTAATTAGAAAAGTTGAACTTGTGTCACGAAGTTGCATGCGCTTTCCGCATTAAGTGTCCGGAGGTGTTTACATAGTAAGTTGAAGATGTATACTTTTCTCACAGTCCAACTCCCAATTTGATGCACATTAGACATTAAAGCGTTGACTACTGTAAATCTTATACTTGTAGGTCTTGTTGGGTTTATATTTATGGCAGCTACCGCCGGCAAGTCACGTTGATGATAACACAACCACACAAGGGAAGGTTGTCAGATTTAACCTTGACGCTCCGAAATGTCACTGAGACAGCGTTACTGACGAGTTAATTATTTGGTTCACAGCACAACAACCCACTCTACCAAGTTAGCCCCGGGAGGCAGCATTCATGGTTGGTAACCGACAGTCAAGTACGAAACACTCTATGGGGAGAAAGAGCGCAGAAGCAATGTTCAATGTCCATTTGATTCCCACTAGAACACACTGAGTAGTTTTCCCCAAAAAGTTATTCAATAAACCCCTTGCAGTTGGTACTTGGTAATAGTTCGTTTAACATGGCAAGCAACCATTGACAAAAATGTGAAGCGCAAGCCGTACACAAAGATGCATCGTAGATAAGTGCTCTATTAACAAACCACACAACGTGACCCTGCCTATTTACCAAGAAATACCATCCCACGCCTTTTACAACTTTCCCCTTTCTTCACAGTTGAATTAGCTTGTTCAAATTTGACGATTCCAGTATTATGACGATCAGGCATCCTGCAACACTTAACAAGATCCAGCACGACAAAGTGGCATGACTGCTGATTCGAACCAAAATTACACCATTAAGAATATTAAACGAGAACAACAGAAAGCGAAAGACAACGCGTTGTGAGAACGGAGTGTGGAGAATGCAAAATCCCCTTAAAATACGCATGTGACTTTCTGTAGTTTTCAACAAAGAACGCGCTGACGCTTTTCAAACAGACTTTCGCAACTACCGGGCGCAGTGGTTAGCTTTAGAAATATTTGTCATATTCTCACGTGTATTTAATCACAACGGTTTACCGTGATTTATCGCTCACCCTACGTTAACCTGAGATACAAATCAAAACAACTTTTTGGACGGCCTAGTTCCATGGGAAAATTTGTCAATAAAATGAATAATCTTTCCTGCATAGAGACATTACACGACGATTTGTGTCCCAGTATGGCTGTTTTCTGGCCCTTACTTCCTGGAAGCGAAAATAAAATCGAGTGTCCAGCGTACATGAGACGAATTCTCTGTGACTTTTATAATCAACAAAATGTCTCCAGCGTATTACAAAAGGAAAGAGTTACTCCTGTCAATATGATGTCTGTCATACAATTGGCAAGCTATTCACTAGGTCTACATGTCAAAATGATGTACATGTACATGTGTACGTTTGATAAGCGTTTCTATCTAACTATCATACATGTTTGAGCAACTGAGTTCAGTGGAAGCAATTGCATTTCACAGTTTGGGAACTGAGGGGTGCAGTCCACTAAATTAAACGAGAATTTCTGGCCAGCTCATTAGCATTTAAAGTGCCACCACAGTATCTTTTGAAAGAGGAGATTGTATGGCCCCCAAATGGTGGGATTGTGGAAATCTTTGCCAGAATCAACCTCCTTGGGTCTTTGGGCTTTTGTCTGAGAGCAGAATGGCTAAAAATACGGTTGAAAAACGGTCCCGAGTTGAGGGTTGTCATATGAAGAATGGCTGCAAGCAGACTTCGGAAAAATCAGTTTTGGGGGGGTGGTAATTTTGTTTTGTGGGAATAATTCAGAATGTCATCGGTTAACCCACAGAAATTGAAAAGAAAGTAAAAAAATTAGGGACCATAGGGATGTTGGTAGTTATGCATGTTACTGGACCCCGAACAATGCTGATTTCAAACTGTTTTCAATGGGGCTTGAAGTAGTGAACTACACCCTGAGGGCAGCCTACGAAGCCGTAACATGAACCTCTGAGCCTCCACCCGTAGTTGTTCCTCAAGGAGATCCATTTGATATATATCGCGTTCCACCTCTGCGGTCCGGCTTCGGTCCACATGTGAATTGGTGTTTTCAGTCCCTACCTGACTCCGTGGATTTTACCAAGAATACCGCTCTGGGGTTTTCCTCCCACCTCTAAAACTGTAAACTGTTTCTCATTGGGTCCTCTCCATAGGTTCCTCCTGGATTGCGCGCTACAGTGCCAGGGGGCACTTTTGAGGAATCCTTGGTGACATTACCAGGAATGATTAATAATACGGCCGAGTGGTATACGGGACACCGACGCACTACATTATTCCTTGTTCCACGAGCGCTCGTGATAACTACAATAATAATAATCTACACTCATGACCTCAATTCATCAACCGACTAATACGCCAATCCATACGGTGCAAGAAACGAAATCTGTTCAAATCTGAGGGCACAGTTTACAGAACAATGCTCGGATGTCCACAGTGAAATTACCTAGTGTTGGCATTTCCATGGTGTCAATTAGCACGCAAGGGGCTTACCGTATTTTGTTCTTTTCGACTCGGTATATGTTTTTAATGTCTGAACAAAGTGAGACTTCGTCGATATTTCAAATCTAGAAATACTGCGCGTCGGAGGTAGCGAATATTCAAAACCAGTTTATACCTTCCCACCCACCCAAGGTCAGAGATTATGAAGAGCAACACTGCACAATTATGTTCCTGAAATCCTTCAGCCGTGGTCAGAAAATACACGGGGATGACATGCACGAAATTAATCAATATGGTAGGAAAAAAGCAAAGGGTTTTCGTTCACAACAAAGGATGTCTAGTGACGGTAACAGGCCAAATTAATCAAAATGAGGGCGTGTATTGTTTGTTCACACCGATACTCTGAAATTCAGGGAACGGCAGCAGTGTTTATAGTGCAACCATACGGACATAAAAACAAAAACTGTAACAGAGATCCAAAATGGGAACGTATCTTTTTATTTGCTAAAGATAACAATGGCTGTTTTGACATGAGATAGTCCTGTCCTGTTTCAGGAGTCGAAAAAGATATTTAGATTACAAGCACCTCGCTTTGCCTTTTCTCGAGAAAAATCCAACGTACAGTTCACTGAGATTGTCATATGATTCACAAAGTAAATCAGTGTCGCTTATTCAGCCGATGTCTGAAAGCCAGCACTGCATTTACGCTAGCAGAGCAACTTCCCAAGACACAGTTCGTAAGGGATCCAAGATTTAAAAAAAATGCCAGGAAAATCATCGCCACTGTTTCTCTCTACCTTACTATTTCATTTCATTTAAACATTTGAGTTCTGGGGTGATTTCCTTACGGACGGACAATAAGAGGTCAACGAGCCTTTCAAAGTCTATCTTCTCCTTCGCGATTACATGCGCTGGGATTACAGCGTGCAAATGAGACATGCGGCGCTGCAAACAGACTGTGCCGCGTCTTGACTGTCTACACCGTCTTGAAAGTCTCTCACCACGCAAGAGACAGTCCTCAACCTTTGGACGCTCTTCAGAGAGAGAGATGTGCTCTCGAGTACCTTTTTGAGACTGCCAAGTACATAAAACATGCTAAACAATGCTATAGATATTAAGCCCGAGAAGTTTTGTCTTTGCGTGTTCAGACCTCGGACGACTATGATTGGCAGCCAAGTTTTTGATCAAAGAGCATGCTGAAGACGTCCAAAATGTAGTTGCTCAATGACTCCGACTCACAACTCAACTAGAGTCCTTTTGTGACCATATGACCATTTCTTGCATCTGTGTTTAATTGAGAATTGAACAAGTATTCTGTGGGATGTGGTACTCACTACCGAGACCCTCACCTGAGTTCTTGTTCAATTACTTCTCGAGTAAAAGTCTTGCATTAGCTGTGTCCAAGCGCTCTTATTCCAAAATCTCCTTGTTTAAAAAATGTCATATTTCTCGTCAGGTCTCACCTCAAGAGAAACGTATTCGTTTAAAAAGTCCATTTGAAATTCATTCGATGTATTAATTTTCAGACACGTCCGATGTTCAGTGCAGTTCGATTTCCTGTTTTTTTTTTATTAATGCGTACATAGAACGAGTGCAAACAGAAATGTACAATGGTACTTCCTTTCCATTATGGAAATTGACAGGTATGTTGAGTGTACTCAAGCAAGCATTACAATAACGGCTTCAAATGCCATGGTATTACATTCACAAAATAAGATAAATGACTTGTTTCAATGAGCAATTTCGGTATTCCAATAGTGCATACCCAAATAAAAATGAAGCGGGTCCGAGGTCATTCGGGAACAGCAATGCGCGCGCGCTGTGTCTGCTCCATCAGCGCAGCCAGACGCTGGTCTCACACGCGTTTTTTGTTCTCGACTGACCTTGCTTTTTTGAAATACTGACGGGGCTCATTATTATATATTTCGATACAACTCGACCCAAGTCAGTTCTGCCGTTGCTGTAAGAAGACAATTCTTCGTTGGAGACAGCTTGGTGGATATCGCCAACGGGAGATTTATCGGGAAAACAAGACGATGCGGACGAGGTACAGCAGTCTATCGTCAGAAGTAAATATCTCCGAGTCATTTCGGATCAATGCTCAACAGCTTATCTTGTCGAAAACTGAATGATAAAGCAAGGCCGAGACCCAAACATGCTGCTCGTCTGTTATGCAAAGCAAGATGCACGAGTAGCAAATTTGTTCTTTGCTGCTTTGTTTGATTTAAAAATGCCCACTTATCACAATCAACGAACGCCGGATTGAAGAGCGTTTTCAGATGACACATCAATCATATAAAAGCAAACACTTGAAAGCAAGAGCCCCTCATCTTACACAATGAAGAGAAGAACTGCACGATCATTAGACCCACTACAACATGACGACGCGAGTTTATAACATGCCTTTGTATTTAGTAAAGGGCACAGAGAAAGATAAAATTTACTTAATTAAAAATTAGATACAAATAGTTTTAAAACATCGATAGTTAAAAATTAGCTTAAAAAAGTACTCACTGAAAATCAGGCAACAATGCTGTCCCACGTGTAATTATTGATTACCCATAGCTTCAATAAGCATACAGCGAGAAAAATGCCCATAAATAATGTATTAGCAATATACAGCCAATCGACAGGGTTTTAAACACTCATTATAGTTTGCAAGATCCTCAACTAAAAGCGATAAATTATAGAAACTTTCCAACCATTTTTCAGACACTCGAAGTTTCCTATACATGCCGTAGATACGACATAAGCTACATGTGTAAGTCATACGACAAAGGCTACGGCACGCAAGTCTTACAGCATTCATTAATCGCACGGACGAGATACGTGCGAGATACAAGTTGATACGCATTTGAAATTGAGTTCTTGATACGACGTCTGTGAATACGGTTCAAGGTTTGTGAATATGACTTTTAACGAACGTCACCGAAGGTCATCATTCGATATTATATAAGGCTTTGACTGGCTTTGTCTTTACATCAGACTTTAACACACGAAAGCAAAGTGAGAGGCATTCCTCTGGACGAACAATTCGGAGTGACAAAAGAAACTAAAACCACGGACGGCAGATGCTTGTCAATTCAGCTCGCGTTTCACTAAGGTACAGCTCGCAATGGCGTGGTATGGGGTCATTGCTAAAAGAGCAGAGCAATTTCCGTCGCCTCCGGTCTTGAAAGGCGCACTGTGAAATACCCACTTGAGGAAACGGTGGGCGGGACATTCTTGTCGCGAGGTGTGAGAATAGGCTTTTTCTAAAGCGAATACAATCAAAGAAAAAAAGTGAACAACAAGCTAATTCAACAATACTATTCTCCCGCGACAACTCTGATCTATGATGTCGTCCTGCACATTATCCACATTTGGAAGGAGGCATAGATACAAACTGAATGGCAGAACGGGTCAAACACCGAGATGCGGTGCTTTTTCTAACAATCGCCCTGCTGGGTAAAAAGGAAAGGAACTCAACTGGAAGAGCCATCTTCGTCACTAGCGCCTAACCAATACAGACCGACACGTTATAGAGTCCCGGGAATTTAATCGGTTTGCAAAGAAGACATGAACGTAGTACCGTAATTTAAAAGCGCAAGGGAAGCATGAAACAAGCCAATATCCAAAGTCCGGCGAAAAGGAAAGGGATTCTTTCGCTTTCACACTCAGTGATGGTCTGTCATTTTGGGCGGGCTTTTTTTTAGAAGGTCCTTTTATTTACTATACGTACCTACTTTACACACGAGCAGCGCTTAAGACCCTGCCTTCTTCAAGAGATCACAAATGTGAGGATTCGTGTCTTAATCAAAGCCATGTGGACCACAGACTTGCAATGCTATTGAATTAAAAATATTTTGAACCGGTGAATCCAACTGATGTTTTTCAGATGTGTCTGTCTTTCAGCGGGGCACGGAATATTGAGAAAATATTCAATCGTCAAACCCAGCACGGTTTGCACGCGGCGTGAGGCTGCATTCAAGTGTTCATCTTCATCTTTGGTAAAGCCAATCAGTGACCAGTGATTCTCACACTTTATAGTTGACGATATCCGCCTCGAGTAGAAGCACCCCCTCATCTGTTGAAAAGAGCCATGTTGGTCGAGAAGGTTCATTTTGTTGGTAGCGATGCGACCGCAACGCATGCATTTCATGGTCGTTCATGAACCAGCGAAGTTCAGTTCCGACCAAAGTAGCCACCGTTGCCAAGAAAATTGCGCCTTCTCTTGGTCCAGCTCGAGGCTCATACTGTTTAGATAGGATGTTTAAGTAACTCAAGTATATCGCAATTGTGGCGTGACGACCCCATTCCGTCCCTTCCGAGGTATACCAGTTTTGTACAGGGGCCTTCATCTTATGTGAACCTGTTGCTTTAGGTTGCTAGGTCTATAAACGCCCATCCACCAAAATACTACGGACTGCTGCGATGTCGAACAAGACGTCTTTCACACCCATGGAAATAACGATGGCGGAAATCGTAGGCAGTGTCCGGTCTTTGGAGCTCCGCTCACGATTCGACTGGCCGAAAATGCCTTATTTGCAAACGGCGACGAGCTATGGCAAACTCCCGAGGCACTTCGTTGCGTTGACCAACGACATGGGCGTGCGCTCCCTACACGTACACGCGATACCCGCGCTCGTGCATGTCTCGAGTCTGAGGGATAATGCGGAACACATCGTATCTTGAGATAATTTACATGTCCTGTGCACGCAAACGTTGCACTCAATTTAACAGTTCCCTTTATAGACTGAACATGTGACCATTCAAGGGCAATTAGAAAAGAGGAAAGGAGAGAATAATGACAGAAACGGCAAAAACAAGCACATCGAATGCGGCAACTGCTTTTGCTAACTCGCTCTACTGGCCGGCAATCCTCACGTCAATATTGCTTATCGGTTCTATTTCACTTCGGATCTGAATGAGCAGCCGAAACCAACGCGAGATAATTCTTCAGTTATTGTCAACCCCTGCCGAGGAGCAATGACCATCCGAAAGGTTACAGGTGACATCGTGAGGGTAGGTTTAACAACTGAACTGGGGAGACATCGCTATCCGTTTTCACCTGTCAAGCTATCTACCATTTATCGAATTCAAATCCAGCTGTCGGCTGGAGTAGTTTAACTTGCAGCAAAGTCCTAAACTGTACCAACGGAACGTCAAAGTACACTGTCAAATGCTAAAATGTCACAGAATAATACACTTACATTAGCACTAAATACATGATGCTACCTGCTTCTTGCACCTCATCTTACCAGTTACAAACTTAATTAAAAGGAAAGTACGTTTTTCGGAGACCACAATGCAAAAACCGTGTTGTTAATTACACACCCTGGGACTTCACAAGACTGGGCGTAGTTCTCTGGTGGCAGCAAGCAGGGTGTTAAATTAAAATCAATTTCACATCACAGTTTTTGCAGTGCATAGGTGTTACTCTCATGTATACGGACCACAAAAGATCTTTGAAATATCTAGCTAATAGCTGAGGCTTTGCTTATTCCTACATGGGTACCAAGCAGCGGATAACTCAATTTGAACATAACCTCCGAGCTTTAGTATAAATCACCCGGAATCTTCAAGATCAGACATGGTTGGGATTTTAATAATAGCCTATCAGGGGATTTTAATACTTTTCAGGGTACTGAGTGCTTACACCTTGTGGTGGAATGTATTTCAGCCAGACGTGGGGGCAATTCATCTGGCATTCTTGACTGCGATTTTAATAGAGCTTGTCAGAAACGAACCATCATCGGCGATGACGTCAGAGGAGATTGGTTCATTAGCTGTGGGCACCAAGGAAGATTGGACTATTTCACTGAGTCGAATCCAAATTGGTTCCTGCGGACGTCTCGAAAGGACCTCTTCAGATCGAAGTTCATCCTGGTAACTACAGTACCTTCCATTTTCGAGGTATGTTTTAAGAGTGTAATACCTCGAAAATGGCGACTTTCAATATATTAAGAAAGAACAAACAATGCGAGAGAGTTCTTTCACAGCGGTACCATCTCGACACGTGGGAATGTCCCTCGTCTTTTCTCATCCTCCCTTTCCGAACTGTTAAAATGAATGCGTTTGGGGGAATTCTTTCTAATTTCAAAGTCTAACACCAGATGTTCACATTTTTGCAAAACTTTGTCTTACTTGACTCTAGCTACGGACATAACTTTTCACACAACTGAAATAAGTTTTAGTTCTATAACGCAAGCAGCCGAATTTAAAATTCATCCCAAAGTTGTATGACGCTTCGACCAGATGATGCTGATAGAATTCATTCGTTTCTTTGGAATTCATAGAAAAATCATTTCGAACAGCAGACATCTACTGCTGAAATTCTCACACTGAGTCTCTCATCAAAATCAATGAGTCGATATGCCATGTTCTTGGCTCGGCCCATTCAGTGACATTTCAACAAGCTGGCACCTATCTCAGTTGCTAATCATTTCTACAGCCCCGTAAGATTTATCGCCTTTCAAGGCTTCCAACGTCGCACAGAACACCTTCCCGGTGTTGTCGAAGTGGCAAACACAAGTACGCCTGTGCGTCAATAATAAATCTGTATATAGGCCTAGTTGTTGTTTTTTTCTGGATGTGCAAGTTTTCGTCACAAAAAGAAATCTTTGCAGCTTATTTCAAGGAAAGGGCACAGACAAGTTAGAACGCCCATGAGTACAGTATTGGCAGTCTTCGTGCGACCTGGTTGAATGCCCTGACATCGCAGTATATACACAGGGAGAAAGGCTATTTTATCAGTTGCCATTTTCCGCCGAGTGCACTCAAAGATGATGATAGCACGCGACGAGAGTTGTTTTTGGCCACGAGGCCCTTTTCGTCGACCGAAACACAAACAGCCTAAAGAGGGGTTACTTTCTAGAAAGTGAAGTCAAAAACAGTTTGGTAACACTTGAAACAAGCAACACCAGAACGCGTATTGTTTGTTGCAGCTGTAAATTTCTTATATATCTATTAAAAACAACTCCGATGTTTCGGCTTGAGTGTACGTATTACAATATATCAAGAATTGATTTCCTCTTGTTTAGCCTATGCGTTCCAGTGCACATTTTCATGCCTACAAAGAAAAAATTATATGCCATCGCTCAATACGGGCATTACGGTGAAGATAAAAACTGACTCAATTAATAGCGGTACAAATCTGAATTTTTTAATAAAAAGAAAACTACTCAGGTTTCAGGTTGAGTGACGTCTACCTCCCACGTAGGCCGGTTATTTAAATGGGTTAGGTATCATTCTTGCCGCTTAACCATTAACTATTAACGAATCACTTCCTGGTGACTCGAGTTAATTAAATTGAGTGAGTGTTTAAAGTATATTAAATGACAACCATAGAAATGCTAGGCGCCATCCATCGCCTACTGCGAGTGAGAAGAGATCTGATCACTGCAGTCGTCTGATGACAGTTCTTTGACCTTGTTTAAAAGCGTACAAACACCATTGAGAGCACGTCGTTGTGATACAAAGATCATTTAGCCTGACCTTTAATGTCAGTTTTTTTATTCAACAACATCCGGTTACTTGGCGTTTGACGCATGGTGAATTAAGTGTGCAGTGCTAAATTAAAGACGAAGTCGAACACTGCCCCAGTGACCCTCACTAGTAAATATAATCACACAACCAATGTCTGCGCTCGGCCGACATGAACCTGTCGACCGAAATGTCCAACAAAGTACCCCAGCGGGTTGGCGTAATTTATGACAGCGCGAACAAAATGCACCCAAAACTGAGGAGCAAACACAAAGGGGCAGACCTCTGATCAAGATGAGCTCACACTTATCGGCAAAAAGGGAGTCCTAATTCCTATCGAGGCCGTGTGCTGGCTTGTGTAAAGAAGGTATTTTTTCCAAGGTTGAACAAGAACACACCAGCGTGCATGATTAGAGTTAAACCGCTCTTTTAATAGATACACAGAGGCATGTGATGCTGGCAAAAAAACAAAAAAAAAACCAAAAAAAACCCCCACGTTACCCAGGGAAATCAAAGCACTTCTCATGTCAATTAGACGAATGTCGCTAAATGAATTAAGGTAACTTCGCATTCAAAAAAGGGGTGATGTGACATCACTGATTTCTCTGTTTCCGTTGAATCTAAACAAACTGATACATACATGTTTGTATCTAGACAAATATATATAGAAAGAGGGTTGCATGGCTGCATTCTTGCGCGTCAGTGCTTTTGTTCTACGGAGTATGCACAAAGGACGTTTCCCTGTGGAACAAAACGACTGCCCCGCAATATGGCTACCACGCAAAGCCTCCAACTGGTCTGAGTAAGCGCCTCCTTATAGCCAATGCAAGGGGAAAATATCCATGAAAAACACGTATTCATTAGTTACTTTGTTTCTGAACTTCGACTTGAATTGGCCAGGCAACGCCCCCTAAGGGAATCTGTCCACATCAGATTGGTGACAATTTGGTTTTTCTTTATCGACAAGAATTTTTGGTGGGCCATTTAGGGGTTAATGGGGTTATTTTTTGGGATCCAATGGTCAAAGAGGAAGGAGAAACATTTGCTAAAGTCAAATACTTTTTTTTCAATTAAATATCCCCACATACATGTACCTAGTTTGGACAACCGTTATACTCATAATGGTCGGGGAAAATGCTCCTGTTTTTCCCACTTTCATGAATCTTTCGAGCTTGATTTGTGATGATCATTTCACGATCAACTGTTCCTCTTCATTTTCCCACGGTAATACCCTGACCCCACTTTGCCTGTGAAGCCGTCTTCCAGGGAGGAAAAATAGCGTGTGGACACATGCGAGTCCACACGACAATTTCTAACCTACATTCGATTATAATGTACATGTACATTATAATCGAATTTTCCTTGTACTATCCCTGCATACACACATGCACACAAACCACACTCACAAAATATTTACTAGTCCAAATGTACCCCCTTAAATAACGATAAATCTTTCTGAAACAAGCGTTTCTCCCGATATGACGAGCTGTGTAGCGTCAGGTGAATTTCCACAACATTGCCAATTACCACAACTACACTGACCTCCACATACCTGGTGAAACCTCACTTGTAGGGTCTCAGGGCGACTTAAGTTGTGACGGCCACTGCTCTGTACACCCCACCCCCGAAGAGCTTAGCCTGCACTGGGGGCCCAAGATGTTAACAATCAAAACACTAAGGCTGCGAAAACAGTTTTTTTAATCAACTTATTTCAACCCCACATACAGCAAGGGTAAAAAAAAAACGTGGACCACGAAGTGGCAAACAATGGATGGCTGGTATGAATGGGCCGGCCCTGCGCGGACCTCATCCCTATTATGGACAATAAACTGTCTAAATTACATTGTGCTGGGGAAAACTGGATAGTACCAATTGATAGGACTTTTGCCGTTGAAGATTATCGGACCAACACGAAGGCCATTTTGTGGTTGAAACGACATACAGCTGAACATTCTATTGAGAGTGTATTATCGCACGCAGATAAAGCGATAAATGAGGGCAGACGAAAAAAATCATCCCCTATATCAACTTTAAGTTGTCAGAAATGCCCCATGCGGTATCCATTTCTCATTACATAGCTTTTTAAATTTCATTTCAAAACCTTCCCTGAATTTATAAGATAAATTCCAGGATGTTGTGGTAAAATGATTCACGGCAAATGTAAGCTCCACAAGGATAAATTCATGACATGAGACTAAAAAGTTACGGGCCAAATGTACGTCTTTCCACGTGCATTTTTAGACGAGACAATGTCCAACCGCAATAACGTAATTTCAGTTCCAGATTTGAAAAAAAAATCCCTATAATTATTAATAATCAGCTATTGAAACAAATCTTTGAAAGGACCGTTTAACCTATTTGAGTTATGAAGAATGAAACAGGAGGGCCGTTATTTGAAGTGGGTACATTTTCGGGAACACAAACTTTTTTTGACGTTGACCAAACAACGCCCTCCTCCGCCACACTTCAAATAGGCTTTTGCGTGAGTGCAGCATTGCCCATAAGTCGTACACTACCTTCAATTTGAACAAAGTACCAGGACGTCGATATGTTGAAAAAAAAGGTGAAATTCTGTTCATTTTAGTTTCATTTTGAACACAAAACGTAAATGAGTCATCCATTACAACACTAATCCTCCTTTCCCGGAAATCTATTTTGAAAAGGAGCAAAGGTACATACAAAAGTTTGGGAAATTTTTCCTGTGAGAAAACAAAATAAAGCCTCGTCCGAATTATTTCGCTGCGGCTTGAAATTACACACGACTGTATGGGAACTGGCCGCGGCCACTTCCATAGACTCGTGTGTAATTGCAGGCAATAGCTAAGTGATTCGGAAACGGCCTAAGTTTATCATTTCTGACCTGCGCGTACGAGGAAGATGCGTGCGCACCTTAATTTCTAGTCTGTCAGGGAGACCACCAATGACCACCTAGCGAACTGCGGCACATACCTAGTGCCTGGAAATCTTTTCTTAGAAACATATTTTCTGCAATTGTCTACTCCTCCTAAATGTATAAAAACTACGTCTCTTTTTAGTTTTCTGCGTCGCAAAGCGCACGCCTGTAAAACGTGAACTTGCTCTTACTTTTATAACAGCGGATCCGGGGCCAACGGGGACCATGCAACACCAAAAAAGGAAGCAAAAGGTACTGTTTGACTTAAAATAACGTGAGAAAGACATATTTTGGTCTATCCTTCTAAAAGCGTACAAGAGAGCACTAAAATGTCGCCTCACCTCTAAGAAAAGTCACACGGGTTATATTAAAATCTCAAATAGCTCCCCCCGGAATATTTGGATCCAGATCCGCGCATGTTTTTTTTAATTACTTTTTATTTGATGTCAGTGGGAAGGAAATTGTTCAGATTAGAGATTTTCCTGTTCAAATTGTGAACCCGAAATTTGAATTGCAAAACATGTGGGAGAATGGGCTGCCAGGCCCGAGTGCTACTCACTTCAACAGTGAATCACCAAAAAAGGGAAGTTTACGACTGCAAAATATTCAAAATTCTAGGAAAAGACTTAGTCTTGTGTTGAAATATCTACATCTAAAAAATGTACAATCGTACATGTGGACAATCGTATAAGTACAAAACATAAAAAAGCACCTGAACACCCTTCAAAAAAGGCAAAACAAAAATTGAAATTAAGTTTGAACGCTACATAAAGAGACATTTTCAAAGAATCGATGCATTAGAAAATCACGAGATGCGGGCACTTTCTATTAGCTACCACGGAGCACGTGTCGATCAGTGTTGGATAGTGTCCAAGATAACTGCACATTTGGATCCACAATTGAACAATGAATGTGTCTTGGGGAGTGATGCGACCATGTTTTTAAATGCAGGCTTCTTTGAATCCCGTGGCAATCTAAATAAATCCGACATGGTAACCTGGGCACAGATGTAAGCAGGTTCTCACCACACAATTCACTCCAAGAATAAAAAGGTACAACAATAATAGCTATTCGGCGAACGAAACCCTGACCTAGCACTCTACAAGCCTCCCTCGACCTGTTCACGTAATTAAATCCTATTCGGTCGCGAGGACCTGAATTGATGAAATAATTCATAAACGGAAGTCTACTACGTACGATACGATGTTTTACACAAAACAAAGCACACTTTAGCTGCATGACTCTTTGCCCGCTCACATACGCCCAAATTTTGCAATGAGCACTGAGCTATAAGAAAGGGGTTTGAAATTGGTTATGGTCTCAGGACAACTGCAATTATAATCTTCGGGATACCTGCGTTTTGATGGGCATAATAATTTTTTTCCGGGAAAAGGGTTTAGGGCTCAAACACTGGGAATATTAAATTTCAGAGCCTGCGATGTTTGGAGGGAAAAGAATAATTCGTTTCATGTTGCAGGTCCCCGGCGCGCTTGAGGCAGAGAAGTATGCATTCTGCATGATGAAGACGACAGCAAAGAACATCTACGAGGTTGACGGCACATTAATACCGCTGACACTGTTATAGACACAGAGAACTTATTTTGTACGAGCCTGTCGAACTATATATAGCTGGCCTGAAGACATGTACAGCGGCAAATAAAAAAGATATTAAAACTTTAATTTACAATGAATAGAATATAGCCCCAATCGCGAGCTTACAAAAATGACATGCTTAATTAGTATCTTGTTTTATTTAATTGTTTTTTGCCCTGCTGGAGAAAAGCATATTTTCAGCAACAGGTCAACCGGCAAAGTGGCAATAAATCTGAAAGTGAACTGCTGTCGAACAACCTTTTTCTCGAATATTATGGGTTTTTCCCACTTGTCCTCCATTTTTTTGTAACGCAACGGGGTAAAAGTACGGGTTGGATCAAGATCAGGATCTACATGTATCTCTCCTTGTATGATTTCACTCTTGTTTTCCTAAAACAATATTAAACGTATGGCGAAAACTGTAAAAAAAAATTCTGTAAATTCACGGGAAATTACCTGGCAGCCAGGGGTGACGATTCCCCGTAAAATGTAAATGCAAGCCCCGGTTAATGGTTTCCCGTAAACTTCCGTGAATTTGCCCTTCAATTTTCAATCACACTTACCGTACACGTTTTACGGGAAATCATTGGCAATCCGGGTGTATAAAGTCAATGGTTGGGAAATTTTTCACAGTGCAAGCTACAAAGATGATAAATATAATTGCAATATTATTGCAATAATATTGTGAGTAGTCACAGTAAAATTTCAACAGGCAGGAAAACTGTAAGCTTTGCATGGAGTTTGAATGCAATTTATGGTTCATGATCTGTAATATTGCATTCGCCTTGAGTTACTCCCTTAGGCAGTGTTCCTATCTCGTGAAAACGGATTCGCATTCAGCCATTTTGCATCTTGTTTGCTTTGCTTCTCTGATTTAGAGACTTCCCTTTGATGGTGCCTTTGTTTGGGCCTGGTTCTCATGTTCACAATTACTCATGTTCATCAAATGAATCGTTGCAACAGATGAAACTGTTAAGATTCAGTTGATGTGATTACGAGAGCTTTACAATATAGGCCTCGTGTTACACAGCAATCATCAAGGAATATAAGAACAATAATCCTCATGTAAAAAACAACCACTAGAGACCTAAAACTTTCGAAATCCGTGAGAATCGGGATAATTTTGACGGATTGCCGAAAAATACTGGACAGCAAACTCTAAACTTTGCGCCCTTTCAACAGTTCGATACACTACTTTGCTGCACATTTCTCACACAGAGACCTCGATGGATTCAGGAAGATTTCTGGCAAAAAATACCTCAGGAATCTGGTTACAAACCCAATATCAACGCAATAAACACTAACCAACTCATTAATGATAAAAAATACAAGATGGGGGGCACTTACATTCACATCCAGGTATCACATTCATAACATTCTTTGGGGTTTTTCGGTAAGAAAAAGATCGCCACGTGGACATAGTTCAATCAAATCCTACAGCTCTCAAATATCCATATGGACTGAACCGATTTTGTATAAACATGCAGCCTAATTAAAAAAAAACAGCGTAAGCAATTAACCAACAACATGGGGATGGATTACGTGGGCGTATATGTTCATTCCAGAGGAGAGGTATTGACTTTTTCCGCTCTGGGATGCATAAGGGTAAGACAAGGATATTTATTGTTAATGCATTCACGCGTACACATTTTCAGGACTTGTAAACATTATGCTTGATGGGGATTCCCAACCTTTCACATTCTCGAGAGATCGAGCAAATTAAAAGTGCAAAGAAAATGGAGGATTCGTGACTGTCGGGGTAACTCAAAACAGACATCAGTCACGGTTTCGAGTGAATGTGGTAACGGCACGTCTAACTCTACGTGGGATTGACGGTTATATCATAATGGCGAGACGTTTTCTCGTGAAATATCTGACCAAGGGCCCATTTGTGATTTCCTGCAAATTAGGGTCGGGCGAAAAATGCGTGTTTCAAATTTAACATGCTCACCGCGTGTAATAATATGATTGAACGTCTACGGTCAGCCACATACAAGCCTGACATTACATGAGAAACCGCAGCCCCCGGAAAACGTAAAAATTATGATACAGAAATGAAGCTGAGCTCTTGAATCATTTGAAATTACAATCAATCTCGGAGGCCGTCAACCCACCACAACGGCCAGCAATGCAGCGTGGCCAGCCGTGTTATTCCGGTGCAGCTTCGGTGCGATAAATTCTTTGCCATGGCGTGCAAAAACACGCGTCGGAAGATGTTCTTCTCGTGTTTCAAGGACAACCGGACTACACAGGGGTGGTACAGAGATAGAAACAGGTTTGCATGCCGATTCTGTTTTTCGGACGATGGGAGGCTCTTGCCTTGTGTCGAGAGGCTCTGCAGGCTGAAAGACGGGAATCTAACGAAATCATACATGAACAAGTAATCAATGCAAGTAGAAGACTTGTGGACTCTTATGAGTATTGATTTCATCATATTAGAATTTCCGAGGCATGTAGGCATGACCCGGCTGTCAATTTTCAGACTTTTCTGTGGGATTTCTCTGTGATGATTTAGTTGATGCATGTATAAGCACAGAACTATGTCTCCATGATGTAATGTATTCCACGATCTTGGCGTACTTAATCTGAATCAATCAACAGAGCGTTACTGGCTCTCAGTCAAGAAACGGCTTGAAAATCATGAATGATCACAAGGATCCAACATAATTGAGGGAATGTAACGACATATTCTAAATCCAAGCGCTGTCTCTCCCCTGAACCTGTATGAGTCAAGGTCTCCGTGAATTACCCCATATCGCAAAGACAAAATGGGGGTAGCATTTGGCTTTTGTCGGTAAGAAATCGAATTGTTAGCCAAAACAGCAAAACAGACGCACAGCTTTTCAAGTTTTTTGCCTAACGTCGGGAACCAGGTGAACGCCTAAATGTTGGGCAAACAGATCATCCAACCGTGTTGATTCTCTCCTGAAGTATGAGCAAACTCGTCTCATGTACCCAACGGTTGTGGAAAATGTTATTTGTACTATCAGTTTGTAACCCAGCGTTTTGATATTTTTGGCCAACAGTTAAATGTTTCACCTGGTCCCCAACGTTGGGGGAAAAAAGCCTAGCGTTCTTTACAGTTTCATCGACGAGCAAACCTTCCATGTACAAACAGGCCTAATTTCCCTTTGCAGGACGTTGTATGTACTTTACACATTCGATTTTCTTTTGTTCCAAGCTCGAACGCCCTGTAAGCATTACAATGACGGCCAATACACGAAAAGCTGCTGTCAGAATTGCACAGCTACTTTACTATGCATAATTTTGAACGCAGGCGTTATTTCATGGATGTATAGGTCTTTCACACTCAGTGACTGAAGTTTACATGTCATTGCACCGACCGATTTTTCCTCCAGTTTCACTGTTTTGCTTTTTTAAAACTACATGTATGTGCATTCAATGTGTTAATCAATCATTAACTCATTATTTGTAAACAGAGGAGAAATGTTGGTCAACATAACCCACATTCCTACACAGAAAATCGCTTCCAACATGACCTAGAGTTACTTCCCTTGATGAATCTTATCTTGGTTCTATTTATGTGACTATTGTTCCCATAAATAGTATGTGTGGGGCTTAAAGTAAACAAAACGCGATTGATAGAATTCTTCAACATGGCTCTGAATAGATTTCTCCACAGGCCTTTCATGCCATCCACGTGCATCGCAATTATGCACTAACAGAACCGGCTAGAGCATAAAATTACTGCAGGCAATATGACACACGGGTACGTGGTTGAGCACGCTAAAAAGTTAAGCCGATCGAGTGACATGTTAACGATTTAGAAATCGTCAAGTATTTCCACACGGCGTACAACGATTCCGAATGAAAGTGCTATCGTGCAGTGTCACGATGGCTGGTGCGTGCAATATTAAAATGGTATCTGCCAAAGAATTACAAAAATACGGTAATAGGATTTTTTTTCATAAAAGCAGGCATGTAGGAGAACACAATATACATGTACTCATCTGTGCGTTTCAACACAGGCACGCATGAGTGATTCTCACAATGCTGTGAATTATCGTTGCCATAGAATTGGCTAAATATTATGATAGAAGCTGCATTCCTGTGTGACCTTGCGCGACGCCGAATACAATATAAAGTGTTGCCACCCACTAAAGCCCAGATGCCAGCCCAAATCTATGTCCAGCTCAGGCATATTTGCCAACTCCCTCACCAAAATTACGTCCTTAAGCAGTTAAGTGCCCATTTAATTCCTACCGTATAAAATGCCGGACATGCACTTTGTGCCTAATACATTGACCACAGATCTCAGGCCCAAACTCCAACTTATGATTGACTTCAAGTAATGCATGGCTAAGTTGTCCCAATTAGGCCTAAGTCAATCAGATGGGTTAATTGTTTCAATAATCAGTATCATTAACTGTCAAGTAATGTTTGCCTACCTCCTCCTCTTCTAATTCCGTGGGGTGTACCATCGTCTCTGAATGGCCGTAGGTTGGTCCGATGCTGACCCGTCTGACCGATCCCAACCGGAACAGATGTTTGGGGGGCTTGGGAGCGGGTTCGCTCCGCCGTCGCTCCGGTAGCGGCCCGGAGATAATGCACAAGCCGCCCAAGCCGGTCGGCATGGCCGCACCGGTGGCTCCCACGGCGTACATGCTGCCGCGTCGGCTATTACACCTGTGCCACGACGGGTCAAAATCGAAGGTGTCCGTCACAGACATGTGCACGTGGAAATGGTCACCAGCATAGACTGCACGACGCAAAACTGACACCTCTGTGAAGTGCTCTGTTATCCAAGAAGAAGATTGGTAGTCCAATCTGGCAGGACAGTTTCTCTCTAGTTATAGCAGTGTGTCGAATTCATGTGTACTACGCAGGGTCCATGTTCCTGGTTCAGGGATACTGTTGTATCCACAGCGAAATCTCGCTATCTCCCTAAAAACAAAGTGCACTCGGCACATTGAAATGGTAAACAGTGTGTCACGAGCACTGTGTAGGATTGCTATGGCGATTTCGTGCGGAAACTCTTCACCACCTGCCTGGTCGGCTGTGGCACGTGCGGACGCAATTCCTACGCAGGCTGTCTCAGTGACTTGAAGGATAACACCAGTTAACAGTCTCGTGCAGACCAGCAATAGCAGGAGTAGATTCCAATCCCCGCGAGTCATCGAGTGAATAATCACTATACTACTAGAGTCTTATCTGCAACTGTACTGGCGCATGAACCCAGATTCTATGCAGGTTGCACGCGTGAGTGTGCCTAGCCTGAGCGTGTGTCATAATAGCCCTAACCGCAGACAAGCCAGCCTTTGCCGGCCGACTGTTGTATTCAAATACCCCCTCACGATCCATTGCTATCATAAGGGATAATATTACCTGCTGTATTCAACAGTCCCGCGACGTGACAAAAGTTCTGCACTTGTACAGTAATACAAAAAGTAGGATTTTGCTGCACTTTTTCACACAGACGGCTGTTTAAGCATATGTGTGCTCACTAGGCAGAATGGGCAGATCAAGTGACACCCCTCACCATGGGCGTAAATCCCGGGGAGGTATGTATCGGCGCTATTGAATCATCCCCCCACTTATCTGTGGTGAGCAAAAAAATTAAAAGCGGATTGTGGAGAAGTTTTCAGTCTTCAAACGACTAAAATGCATTCAATATTGCTCAAAAAGGCAAACAGGCCATAAATATGCCATTGAGAATACAAATTACAAATGTACATCAATACTTTGAACATCGATCCCCAGATAGAGTCATATGGTGTCACCCCCTTTCAAATTTTCATGGCCTGGCAAGTCATCCACCCCCCTTTCCCCATCCGCGATCCTTCCCCCCCCCCGATTTCCGGCAAAAATTTACGCCACTGCCCCTAATATTGTTTTGTGGTTGTGTATGACGTCATAACTTCTGAATCATCACTGTGTCTACGAGACACGGCAGTTAAATCACGGAGCCATTCCAAGGAGAAATCACAACATTAGAGGAAAATTGTACCTCCGACAGAAGTTACATGGCTTTATAATTCCCTTTAATTGCCCAGTCGATGACGTTACGACTTCCAAATCCCACATTCTTGGCCATGTTGTCTTATTGAATTTTATTTTTTTTTACAAGTTATTTTACAGTAAACTACTTACATGTCTTTCGACTGTCTCTAGAGCGCAACCTTTCTAGTGAGACCTCACGCCGCCCCCTGGAGTGTTGCATAACTCCAGCAGCCAACTCGATGAATCTCTCTAAAATTGCGAGTAAAGGTTTTTTTATGCTATACGCCTCTCCGTTGCACCCACAATCGAAAGAAAATTCCCCGGTAATTATCACAAGTCAACAAAATCAGCATGAACACACTTTTCGTTTGGGTTTAAATTTCCGTAATTGTCAAGTTTTGACCTTTTGAAAGTGCAGGTAAATTCGTGTCATCGCGTCATGGTAAAGGAAGTATATTATATCAGGCTACTCAGCTGCCATTTTAGACAGTTGAATCACTCCATCAGGTTGTAAGAAGAATGCAGACCAAGATCAAACACAGTCTATGGATTTCTTCTTGTCTCTTGCAAAAATCGCAAAATAAAGAATGATGCTTCTCAAATTAATTTAAACTAAATGGGTGTTCCCCATGTATTTTTTTGCACATTACGGAAGCATTAACTTCTGCCTTCTGCACAAAAGTCTTGGGAGTCAGGTTGGTGTATAGTGGTTCTTTCCTCGCCCTTCACCTCTGCGGCCTAGGTTCGATTCCCGTCTCAGTCCACATGTGGATTCGGTTTTCGGTCCCTGCCTGATTCCGTAGGGGTTTTCCTCCCACCTCTAAAACTGTAAGGGCTTCTCGTTGTCTCTTCTCTACGTGTTTCTTCAGGTTTGCGAGCTGCTGAGCATAGGGTGCTCAGTTGAGGAATCCTTGATATCATAAGTAAGCAAAGAAATCGTAATAAAACGCTTGGAATTTAATCATGCGGCTAACGTTGTAGAGGAAGTTTGGCAAGCAGCAAATACTTATGTGACGTACAGAAACCGAACTTGGCCAACAAAATGGGTCAAGTTCGTCGGGTCCTTAGTGAGCATTTTTTCCTGACTCACCTGCTTATCTTATGTTAGGCTTACTAAGCTCTGGTCCTAATAACTCATAAATCATGCAACTCGAGCCTCTAGACGTGATTGGGCAACCGACACAACACAACATCCTCGTACATGTATTAATGCTTCCGCCCTTTCGCTGATGTAAACTTCCGGAGTAGACTCCCATGTGGCGTCTCGATGTAGGAACCCTTTTCAGAGACTCAAGTACTAGACTGATAAACAGTGGTGAGATTTTTGTGGACATGTCCAAAACAATAAGCAAAGAAAAAGGAGGCCATTTGAAATTTTAATGGGCGGTACTGTTTTGTTCATTTGAAGATGCTCGTTCCATTGATTTTGTTAACAATTTAAAAATATTCTTGATTGATGAGTGGGTTCTAAAACCGTGAAGTAATAAAATAGCAATAAAAAAATTGTGGAACATGGCTCGGATGATAAAGATGAACAATGGGACACACTCTTTAGAATAGACCGTGTATTTTATTTAGATAGTTGGATGATAATCCATGTTCGAATTCGCTGGAAGTTTATTTTGATTAAAAGAACGTGACTGGAGTATCCGATCATGTCTGCATATCGTCCGTGATTATTTACAAAAGTTAAGTTTATCTTTGACAATACGGGCGTTTCACAGTAGTGCGCCTCCAAGAGTTTGCGACGCGTTGACCGATCATAGTACGCGAAACCTGTCGACCCAATGCCCATTTGGAAAGGGTCGACAGATTTCGCACGTTGTAATTGGCCAACGCGTTGCAGACTCTTTGAGGCGCCCTTTTGTGAATAGCCCGTATTTAAATGTCAAATTTTGTCGAATCCCTTTCAGCAGTGGAAATAAAACGGACTGTATGTGTATGACTTAAGCCGATGTTACCTTGTGAGAACTTCCTTCGAGGCTTTACATTTCTCTTTTGTTAAGAGTTGTTCTTTTTATGAAAACGAAATTGTTGTTGTTGTTGTTGTTGTTGTTTTGATGTTACACTCTGTTCTATGTTTCGCCATTTCTTAAAGCTAAAAAAAGCGTCACATTGACTTGAATTCATGAAGAAGTGTCAAATGTAGTGACTCAGATGACAAGAGGAACACTACGAACTTCGGCGGGCAAAGCTGAAAGGAAGAGAGATCATCAAAAAGTAAACTTTCCAAGCGACCGATTCTGTCAACTGAAAACAATCCTATTGTGTTGGCATACCAGATTCCCACAACTACAAAAAGCTTTTCGGGTCGATTTGCGTTTATCTTCTAATCCATCTGTGACGTGCAACGGTGCATTCTTTACCAGATGACCTCGAAGCGGCTGACGGCACAGGAGGCACAATTTGTCAATATTCGCCACGGGTGGCGAGCACCAAGTGAGACAGTTTTTTAATCGGTGAGGTGGGGCTCATTGGGAGACCGGTCCTGAGGTCACATTCCTGTTGGCATCGGCCAAACCAATACATGTTTCCTGGCTCTACAACCCATCAGGAATATTTCAAAGGCTAAACATTATTTTGCAGTCACTACGAGGAGGGGGTGGAATTGGGAACCATTCCAAACAGGGCCAGTTTAGAGGGTCTATGCTGTGAATTTTCATAGACACACTTTTTATGTTTCTTTATACTTTTTAAAAAATAAAACACTAAATTGATATCCTTTTGAGATTATGTGGATTGAAAAGTGTCTTTTTAAACATCTAAAAAAAGCTTTTCTAGACAACTGAGGGCGCTGCTGTCATGACGTCAGTAAGGGAATGCATGCGATGTTCAGTTATATGCTTTTTCGTTCCATTTGTGCATAAAAACCATTTCCGAGAAAGGGTTACTTATTGGTTGATTGCCATAACAGCATTTTAAAACTCAGATTTGAGTTATAGCTACTATCCATCCGCTTAAAATCCAGTGTGAAGTAATAAGGGAAAGAGGTTCAACCCCTTATTAGACCAGTGCCCCGTACCCTGTCATAAAATGAACAAGCTAAGCCCATTTTAGAGTCAGTGCTTCAGGTCTCACAGGATCGTGCCCAACGAATCCGAGGAGATTCCTCAACCGCAGTGGCGCCATGCTCGCGCGCGCGTACATTTGGCGAGGCACGGCATCTGATTTATCGAAGACATATGCAACGCGCGCGTACTACCTGTCCACGAGAGTGATGCCAATCGCAGTAACAGTTTCTCAACTGCTCGCCAAATTACACCAAAGCAAGTTTCTCAGTAATCTTACAGGCACTGAATCTAGAACTCAAGCCAACATGCATCGACGTTATGCTTGATCAGTGGAGCATCAAGCGAGGGAAATTGACACGTTACCACTTTTAATTTTCATTTAAAATAATTTATTTATTTATTTGCAATATGGGTGATTCACAATAGAGCGTCTCTAAAAATTTGCAACGCGTTGGCCAATCACAATAAGCGAAATCTCTCAACCCTTTCCACATGCGCATTGGGTCGACAGATTTCGCGCATTGTGACTGGCCAACGCGTTGCTAACTCTTGGAAACGCTCTCTTGTGAATCGCCCGTATTGTATGCAATTTTTTTTAAATTTTAAATTGATATCAGACACATCTTCCCGTCATTAAAAATGCTAACACTTCAATATTAAACGGTACTTGCACCTTTCTGTGGAGGGAGGGCGCTTTTACGGATGGTGAAAGGGCTCAAATATAGTAAAATAAATAAATAAAATGAAAAGTAAAAACCATCCCTGTCACAAACAGGCCATGCTGAGCCAAGGATCCATAACAGTAATGAACTTTAACTGCCATTAAATGGGGGAAAATTCATACAAGGAAGTTTTCCATGAGTTACCGGTGCTTTCCCAGGATGAATTACTATTCCACCGAGCTGAAATTTAAGTGGACGTATTGTCTACTTCCTGCCGTACGCGTACAACGAGAATTTTTTTTTTCAGTTATTTGATAAGGAATAATGAATGCAGACTGAATTAACCAATCCGCTTTTAAGTGCATTCACTAATTATTAACACAGCATCAGCGTGGAATATGAAATTCTGACAAGCCCATTTCTACCCATGCTTGTGCAAATGGACGAAGACAGGTAATTTGAGGACTGCCGGCCGAATCAGTTTGCAGAAGGAAAGTAATACCGTCAAAGAAATATAAGTCCTTCAAACAATAAACTGTAAAAAATGGACCAAACTACCATGCAGCAATAAAACTTCCTCCTTGCGAAGTGATGTTCTTTTAAAAGGCATTTGATGAATACTAGTACTGCGCTCTGAGGCTAAGCCCTAATTTCTAGGCTTAAATAACAGAGACTTTTTTAAAGAATTAATCCTAACTACAAGTTCTGTCACGAACCACTGCCCCAAGTGATGGCGCAGGCGCTGTACCAGAGTATGTACAAAATGTAAGGCCTTTGATTTTTGTTTTCTGAACAATAGCTGGTACGTCTCTTGGGTAACGACTTGATTTGTATGCGCAGTGAATTACTGACTGTGACAACAGATTCGCAGGTAGGTGGCGCTGTTGACGGCTAGAGCCGGTTCCATGTTTTCTCTGAGTAGAGTAGTGAACCGTGGTTTGGCTTCATACGTGTGATTGCATACATAGCTCCGAGTAGGGCAGCACGTCTTCTGAGTGCTTCAACATAAAATCGCCACTTGCCAGACACTCTCCCCCCTCTCTCTCTTCACGTATGTTCATGCCGCTCATTACCAAAGTGCGCCTGTGCAAGATTTGCACTTAATGGCACAGCAACAGGCTATGTCTGCTTTCGCGAGCTCTGATCACAAAATGACGCGCCATCTTTGTTCATGAATTTCCAGCAAACGGAGCATAAATAATGAAATTTTTGATTGAAAATTTAATGAAAATTTTGGTAATCAAAAATGGATACAAAATGGCTTTGAATTTTCGTGCACGGTACGATTTGGGGGTGAGTCAAAGTGACCTAATTATTGAACAATTTATTCGGCGGATTCAAAATAAATGCCAGAAATCAATGCATTAATTTTTATCTTTAATTTGGTGCTCGATTTTTGTCTCAGAAAACTTATTTTCTATTAAAAATTAGTTGATGAATTTAGTGCACAATTTTGTAATTTTGATTTTTTCGTTGTTGGAACGGGTCCGTAAAATCCATTTTTTATACTGTTCTGAGATTTACCGTTTTAAATCTTACTAATGGAGGAAAACCGTGTGTTGTTCCTGGTGTTGAGGTTAGATCCTCCCGAAATATATTTATGCTTCTACACTTTGGTATTTTACGAGGTCAGTCGTTGAAAAATCCACGCTATAACGTCTTCCGCTTGCACCGTTGTTGTCTGCTTGAAAATGAAGTGCGCATGCGTGCTCGAAATGAACGTTGTCTGTATTTGGCATATCATGATCATGCGTGTCTTCAATACAAATTTGAAAGGTGGTGGGTGTTGGAAGCCATTAGTAGGAACCTGGAGCATTACGGAAAGCAAATATTGCACGGATAATGTGCCTATGTAGGGATGAATTTGGAAAGTCCCTTCTTTATTAATTACCCAAATTTATTAAAGTTGTATTAAAGGCACTTCATTATAAGTTATTGAAGAAATGAAATACTCTTCACTTACATGATTAGAATATCCCTTGATTAACATTTTGTACATTATTGACATTTATATATTATTGAAACCAAGATTATTGGCATCCCATGAAGAAAACTGATTGTTCAAGGCATGTTATCCGAAGTCCTTCTTTGAGGCTGTTTATCCAGTCAAAGTAAACTAATTAATTTTTTTATAAAACACTTGAAGCTGAGCACACCATCCGTTACTGTATTTAACTTGTTAATACACAAAAATGACCGGGAGGTTCCAGAAATGCTATATTAAGCATTGCACATTAACAGAAATCACAACTTCCCATTATTGTCATGAACTTTACATATTTTAAGTTAAAAAGAAATTTATTAAAAGATATTACATTTAAAACCATAAAAATTATGTTTTAGTCTTGGTGTCGATTAACTATGGCTTTCACTAAAAAGAATTACGTCTCTTTGGTTTCCCTTCTCGAGTACATTCGCGGATGCCACATGCACCCACAGTACTTCATAACAAACGACTGAACGCGCGACTAGAATACCCGGGGAGGAAATTACAGCAGATGGCCTCAGTAAATTACCTTCTGGTGACAAGGCGTAGTTATCTTTACGCTTAACGACATTACTTTTCCCTGGAGCTGTTTATGAGAAGGTTCTAGTGAAATAAAAAGTGCGCCCTCGTGTGCCCTTGAGCACCCCCCGCGGCACTTTATCTTCTCGCATGTGTCCGCTGAGGGCGCTGGTTGTCACAAACGATCCTCAACAACACGAACAAGACTAATACGACAAAGTTGTTAGTCGACATTTGTGCAAATTAAGTGATCCATTTCAAGGTCTTTTTGCGTTCTGTTAGATAGTGTCCACACTGAAGAGAGGATCGGCTGTTCACGAATGAGCCCAAGTTTGGGCGGCCTGTTCTTGACTCAGGTTTCTTGTTCTCGCGCTCAAACGGCGAGAACACGTTAAGAACACTGCTCTCGGAACAGGATCACACACCACCTCCTTGTTTGGGGTTGTAAAGGAACGCACGGAAAAACTCGTGAGATCTGATTGTAAACAGCTGCAAAAACTATTAAACGAGCTGGCTTACAAAGCTGGAGACGTTCATCATTTTCCATTACACGGAAATGAATGTTTCTTTTTATTTAATTTTAAGTAGAAATTTTTTTTTTGCCCAGTATGCTGCTGTTGGTTGCCACTTACTACCAACGACATCCGGTTGCACGTACCAGCGTTCGAGCGGCCGACCCACAAACAACAAATCGAGCTGTTCGTGAACATAAGAGAACAAGCCGGCCGAACACTGCCTCTGCGTACACGAGCCCTTGAAGCTGTGCATTCACCCCGGAACGGTCGGGCGCCCTCTTTTGGGACTGATTTTTTTTAAATAGGGCGACACGTTGTAAGAGGCTTGATACAGACTGTTCCTCTGCTACTACACAAGCCCAGTTTTTGTCACTTAGTGGTTGGCAAAGCTATGGCTTGCCATGAGTAATACAAAAAATGCGCTACATCTCAAATAGCCACACACCAAATGATGAATAGTTAGACTTCTAAATACAAGATGGAAATGCCTCCCTTATCAACACCGTGATGAAGTGAATGTGCGTTTTGAGGCAAACGTTGTTGTCATCCAAGGACGAACTTTGTGCAAACACCAATATAAAATGATGGTCAATGTTTATTAAAAAAAAAAGTCTAGTGACAGTGATTACTGCTAGATGTGGCCTGCATAGGTCATGTGATACTTCGGGCATGCGCGTTTGTACATGTATATATTTTGGCGCGCATGTCTGACGTTCCTGAATCGAGATTTAACAAACCAAATTCACATCCTACGCTGTGACAGTAGCTAAGGTAGTCTGCTGTATTGTAGGCCTTCTTTACGGGAATGTGCTCTAAAGAGACAAGATCATCACCTTGATTGACTTACGAGCTATTTATCGGTATACGAACCTATTTATAGTTCAGTTCATATTTTTTTCAATTTATCTTTTTATTGAGTTAAATTGTTAAAACTTTCATCAAACTGAAATAATTAGAGAGGTCTCCAAAACAGAGAGTACAGTAGTGATAAAGAGGCTGATATAGGCCTACGTATACCGCTGTGTCGACTTCCCGTCTTTGTTTTTCTTATTTGATTCAACACGGCTAAATTGCGACGACAAACTTCTGCCGACGCGAGCTCAATACAGGCGATTCACAATAGTGCGCTTCCAAGAGTTTGCAACACGTCGGCCGATTATAACGCGCAAAGTCTGTCGACCCTTTCCAAACGCGCACCGGGTCGACAAATTTCGCACGTCGTGATGGGCCAATGCATGGCAAACTCTTGGAGGCGCACTATCGTGAAGCGCCCGTATTGTTGGGTTCATAGTTTGTTCAGAAATCCCTCGAATCGTACACCTACCTGGGCGAAAATGGCAAGAGACTCGTATCATACGTGCTTGACATTCTTGGATCAGATACATGCCACTGGCTGGTGACCGTAAAACAGCGCTACTAATTACCCATGCTGTTTTCTTAAAAAAAGTACAGTTATACAGCATCTGACAGGAATAATTTAACGAGCGACGAAGTGACACTCAGCCTCGCCATTAATGGCGTTTGCTGCAGCTCGTGTTTCATGCCCGTCAGTTCTGGAGGCGGGCTGATACAGACTTAATGATTAAACGGTGTTGACTTACAACAGGAGTATCCAAAACAAATACCCAAATCGGATGTCGAATGCCATCAAATTCACATCTACAGAACTCAGGTGGTAATAACCTAGCGATAGTCAGCCTTAATCAGCTTTAGGGGAGTAATACACAAGGGACTGCAATTAACAAGCCTTCATTTGGTTACCAGCGGATGGGTATGCTCACTCGTCAACATTATACATATGAAAACATCCACTGCATGAGGTTATTAACGTATCAGATGCGTGGACCACGCGGGATTTGTGCGAACTATGGTATGTGGGTCTGACCATACGGCTTCATTTCGTATGCTGGCCCTCCTACAATCTGGCAAAGTACTGTTAAGCATGTATACCCCATTGTGTACAAAGAGTAATATGGTACGGTGTTTTCTAATAAGGGACGGAATTGTGAAAGCTTACGCGTGGGACTGTGTATTCTCTCACAATGCTTCAATTAGATACACTATTCACCGGATATTTCGTTAGGCAGATTGGATTAGGGCCCTCAAGAGATCGCACGAGGGTATTGCCTTCAGTGAAGGGAAAAAGTTTTGCGTGCAAGTATTAATAGCAGCAGCATCAGGTATGATGCTTCATCGTTTTTTTCCACAATTCTCGAATCGGCGTTATCTCGTTATCCTATCATTTCCTCAAATACAGACTGGTTTTGAGACCGGGATCAAAAACATTGCGGTTACTGTTTTTTTAACCAACACTGTTTTACTAACAGTGCACTGACCTTGTGTTGTTTCAATGAAACTAAACGTAATGCCTGTATTTTCAACCGCACCCCAAGAACCTTTGCCAGATTTTAAAACGGCACGGGTTGTGTTTTCGCAGAAGAAGCGACAACCAAATCCATACATCTGCCATTTGAATTTCAACTGATCTCCTTCAAGTCCACCGTGTTGTATGGATTGTCCAATAATGCCCAAGTATTTGCAAATGAACCTAGTAGCACCTGGCAAGGCTGTTCCGTCAACAAGGAAGTCCTGTTTTCCAAGTGAAAGAGACCCCCCTCTTTGGACGCCATGGTCTGTCGTTAGTTTTCGCCTGCAAGATAGTGGTTTAATTGCCAAACTACGGTTGACCTTTAGTACAGAAGCAGAGGAAAAATGCCAAAGGACTAGTCATAAAACAGACTCAGGCAGCTTTCAAAATAGCCGGTAATACATATTACAACTCGAATGAAAATACCTTCATGTATAAGTGCCAATGGGTAAAACGTGCATTTTCAAGCAAGGCTTGAACACCAACCAAGAGTGGACATTCTTCAAACTGTACCCGTCCACACAAATAGAAAGCATTACGAGAGGGGTCTAAATAAAAATCGTGATTTACATAAAATCTGCCTACTTGTAGGGCCTCGAGCGCGACCAAGAGAGGGCACTATTTTGTTAGCAATTGAGGCTCCTTGGTCAAAACTGAACTTCACTTTTTCACGAAGGACTAGGCATGTCACGGTCGCATCCCTACCGACAAAATGAACACTAGCGACCAACAAGGCTCTTTTCAACCGACGAGGGGGTGCTTCTGCTCCTGGCGGATACAGACAAGCGGATCTCGATCTAACAAATCAGGTGAATGTGAGCTCAAATCACTCATTCATGTTAATATGTAAGGAGGGGGGTGTTACTCGCATACCAGGAACTGCAACTTGGTATTAACGTACCGAATAGCCCTTCTGTGCAACTTCAAAAGATTATACATTATATATATTATTCTTATCAGATAAAAGACCGAAGAAAATTATTTGCTAGAATGGTGATACTCAAAAGAATCAAGAATTAAACATAATAATGCTGATCAAACCAAGTTAAATCTTATTTTGAAAAGCCTAATATAACTCCCAACCCCTATACCTATCTCAACAGTTAAAGACTGGGTCTGAACTTTTTTGACAAATATTTGCGCAAAGCGATGAATTAAATTAATTTGCGGCACTGACAATAATTGCATCGAACGTAAGTTGAACAAAATATCTGTGCAGGTTTATGCCCTTTCAGGGTACGTTATTGGACACATACTTAAAACGTCATATATTGGCGTGGTTCCCATCCTCTACGTTCTGTGTAGTGGTTTCAGAATTACTGATTACGATTATCTACAGGGTAGGAACCCCCGCAAGTCATGGCAAGCCAAGGAAAAAAGCGCTCTCTTGGTTGCAACTTTCAACTTCCAGGTTCGTGCGAATCGCCACAGCACTTTTCGTTTTTAATTTGACTTTCCGTCTCCGAGAATTTATAGCAATCGCTTGGAGACCAATAAAGACCTACAGTGCCGTTCTAAATCACGTCCTCCGCCCCCAAAATGGAGGCCCAGTGTGTTGTTTATCGTCGCCAATGTACGTGGAGAGTGCAAATTTCCTCGAAGCAAAAAACTAAGAAATGCCCCCTGCTGCTTGGCGCATATTCTGTCGCGCTTAGCGCGCCGAAACGAGAGCAGATTCATCCCTTGAGTGCGGCTCTGGACGTGCCCCGCTCAATCGGACTCGCCACGAATTCAGCCACGCTGTCGGTCTCGAAGGCACAAGGAACTTACATCTCATCAACCGCAGCGCCTGGTCACTGATCTCAGTCAATCTAATAACTACATCCTTCTCAAGGCACAACCGCCGCCTCCTAATGACATCAGTTGTGTGTGCGTTTTTTTCGGGGAACTTTAAAAAGTACACATTTTAGCCGCGGGACGTTCTGATAGTGCGTCTCCCAGTGGGGCAAAACGGTGTGTCCCGTGTCGAGCCGACAGAAGCTTCCCCCCTCCCCACTCAAAACTGCGAGAATTTTGGCACGAGAGGATAATGCAAGCACCATTTACGCCGTCGGTGTTTTCTTGTGCGTTCAAATATCCCAGACGCATTTTATACGTTTAATTGTGAGTGGGAGTTTGCTGGGTTGTGTTCCATATGTGTTTTACATAATGGCCATTAACTCCGCTGGAAGAGAACGTTTCTCTTTGCACCAATGAGGACAATGAATTGCCCCTGGGAGGTTTAAAGCAACCTTGTCGGTATATCTGTGTGAATTTCTAACTACTTAGGGTAAGGTGTGAACATTATCACACCTCGTGTTTACTAGATAAAATATCCTGAACGCTTGGGAGTTACAAAAAGGAACAACATCTGTTAATTTCCTCTAAACAGAAAAACAGTGACGTTAATATAATTTCATTCTGACAGGATGAATAGAACCATAGCGTGGCCCGTGGAGAAATTCCAAAATAGGAAATCATCACGGTGTATCGGAACGCGCAGTTCGTTTAAAGTTGTTAGGAACTTCAAAAACTTGTTATTTCAAACAAATTATTAAAGTTTCGAATGTCATTCACTCTAGGAATATCTAATGCAACCTAATTTATCTTATTTTCACCTTAAAAACGACACGCAATGAATGTATAGTTAAAGCATAATTATCTGAACTTTCTAATTCCAAGTTTTGCTAAGAAAAATGTGTAAGTGTTTACTTTTTGACAGCTGAATGTTTCTTTGCATAGATTTCAAAGGCCTCATAGGTAAAATAGTTCCCTTTCACAATGTCGTGAAACACAGACACACGCATGCACGGGAAGTCCATTTTGAGGTGGTATACCACGCCTCAAAGACCCTGGAAATCCAGTCGACACAGTGTGAGGCCACTGTCGACACCGTGTGAGGCCACTGTCCCATAAAACTTGATTGGTCTATTTGCCAGTGTTACCGCCGACACATTCAAGACACATCGTCGTTTCACTGTCTTTCTCTCAGTGGACAGCCGCCACCGCACACGAACTTATGATAGGAGCACTGAAGCGATAGGTAATGGCTATGTTTAATTAAACGTCCACGGCGTCTGTGCTGCACCTTAGCGGCAGGGAATGCGGATGGATACCAATACACTAACCACGATGATTTATTTAACATGGAGATAATTGGCTCTCACACGCAACAGAATCCAAGACAACAATACCAAATACAGTCACATCGCAAGCGAAAATACACAAGGGAGATGACACTCTATCGTGGATGAGTTTGACGCTCTTCACACTATCTGAAGAAAAACTCCGAAGTGTGATGCGCAACGTAAAGATTAAAGTATACACTCGCTTGCACTCAGAATGTTTGCTATAGTAATGCTGTTATAGGCGTCAACGAAGCTTCACCCTTCCTCCGTGACCCGTGTACGGCTGTCCCCCAACAACTGGATGTCATATTTGTTTTATGTAATACATTGTTGTACAAATACGCTTGTTCTGCATCGCTGCACAGAGGGAAAAGTTTAATATCTACGTGCACCGCGTACCGCCATCTTTTAATGTGTTGCAAGGGTTATGTTGGCGCAAGCGCAATGCCCCTTCAAGACAGTTCTATGGAATTCCATGTCTGCCGTCGTGCGTCGTCCATCGTGCGTCGTCCGTCGCCCGTCGTGCGTCGCCCGTCGTGCGTCGCCTATCAAATGGGTTGCATAGGACATGCAAAAGCCGTTGTTTAACAAATGACAATGTGATGATTCCATTCACTTCTAAAGATCTTTTCCGAATAAGGCGACGCACGACGGACGACGCACGACGGAAAATGGCATGTTTGGAACTGGTTAATGGCAGAATTGGGACACAACAAAAAGCAAAATGCGACGGACGACGGGCGACGGCAGATATGGAATTCCATACAGTTCCCACGACTGCTTCGAAAAAGTGCACGCGTAGCAGACGAGCGCCAAGACAAACCAGGCAGTAGCCTACGGCCGTGTCCAAAAATGGCTTCCAGAGCTACGGCTGGGTCTGTTGTCTGCGCGTCTTCTCGAATTTCTAATGGAGTGAAGATCTTCACCTATAGCTCTAGACAACAAATTGGGATGTAGCCTAAATGTGCCTTTCCACATGCGCGTCAACACTTGCGCCAAGCCTTGCGTATCCGTCAAAATCGCTCCCGGCGCAATATTTGTGGCCGAACGCAACGCACACATGTGTTATATTAATAGGAGTCGATTTTTGTGTCCATGAAGGTAAAACGCATGAGCGCATCGAGTACGCAACGCATCCCAATAACGCACTTGTGAAAAAGATGCCTTAATACACATATGTAAACAATGCGCGTAGATGTTTGCGCACCTGTAAATCAGATTATAGCGGCTTTTGAGTGATGGTGAGTTATTGTCCAGTGGGAATCCGGTTCCCTTTTACGTGTATGTATGAGGTACAGATAACCAATGGTGGCAATGAAAAACCTGCGCTCTGATATTCTAGAGATGGTTGACAACCCGCCAGAATAGCGAGCTATTGGAACAGAACAAGTCTTCACAGATCATGCATAAGACCGGTACAGTAAGCAGCGAAAACCGGAGAGAGTCCCAGCCCCTCAACAGACTGGCGTTTTTTTTGAGTGGTAATTATTTACCAAGAGATGCAAACGAATGCAATTCTCGATATCAGGCCTTTATAATGGTAAGGTTTGGTCGTGGAATAAAGTGTGCAAATGGTATATCATGGATGTGAAATATTAATCTTTTGACTGTCTTCCATTTCCAGAGACATATCCTGGATGTGCCTCACGTCACAGGTATTATCATCAAGGTGCGTGACAAAAATGTCTGTCAACGAAATTTTATTTCAACCTATGTGTATAGCACGCAGCCTTGATATCATGCTGATTACTGGGCTATAACGCCGTACGCTTTGCAACCATTGCCGCTGATTCAGTGTTGCCGTTCAGTCTGCATCTTTAACACCTTTGATCCGAGTAGACTCTCAAGCGTGCGATGAAACCACCATCATTTGACATTTTGGTAATTACTATGGTATATAGACTCACACTGTCTGCGACAACGGGTGCGGAGATGTAACATTACCTTGATGGCTTGTGACTAATGGAATAGTCTTTTCCCCGTCTCTTTCTCTCTCCAGCTGTACAGCTTGCTCTGGCCTTATCGATACAATCGCCGCTTTCCTGGGAAATTTTGTGACGCTACAGTTTCTGAGGTCGCGGTATTGCGGAGGGACAAATAATTGCCTTAGCGATGCAGAAATTATGATGATCTAATGGGAAACGCAACGAAATCGGTAGTTTGGTTCTCCAAGCCTCAGTTTACATGTTACCACATCGAAGATGGTTGGTCGCTGATACAACTTGAGTGGAAAGGAAGACATGACTGAGAAGCACATGTTGTTGCTTAATTTATGCTTAACTCTACTAAATAATTCATTAGGCTGCGCATGTTATTTGCTTTGCATTAGCATGGGACGGCTGAGATAAAAAAATATGAAATCAAAGTTACATACACATCTACACATACACATTGCGAAACTACACTTTGACTTAACCGATGAACACATACGTGATGGTGAGAAAACATCTTTCTTACGAGCAACTCAGTCAGTACATTAGAACACACATCGCTTACTTTCCACAGAGTTTTATAGAAATGCGGTCCATACATGTACGGGTATTGAGTTGCAGGTACAAAGGGTGTGTAGGGGGCCCTAGTGGGGGGGGTCGCCTATGCATTCTGACTCGGCCAAGAGATGCCCCCCTCCCCGAGGCAGTACGTGTAGAAACATGCCTTATAGTAGCCTCCGTACGTGACGCCGAAAACATTCGACGCCGTTGGTGTCATGGACTCACTCAAAATGTAAAACACGATCGTGCTGATGTCTCAGATTAGCTGGAAATCACATTGCGAGTCCATCAGAATGGACGATCAAGTGGAGCTTGGGTTTATAATCTCGGTACAGGACAGTGACACCGACAAGCGTCGTTGATTAGGGTTTTTTTGGCAGTTATCTCTCAAATTAAAGTCATGCAAGGCGGGTCTCATCATTCTGATAGATTGGCAGAAGTGTCGGAAGAGGTTACAGTCACAAAGCAAGGCGAAGGGATATTCAAATAAAAACTGAGGGATCAACTCAGCACAATTGGGAAGCAATAAAACAAAGATATCCTGCCTTTTCTTTTATTGATTTCTAAACTGAGTGCCTCCCGTCAACCATCTTATTGCATTCATCGCATCTAGGTTTTTATTCTTGTTTTGTTTTACTTTCTGAAATAAATTTTGCGAAGTACCATTCATCATATCTCTACCTGGAAAATTAATTTTGCATGAGCCAAAAATTTGCCTAAAACATGTCAACTATTGTTGATTAAATATCTTTGGAATATTCCAGAAAAGCAATTATTGTTATTCTTTCTACGTTGTTTGAAATATATGCAGGTAGGCCTACATGAGGAAATTGTAAAACCAGAATCATAACATAATCTCATATTAATGAAGAACTGTATGATACATGTCGTAGACTCTGTCCCTAATAATCGAATAAACGCAAGGTTCTATTGAACATTGTGATTGATCGGACGTTTCTACATTCAGGTCTTGCAGTTTCTCCACGTTGGCCAAAGTTCATTCCGTATAAATTGCCTCAGATGAAGAAAGCACCAACCTGGATTTGTAATACTGAACATTGCACTATACGCGCACCACTGCCTAGGCGAGTAAATCTACATCATTTCTCCACCAGTTAGTCCATCTTGCAATCTCTCCACATAATATCGAGGATTTGCATAGTATGCCCCCAAAGACAGCTCTTTGTGTCTTTTTTCTTAAGTCATATGTGTGAGCAGCACCTTATTCCAGAAACAACATTAACAATTCTGCTTGCTTTTTTCGGCAGTCACAAAGATTGAGATATGGTTATAAAATAGGCCACCTTTACACGTCAGGGGCTCTGATGTACACCTACAAGACACATCTTGCTTCCAATTTGCATACCTAGAGAAAATAATGTGGGTTATCGACCGCAGAGCTGTCCAATGCTTTATAGGTTAATTGAAATAAAATGCATGCTTGTGCACGAACTGTTCCCGAGAGACGGTTTTTTTTTTCCGTTGCAGGTAATTTAGATTGATCTAAAAATGCTTTGCGTCTATGGATTAATGCCTGGCGGCTGTGAGAGTCTGGAATTGAGCGAACTCACGACTAGAATAACAAATCTTGAAAGGGGCGACGGTTTCTTCACTGTTTGCAGCAGTTAATTTGAATAGGATATCTGGTTGATAAGTAATCCAGTAAAACCAGTTTAAATCTTGCTGGACTTTAAAGACCCATTTTGATCGAAATCTGTGATCCTCGAGCAAACAAAACATACAAAATGGCAGAAATAAAAGTTGGCCCACCCGCTGTTTTCCGTCATAGATTCTCTCCTCAAAGTGGTCAACGTTGTCTCCGAAAGATCACAATATTTTCCTTCCCAGACAGAGCCAAATTGCACAGAGCCAAATTTCAATTCCTCAGAAGTTCAAATGTACAGTGTGTTAAACTGCTGCTAAAGAAAAGTAAGCTAGACGTTCCTTGTACATGTAGATCTTTTACTTGGTGGGAAAACGTTTCTGGAGAGAATAGGATATTATTGTGTCTTTGCAAAAAACACATCCCACAACACGACAAAGAACCGCTCAGAATTATAAACGCGTGAAACTTTGTCAAACCGTCGTTGCAAGTGCAATCGTTTCAACGGACTTATCGTCACCCTCGAGAGCTCGGTTTCCCTGTTTATCGCTTCCACTTGTGTCATCAGGATTGAATAACGCACGTTTACATCCACCCAACAGGGTATATAATAACACCGTAAGGGCAGCCTCTCCGATTCACTGAAATGAAAATAACTCCGGCACGACTCTGGCTAAGGCTCGGGGCTCTTGCAGGAGCAGATAAGATTGAACCGATACCTACAGCACGAGCCATACTGGATGTAAGAGTTTGGCCTCTGGATTACTGAGATGAGGATGCCGCAGCTTGGTTATGTTCGTAAACTTTGATGGACTGTTTGGTTGGCAGACGTGAGATGTCCTCTTCTTTTTTTCTGCAATGCGTTGGGAAGCGCATCTCGCACATTAGAATAGTATCAGCGTTTCATCGCTTTTTGTTCCCCACTGTTAATTTCAGAGTACTTTCTAACTACCCTCCTGAGACAAAGTGTATCTATGTTAAGGACATTAAGAAACAAAAACAAAAAAATCGCAGTCTGTTTCCTTTCTCAGTGTGGCCTCGTTATAATTTTCTTTTACACAAGCAACAGTACTTCATATTTCAGCGCACGAGATGTCCACAGAAACATTTCCAATATACATCCTTGCTCATAAAATCATAAGCTGCGTTTGTCAGCTCGGGCAGCCATCAACGCGAGGAATGATTTTAAGCAACAGAGCCTCGATGTGACATTTTAACAGCTCTTCAGGCGTTCGGTGGTAAAAGTCCTAAATGTGCCGTCGTGCGCGCAATGGCCGACAACGGACTGATACTATGTTAAAATATCAACCAAACACTTCTCGCCACCAAACAAAGCTTGACACTGTGTCTGTCGATAAAATGCACAATAAGAAGAATTTCTATCAATGTCTGCTCCTTGCAAAAAAAACCAAACAAACATGCGTAACACCCTTGCACCACAGTGCTTTCAAGCAATTTCAAGGAAATTAAAAAACCAACATAATATGAACACCCTTCATTACTTTGAATGATGCGAAATCTTGTTTTGGGGGGGGGTGAGTCTGTTGTAACTTCGAACAACATCTTTTCAAAATTATCTTCAATCGTGGCTGACGGCAGAAATGTAATGTTCCTTCTACTGTGAAACAACAACAGACGACACCAGTTAGCGGATCCAGGGTGGATGGGGCGTCCACTATTTACGGAAGGGGCGTTAAACATTTGATATAAAACCCAAACATACAAGGGGAGCATATTTTTCCTCATTTTAGTGAACGCTTCTGCCCTAACTGTTATTAAATATCCATCTGAGAGCAGACTGGGGCGGCATCAGGAAAACAGGAAATGTCTCCTCGTCAAATAAACGAAGAAAAGAAAAACAAGGGAGCTTAGTGCCCCTCTCCCTGATCCGAGAGCAACGCACAGTGAAAATCTGGACAAAGATGTAGCGACCCGTGTGTTGAAGGCATGGCACTTGAGGAGAGAAGGCACTTGGCGAATAGGTCAACCTGGATGCACGTACAGTGCTAAAGCTGCAACAACTGGGCACTTGTGTTGCACTCGATTGGCTTCGAGATAGCAGAACCCGGAACCGCAAATCAGTCAAGTGGCGAGCAATTAATTATCATGGTGGTTGCAAAATACATTCAACTCACACCCCTGTTGAATCTAGCTCCTTGAAGGTGTCCAATGTATTACTTTTTCAGGGTGCGTAAAAAGAGATAAAGAGTTCCTATGTCCAAACCATATGTTTACAAGCAAAAAGTTTGGTATCGTCTTTTTGGAAAAAGTCTGTGATGTCTAACGGTAGATTGATGTCTTATCAAGGTTCAGAAATCACTGAGCACCACTCTCTTGCTAATGTGGTGCAAAAGCGCAGTTGGCACACTTTTTGTTAAAATTGTCAGATTGTGTCCATATTGCAATGCGTACTTTTGACATATGAACTCTTTAAGGTGGGGGTTACCTTTTTTAAACACCTCGTAATCTCTCATCTTGTAGTGGTCTAGTAATCCCACTCCACTGATTAATTTCCTACAAGGGTAGTGATTGATCTGCGTGCACATAATTTTTAAAGACTGAGGGATTTTTTATCTGTTCATTTCATTGTTTATTAAGATAAAATTGTTGATGTGTCTTTATCTGTCTCACTTCCACGTATAATGTATTTTCATCATCATTGAACCTTTTGCACTCGAACTCTCAGACAAATTTCACAAAGACGAACGCACAATACGAAGCGCTAAAGCGACTTACATCTGACGAAGCGCTGTGACTACGACTACGCAGTCCCCTCTTGTTGTCCCACAGATGGGTGGCGGGTGTTGCGTCTCGAGGAACGACCAACTTCGCATCCATGTTGAACTAGGGATTTTCGGCAACCAACCGCAGCTAAGCGCGGATATTATATCTGCGAAGCGTAAGTATCCCCGAAATAATCCACTGGATGTTTAGTTCACCTCCAGATGTTTTATTCCCGAAACTCAAATGAAGCTTGAACTCAAGGTTGAAAGACAAGCAGAGGCAGGACAATTTCCAGGATTAGTGATGTAATCAAAGTGACTCGAAGGGCTGAATGCAAACCAATCAAAGCATGCATGCAGTTACGTGTATATCTGACACATTTTCAGGTCATCAACAATGGAAAAAAAAACTCTGTGACACTGAAATGGTGCTTGAGGTCAGTCTCCACGAAGTGACAAGAGTCCGCGGGCGACATCAAATCCATAGGAAATTACTTCGGAGACGTCTAAACGCATCTGCAGTGCTCGCATTGAAAAGTACGATCGTGTGCCGTTTGTTACAGTCGTGGAGTATCAATGCGATTCTGTTTCTGTCCAGATTTCTCCATCACGCCTTGCGGCGTTGTTACCAAGGGAGCTAGTTCAATTCGCTTCCGCTCCTCGTGGAAACGTGACATCACTGGGCACATCGTCTGCACACACACACACACAGACATCCGACGATCGACGGGGATTAAAAGGAGACGAGTTGGGTATAATAACTAAGTTCACCTGCCGGTGGGGAGGGAAGCTCCTTCGCCTTTGTTGGGACGGCCATATCGATTGCTGTTGAACTGTGGAACATGAATTATTCATGTAATTCCTCCAAGCTTCCGCCGGCAGCTGACTACCATCGTGGCGGAGGACACCACTCCATCATCAATCGCATCAGCTATAACGAGGGCCGAGTACATGTAAATGCACTCTGTACATGAACAAGAGGAATACATTATGCAATGGAAAAGTTACGGCCAGCATGTTCATGCAGCTGCACATTCCGTATGTTCACCCCGACCATTACAACGTATAGCCAGCATAGAGTGAAATCTCCATCGGCGATACCGTTTCAGTCGAAGAGGGCTCGTCAACCGTTCTGTTCCTGAGTTGTTAACGAGCCATTCGTCTTTTCCATGAGCTCTTGGGTCTGGATGGTGCTCAGCGTATCCTCTCGATGTATCAACGGAAGCAGCCTACTTCCGACCCATTGATGAAAGCCGCGCGCTACGAGACGTCTTATACCACGTCGTGGACTACCGTTATTCGACGATAAAAAAAATCAATCACTAAGGAACTCCACAAAATGTAACTTTCAAGATACAGGAATCATCTCTCCGAGATTTTGGTGACTTCAGACTTTTGTTAAAAATGTCTCAGTCAAAGGTGCTGTTTAAATATCTTGAACGCGTGGTAGGAATACAAATCGTTATGCTTCAGAACGCCAAGTGTTGCGATTTTTTTAATAAAAAAGCCGATTTCGTTGACCAAGAAAGGGCAACCCACAAGTAAGCTTGTCCGAGAAATACCGACGTTGTTGTGATCCAGTGAAAGGGGATATCATACCGCGTCGCCGACCTCACATTTATTTTGTTAAGGAATCGTGGACCGTACTTAGTCTTTCCGTCCACATTTATTGGCTTACTGCCTTCGTGTGCCCTGACAAAACGCGTAATACAATCGCTGAGTATAGCCTTCGTAAACACACGAAAGTCCATTGGAATAGCCTTAGTGGAATCAGTGCAAATTTAATTTCAGATCCCAACTCCCCCCCCCCCATTCTTTTTCAGGCACATAGGAGCGTGTGTAGGAGCCTGGCGCGGCTGTGATTATGCGTTGCAGCCTCTTTGGATATCACACGGGCGTGATCGTGGTGTCGTCTCCACTGTTAAGGGGGCTCGATTCTGAAGAGTCGCCAAGATAAGGGGGGGGTGCATTTTAGCCAACCGTGTGATTTGGATAAGCCGCATGCATGACAGAGTGTCCGCAAACGACCTTGTATGTTTGGGTCCGATGCGTATGAGTAAGAAGAGCTGAACGTGCCGATACGCTAATGAAATGGCATGGATGGGTCTGCCGGGGGCCGTTTAAGTGAATTAAACTGATTGACATAGATAGATTCACAAGCTGTATGATTATCAGCCTAGGACTGTATACTACCTGCCCAGTTGAATTGGTCTGATGCATTTTAAATACATGTATATTCGGCCATTCCGGGTGGCGTTAACAGAAAAACCCGTGTGCCGCCTTTTGCTTGCCAAATTGATGGATAGGCCTAAATTAGCGAATACTGCGTTTACTTAGTGTTCGTTGTGATAAGAGAACACTACTCAAGTATCTTTTTGTAAACATTCATGCCACATGAACCAATCTTCTGTTGTTTAAAAAGGATGTCAGGCCATGTCGTTAGGTATTGACAAAACTGGACAAGGACATTCCTTCTGCTATTGTTCAGCCCCCCCTCCCCCCACGCACATAACTACTTGAAATTGGATTTTTTTTTATTAGACTTAGTCTTACCGTGGCTTCCACCAGGACACTCGGGTTTTTCAAAATTGAATATTTTTCTAGGGATATGGAGACAAGGAGACACCGTACTTGATAACATATCATAACACATCTCGTCCAAATTTTGCTGGGACGAGGCTTCTTAGCAAAAATTTGGTCATAATGTTCTATCAAAGAATGAATGAGCTGATTGGAATATGCAATGAATGAAACTGGTGTAAAAGATGCGTGAAGCGCCCTTCACTGTGAAACCCAAGCGTTTAACTTCTGAAGGCAATTGAAACACAAATCTTAAACATATTGGCACGTTTATAAACAAACACATACGACATGTTTATGGGTAATTCCAGAAATCCGGGGTCCATTTGTTTTCGTGTCCCTGTCATATATGACATATGAACGTTGTAAGTTCAGAACACATTGTGTAATTTCCAAGAGCGGTGAATTAATGCAAATTACCCGCCAAACAAATACATGTAGTATGTGTTTGAAATCAATTCCGGTGATATTTCGATGTTAGATAACAAAGGTCAGGTGTAACAGGGACACAAAAATGGACCCCTTTTGGACCCCTTATTTCTGTTTATATAATAAACGCAACGTACGTTTATGCTATGTGTTTAGCATAATATGTTAGGTTTTGAAACACGTTCTAATTATAAACCTATTTGTGTGTTTACTACTTAAACCCCTAAACGTGTGTACAGGCTGTAACGCTTTTTGTACACTTTGACACGTTTATAAAGGGTGCAGTTTGCACATTATTTCAAGTCACACGCAGTGACGTAAAGAGTGGCAAGCAAACAGTTACAACTTAACACGGGAATAAAAATAGTTGAAATGACAGACCTTATTTTTTTCAGAAAATTACCGCCCATCCGAGATCTTGAAATATCTATGCACGTTATGTGCGCCAACGGGCGTAGGAAACCAATAAATGCAACTCTGATCAGTCCGATTTCTCTATACATGTAATTGCAACTAACAAAAGCCAACAGGCGTAGGCCTACGGGGGACGCGGAATGAGGTAGAAGTGCGCATGTACGTGCGTGTACATACAGCGCATGCGCCTAGTCGTGTCTTTAACGCTGTTCAGACAACTGAATTTACATTGTCTAAACACGGCGTTTATTTTTGGTGTGAAAATCCAGTCTACATCCATATATTATTCGTAAAATAAGCTTAAATATAGCCACTTACAACATGAGATTGGAATTTCATCGTCACAAACAAGAAAAAGGAAGAAGAAATAGAATTCACGTTTTAAGCCGCTAATTAATTAACAGGCGTGTAATTTCCCGATGATAAACACTTAACCACGTTCATCTCTAAACGCCGTACATGGTCATATAATATGTTGAATGTGTTCAGTTTATCGCTTCAAACGTTCTTGGGTTTTACAGTGTACGAGACGCCGTTTGATGCGTCGTTACCTTCTACAAGCATGTTTGCAAAGTGTCGCCCAGGAGCGGTAATACACTTCCCGTACCCTGGTTGTAGGGGCCTACTTAATTGCAAGATAAACCATGCCCAAGCACGTAACAAGCTCTAGTTTTTAAACACAGTACCCAGTCCTTGGTAAAGGGGGGGTTGGAATTTTCCTGTTAACATAATTGAAGAAGGTGAAGATAAATGCAACGCCCCCTTTACAGGAAAATATGCCATCGATATAAAACAAGAATGGGATACCTTTGAGACGCTTGATGGCAGCAAACACAGCGATCCTTCCTGAGCAAATAAAACTTGTAAGTTACCATGTGGGCATGAACAACGTTAGGAAGGTTAACGGTAACACCATCAATATAAATCTTCTGATTGACGACCTCAGGCCATTGTTCAACACGTCGATTTGAAACTAACGTTTCTTTCCTAATCGCACAACTCAAAATGGAAATTAACTTCCGTGGTGTTACCGCGAACCTTCCGTACTTTGTCTGAGGCAAGTGTGAGTACGTACCATTTTTTTACATTTTCCATTTTATAATAATATTCTCTGTTGCAGTTAAAATCGACCAGTTGTGGACCAAATCATTGCTCGAACTTGCCCATTGTATCATGTTCAAAATGGCACCAACACCAGCCGAAACGACAGGCGTGGTTGGTACTACCAAACATCTAAAATCTCCCCACTAAAGATTTAGATTTATGTATGCGACCGCTGTGAGAAATAAGCCAGCTAAGGTATGAACATTTCTCCTTCTTTAAACATTTAAAATTTACATATGTGAGTTTATGGCAAACTGAAGAATTTAAAGCTGGTAATGCAAAAGATTGTAACATATTTTCACAGTATTTGAAATCTGACTTTATATGAAATAAGTTTTGCATTCTGGGTAAAAATAGGTATAATAGGTATAACGTTCCCTGCTAGAGACAAAATTATGTATTGTGTTTTTCCTCTGACTGGGATAATGCTTGAGGGACGCTGTACGGAATGAAACAAAAATCACTTCAAGCGAAATTGATCTGTCGGCCTAAGTGCATTATCGCCAATAACACACTCAGCTATGAAGCACCTGAAATACAAACAAGCGAAAGCGCTGTGCATTAGGCGACCTTTAGGTGTAGACGCACATCAGTTAATTCCATGCAGTGGTAGTGTGAAGTGCAGATTTGTGGCGGACAAAACCTTGAAGATTGGCAAAGCCCACCTGGGTCGCATTATTAAAACGTCACCGCAGAGTGAACATAAACTTCGTCTATTCCACAATGAGCAAAAAGGCCGTTGTTTATATAGACGAGGGTCGTGGATGCGTTCCTTGCATCTGCAGCTTTTAAACTCCATCGAAAGAACCTCTAGACATTTTCCGGTGTCGACAATTACCACGTTTCATCCTGTGAATTTATCAATTTGTTGTGCATTAGCTCATGACTTGGCATTTGGGCAAAAGGTTATCCATCGTGCGTCGTAGTTGTTCCCTCCTCTGCTGTCCGAAGCAAGATTTGGAGAGGGTTTTTTTGGCGCAAACGCCACCAAGATTCGAGTCTTCACGTGATTAAGTGAGGGGGGGGCCCTCAGCTCTCCTGGTAAAGGGAGGGAATTTATCAAACACTAACATCGTTGCGCTCAGCACCCGAGTTTTCCATGCTTTAATTTTACTCCTGTTCACTCAGTCACTAACGTTCTTGCTCAGAGTGTTTATAAAAAAACTACCAGGCCATATCTAACTTCGTGTCCCGATCTTCAGTTCAAAGCTCAGACTATTTAGCAACGCCGAGATCTGCAACACGCCAGGCAGAGCCACGTGTGTATGACATGAATTCGACTGGTAATTTAAAAAGCCGTGGATTTTATTGCAAACACTCTTTGGCGCACACTGCAAACCAACGATGCATCCTTTAAGTTAAGGTCGTTCACTTATAAATCGTCACCAACACCACGAACTGACACATATGTTCACTTTTGTGCCAGTTTGTGAAAAGCGTGATTAGAGCAGTTTTGGTTTCACGAAGTGACACAAATGTGTGCGTGCACATATTGTACACTCGCGCATTATCGAACAATCTCGTTTTCATGAAGAAGCACAAATGTGTGTTTTGAAAATATAGCATAGAAAAAAGCTTTAAATGTCTAAAATGATTTTATTTTACCCGTAAATGGGTTACTAAACTGAAAAAAATGCTCTTAAAGCTCGTAACTGTGTAAATTAAGGAGAACGACAATTTCTGAATACGGCAAATCACGGAGCACGTGACGCAAGACATTTGTGCCTTTTCGTGAAAACGAAAATATCATATTCCTAAAAAAAAAACGCGTTGAAGCGCGCACACATCTACATATTTGTGTTATTTCGTGGTGTTGGTGACGAAATATAACCCAAGTCGAGCTATATTACTGCCCTTATGTGCTGGCCCGTATAAATACCAGGCCTGTATGTAGTGGATGCGCGAATTCCATAATTCTTATTTGAACCAAGTACTGCCCTATTACTCAACACACAACAATTCTCCTCAAGATTTCGTACACGATGCACCCCACTTGTTTTTGTGCCAGCAAGTTTAAAGTTGACTCCAGCCTTGTAACTGTTTGGTCCCAGGTTTTGCCTCTGAAAAGGTTATATAAAGCATTCACTGTAACAAATATTTTTGATGTCTAGTTTTTGACGATGCTTTCTGAAGGCAGGACAAGGAAAAGAGAACGATCTAGACTGTTTAACGACTCCATGCATGGCCCTAAACTGATCAGTAAGTGGAATGGTATAGAAGCTACAGAGTAGAGCCTGCAGAAGGTCCATAACTGGTACCGGCACATGACTTGTATTCCTCCACAATCAGTCCTGTCAGTAACAAATGCGTAGGTCACCTCAGTTGAAAGCAAACCCCTTGTGGCTTATGAGTAACCTTGCCATTTGCAAACTCGCGGTCGTCTAATATTGACTGCATTGAATTAAAGGCGACCATGCACGACGAGGACGCTCTTTCTCACGAGGACAAAACCCCTCACGTGCGAATGGTTATGGTGCGGGGGGATTCGGAAACAGGACTTAGTGGGTATTGCATTGTATTCAACCAAGATGGTTGCAAATATTTCTCCTCTGTGGTCCTGCTTTCCTAACTCCCACGATGAATCTTTGCTGTTTGCCCTGCTGTAACAGTTCTGAGTTCTTCTAACAGACTATGCCTCGTGCTTCATCCGCTTTCAATGTTTACAAATATTTCACTTAAGCCGTTTTGTTCGTCCTTTCTGCTTGTAATTCTTATTACTACTAATAGCAGCGATTCACTATGCAATGGGCAAACCATTTGTTCAGCTTCAGCGATCGATCTATTATACATAAATACGGTGTTCATGCTACTCACGCGGAATTCCTGTTGTTAATCATCCATTCATTGCTCTTGAGCACTTCAAATCCAAATGGGACCTAATAATTAAACATTACATCTCCAAGGAAAATCCAATCTGCGTTTTATGCAGGGACATCAACCGTTTCCCACACTGCTCTGCGATCATGGTCTTTCCATCTAACCTCTTGGTGGCGCTCTGTAGACCTATGTGTGTTGCACCAATTTGTCCAGCCCTATGTTAAGGGTAAAGGAAAACCTGAAAACAGAGTCCCTCCTTGGTCCAAATTTTATCAATTCATGTTAAATGTTGACTCAGACCAAGCCAGGCCGAAATTTCTGATTTGGTTCGAGTAGGAAGAGCTAAATCGCATCACCTTTAATGTTCATATCAAATCATAGCTCACACAATTATGAGCTATGATGCTGTTGCATTTGTACTAAATTAGCGTATGAAGTTTGATATAAGTCGTTTCAAGTTCCGATTCATCACACCTTTGATACAAAAATAAAAAACAAAAATAAAAAAAATGTAGAAAGATAAAATTTAATTGGATATCATATCATATAAATTATGCATTTGATGTTAACTGGCCTAGCTTGTGCGCCAACTCTCAACACAACATTAAAGTGACACATATATACAATCGGTTTTTTGCTATTGAACGACAAATCCGTTTAGGAACTTTTTCTCTCTCACTTTTTTAAAAACCTTTCTGCTCGTTAATATGCTCTTCTACTTGCGAAAACGTGCGCAATTGCGTATCCCCTTGATCCCTTTAGATTAACCACTGCGTCGCCGCTTTGAATTTAAAATAAAATTAGACATTAGAGTATCGAATTTCGAATTGCGTTATATTTGTAATTGCATTATTTTTAATCCGAAAGGCCAGAGAAATGATTAAATACGTCCTTGGGTTCAGATTTTCACGGAAAGCTGATTATAAACTCGAATACAGCGACATTTTTGCCCCTGTTTAGCTGAGCGTTTATTATTGCCGGCCGCGTTTAAGCTTGTCAAGCGCATCATTTATTACCCCCAAAATATGTATTGATTTACATGTATAAGAGACGGTCCGCCGACGCCAGATAGAGGGAAAAGACGCGAAACAAACACTGGATGAACTGGGAGCTCTTTTGACATCGATTGTCCAGGTAGCAAGAAGGGTGAATAGCATGTATTGCGAACACTCTCAACGTGGTAGCAAAACCACATGGCGATACATTTCAGATTTTGTTGGTGGTATTTATTTGTCGGTTTTATTCTACTTTGTTAGTATTGATCGTCTACTATTCTATTAAATCCACAACGAAATTGTTTTCTTGGGGTTCTGAAAATTGTGGTACCAAATCTTTGAATAAATTCCGACTGATAAATTAATGAAGGCTACGTTCATATGCACAAGAAATTGCATTGAAGACATAATAAGTTAAAGCGCGTATCCCCCAAACATTAAGGTTTCCTCGGCGAAAAACTAGAAAGATTTTCATAAAGTTTCATAAAACCCAGACTTTGTTTTGAGTGCCTTCCTTTTACGGTCCTAAATAGTTTGCACACATCATATATGTCTACATCATCCATTTGTTGGTCTCCTGATGAGGCTATTTTCACCTGCCAAAAAAGCGACAGATAATCATGGAGTCACATAAAAACAACCCAGCTGCACGCCGACCAAGCTGTACATAAATACATGTACAGAGTACGCTTAGGCCTGTTGTGCATTTTGTCTCTCATTTTTGCTGGCCTGTTATTATTGTATTATTGTTTCATCAGCCATTTTGTTTCCAAAGTCTGGAATTGGCACTACTTCCTTTACTTGTAGCTCTGATGTGAGTTGTCATGCAGCGCCCTCATCCATCCAACAGCTCCTTTCTTCGAGTCGAATGGGTGAAATAATTGCAGATTATTCATTGTTTGAGTCAGATTCTGAAGCGAATTGATTTATGTGAGTGCATTCTATATTTAGCGGCAAAATGTTAATTTGTTGTTTTGTAATCTTTGCTTAATGCTCTAATGTCTTCCACATTTTTTGTGCTGTTAGTACTTTATGATAGAGAGTTATTTCAGATACAGGGAAGTTCCGGCCGGTCATTCGTTAGGGTGCCCTCTGTTGACAGGTAAACTGTTGTTGGTCAAAGATAAAGAGTTTTTATGATTCCAGTGATCGGTAAATAATTCCCAAGTAGCAAATTGTTTCCCAAATGAATGCAAACTGAAAAAAATGTCCCCAGGTCCCATTTACCGTAGAATTGGATGCAAACGCAAAAGGTAAGTTTACAGATTTATTCATTGTGGAAACTTGTGATAAATTTGATGGATTTGTGTGGAGAATTAGGCAGGTTTTTGTTTAAAGCAATATCATAATGTTTACTATAGTAATGAGCCACCAACACCGACATTACCAACTCTTACACCACAACCATCACCACCAACCTCATTGGCCTGCTTAGACATTGTATAATGGTGCGTTAATGAGACTAACAAATGTCACCTAGGTAGAAAGTATCACTAAATATTGTTTAAGCAATGCTCAGTACACGTTACAGATTTGTGGATTAAGGAAAGTAGCAGTTATTTCATTTGTAAATATACAGCAATTTGTTTGTGCAATACAATCTGGACATGGATGATTTATGTGAGCTTGGGCGTTGCTCCATTCTTGTACACTGACAAAGGAAAGGACAAGATTTAGTCCTTAAAACATACCGGTCCTCAAATTCGGTGTGCAAATAATATTTTGCTTTAATAATGTACAATACCTGATACATCGATTGAAATTTGGTACTTTGTTTTTTATTTGCCTGCATTTTTATAATTGGATCCCATGATGGTGCTTGGGCTATTTGCACCTTTTTTTTTTACGAGCGAGACACTTTTCCTGTGTCAGATAAGTGTCCCACAGCAGACTACAACTCTTTAATGTTGATAAAGGGGAAAGGGTAAACTTGACATGACAAATGTTTGTTGGAAAACAGAAATTGGAGTAAAGAAGACTCAACTTGTTTCAGTCAACAATTTGAACCTATTTTCCCTTTTCGATCAGTTTGTATGCGTTCCATATGTGGCCATCACAGAATCCTCATGAATCCACACCACGGTGATGCTTTGCTCGACCAAACTAGGACTGGCAAAACAACATTTGCTGACCTCTCACTTGTCCGTCTGATGGATGATAGTCACAGGTGACCAAAGCCACAGGTTTGGGGCAATTGTCGGGCACGGAGATGTCGCTGAAGGTGTTCTCGACACATACCGCCACTCTCCTAGCTACATCGAAGCCGTGCATGCCGTCTGCACACTCGCACCATCGGTACATTTGATCTGGGTCCTCTGCGCATGAGAGAGAAGAACCACGGGGTATTATTTTATATCTCCTTCGGCACCACGAAGTGACACTCACCCGAGTGCAGTGGATGGATTTAACGCACAACGCAGAGCTGTCAATTTGTAAAATCGTTTAGGATTCACTTCCCCCGCCCTTAACTCGAATAGAGATCTAAAATAGTCGGTCTCTTTTGGTCGGGGATACAATCAACCTTGTATCTTCATGGCCAATGCTAGAGAAGGAACGCTCACGTAGCACACGGGGACAAGGATGTTCAATGTTTTAGGCAGTCATTCGCTCGTCGTCCAGTGCCCTAACAGGGCGCTGGGAAGGGCTGATGGCCTTGCACATATTTTTGGGGGAAGGAAATACGTCACGCGGGGTCAAAGCTAACGATGCGCAGAGCATCGTGGGTAAATTTTTTGCCCAGCACGCGAGCTTGCTCAATAGGCAGTTATCAATTCTATATTTTTTTCTTTTTTTTCTCATTGCTGAAAATATTGTCACTACACTTTATTATTTCATTCAAAATTGATCAAGATAACCAATGATTTGAAATATATCGCCAAAAGAAACTTGATCAGGGATACTTAGTGAGAAGATACGGTGATTGTACCAAGACCATCCATCTACATTGGCATGTAATTGTGTGAAATAAATTTTATTGTTTGAATTTCTTTTTGTTGTTCGATTATCTTGTTTAATTTTAATTGCATTAGAATAAATTTTTTTGTTGTCTATGATTACGTTTTTCCACATGTAATGAACATTTGCTTTGTCTGTCTTTGTAATTTTCATGTATTGTTTTGTTTTGTTTGTCTTGTTTTATGTACGGCATTTCCTTGTAAGCCCGAGGGTCCAGAGGTATGCAACCATAATTACCCATTTGTTCTTGATTTACTGTTCTTTTGATTTACTTTTCTACATGTATATTCCTAATAATATTTATCGTTTGTAAATTTATTATATCAAAGATATGGCATTAAGGAAAAAAAGTTGTTGTTGATATTGATGTTTTTATCATATAAGCCAACACTTTCGTCTGTGCCAAAGCATTGCCACTGGTTAATCAAAAACTTCATGAACGCTTCGCCAAAAGGAAGTTATAACTTCGCAGCTGGAGGTCGTGCACACAGGAACCAATCACAGTGCAAAGCCATCAGCCCTTCCCAGCGCCCTGCTGTCACAGCAACCTCGTTTCTACGAGTACGAAGTTCTGTGTTCGCTCCCACTATGCCTTGCGAGCCAGGAATGTGCACTCGTCGCTTGGGGACATGGTTGCCGTGACATCTCTTAGTGACTTGCTAATGACAAATGATGCATACCATAGCTGCAAAGATGGCATACTTCATTGCGGGAGGTGTGCCTTGAGTAGGCCATGAAGATCTACGAAGGCGTGAGATTCTGTTTTTCCACACTAGGTATGTAAGGTATGGGTGGGTGTGTGTTTATATTGCGCTTTTCACTTAAGGTATACCCACAAGGATCTCTTGGGATACTTCAACGGTATGTCACAAATATTTCACAAAATAGATATTTGGAATTAACTCAAAAAGGAGGAACTATACTTCACACTTTTTCAGTATACAAAGACCACAATAAAGTAAGCTACACGGATACAAACGTGTGTAGTGACAAACAACAAAGTGCAGATGCAAAAACACCGAGGAGTGACGAATAAAAGAAACATGAAGCATGAACCATCTTACCTTGAGCGAGAGAGAAGTTCCAGTCCTTTATTCCGTTCTCGAAGTAATATTGAAACATGTAAGGATCTGCCGTATATATGGTCGTAACTGTTGAACAAATTCACACAATTTTTCTAAGAGATTTCGCAACCCCTTCGGCTCAATTTAAAGTAGCGCCCATTTTTGGCCTAAGAGCGCCCCTTTTGTTTTCATATCTTCAAGTTGTTGGCCAGAATGGGTAAAAAATAATGGCACAATAAGACTGAATTAAATATTGCAGTTTTCAATCTATGATTTTCCTTGCTCTGAGTCAGTTATTACAGATGGGACATTTCTTCCTTTATAATTCGCCTGCTGTTTTTAATTTAATTCTTTCTTTAGACATTTGTGGTATTTTAAGTCTAACCTGTTCTGCAGCAAACCCCATGTATTGTGCTTTGTACCCAGTATTCTTTTGTTAAGATGTTGCCCAGAGGGCTGACTGGTTATGTAATGGCTCTTGTATTATTTGCTGAGCGCACATGTATTTAAGAAGTGGGTTGTACCATGCTTGGGTACACTCATCACACCACAGCCACCCGTTCAGCCAGGGGCTCTGTTCTTTTTTTCAACTGATGGGTGTCGCCAACCTTCATCACTCCAGCCAATGTCCAATTTGCCCACAGCTATACACTGTCTGCAAATACAGTGTGCCACCGCTGTGCTCTTCTCCTTCACGTTGACGGCTTGCCACATGCATTGCATGTAGAGACAGCGAGTCTTCGCTGTACTCTTCTCCTTCAAGTTGACGGCTTGCCACATGCATTGCATGTAGAGACAGTGAGTCTCCGCTGTTCTCTTCTCCTTCAAGGTGATGGCTTGTCACATGCATTGCATGTAGAGACAGTGAGTCTCCGCTGTTCTCTCTCTCCTTCAAGTTGACGGCTTGCCACATGCATTGCATGTAGAGACAGCGAGTCTCCGCTGTACTCTTCTCCTTCAAGGTGACAGCTTGCCACATGCA